>CAHIKZ030005484.1:50000-95000 GCA_903632075.3 Acanthosepion pharaonis | reverse complement strand
AGAATTTAAAAAAATTAAAATTCTACCTGAACTTCTGAGTTAAAATTCACAAATAATCGGTATGTAATGTTTCACGGTGGATATAAAAAATGTTAGAAATGCTTACCCACCGCTTAAACGGTGGCTGGACATTACATCATTTTTCTCTACCACAATTAAAGCGGTGGTCAGGCCTCAAAGATAAAAGAGGGATTACTGCCCAAATACACTCATCACACACACACACACACACACACACACACACACACACACACACACACACACACACACACATATATATATAAAAATGATCGGAAAAGAGGGAAAATTAGGCTTACAAACTTATATCCATACAAATGAATATATATATATATATATATATATATATATATATATATATATGTGTGTGTGTGTGTTTATATATATATATTTAATCGCAAAACTGTGAAACCCAAGGTTACAAACTCATATCCATTCAACTGATTATATATATATATACATACATATATATATATATATATATATATATATATATATATATATATATATATATGTGTGTGTGTGTGTGTATATATATATATATATTTTAATCGCAAAACTGTGAAACCCAAGGTTACAAACTCATATCCATTCAACTGATTATATATATATACATACATATATATATATATATATATATATATATATATATATATATATATATATATATATATATATATATATATATATATATATATATATATTAACCATTTTTAACCACCATGGAGAAACTTTTCCGTCTGCTATTACCATGGCTGATTTGAAGTGGAGTGACAACGTCGAATTAAATGCTGTATCTACTGCAAAGGAAGTTGAGTCACTGAGTTGTGCAATAATTTTCTCTCAACACAATTTGTCTTGCATATTTACAATGCTAACATTCGTACGTGAATAGAATACTATTGCTCTATCTGATCTGCTACTTCTGCTCTACATCTAGAGAGTTTTGAAAAATCCAAAGAAATAATTTTATCGATCCTGACGAGGAATCTCGGCCTTAGTTACATTCTCACTGACGTGAAGTGACTTCACTGTGTCTTTTCTAGAATTATTTTCATGACAACTACTCGGACGTTTTTTTTTTTTTTCCTGGTTCTCGTCTACATTAAGCGTATTACTAAATTGGCATCTTGACTCACCACTTTACGGTTGAAACAGCTAGATTAAAGCACCGTATTTCCTGCCTGTGGTACTCACTTCCGTTTAATTGCTTCCCAGATAACTACAATTTTCAAACCTTTAAATGCAACGCCAATTGCCATATTTTGTCTTATTGATTTCCGTTCAATTTTTGTCCTTTCCTTAATCCTCCTTATTCTCATTATTCTCTTTCACTTTCATTCATTCTAACCTCCTGTGTACTAGTGACATTCACGCCTTTCTTGGGTGAAATGATTAAATATATATACACACTACATTTCAAAATTTTGAAGACACTTCCATAATTAGCATGGGATGAACTTGACAGAAGAGTAAAAAAAAAAAAAAAAAAACAAAAAGAGCTCTTAGAATCATTGAAAAAAGAATGGAATCAGTAATTAAACTTTGATTCACAGAGTCAAAGAGTCAAAGCGACGCACAAACACATACACACACACACATATTTGTCCCGATAGAAGTTTTTACGTGAATTGCAAAAACAATATTTAAATCTTTGCATACTCAACTACATATGAGCCATTTAGATTCAGTACCTTTCGGCTAACGCTCATTCAGATTGAAATTTTACCCTTCTGAACCGAGAGAATAATTCTCCAAATGTGAGCTATAGCAATATCAAAATAATTATATTTTTTTTGTTCGTTCTAAAGCATTTTTTCCGGAAATAGAACAGATTCATATAGCAAAAATTTACCTCATTTTCCTCCAGTTTCAGTTTACAAGAAAAAAATCATTTAAAATTCACAATCTTTAAAAGAATCTTACAGAAATTCACATTAGCATGTCACACTAGAGGTTATTTAAATATATGCCATTTTTTTATCACGCGTGAAATGAAATCACGTGTTTTGTCGCCACGTATTAAAAAAAACGCTACGATATTTGTTCCACAATTTTCACCACAATTCATGATGAATGGGCTCTATTATATATAAAATGTTTCATTCAAAAGTGTATGCTCCGCTTTCAAAACATTATTAAATTGTACCTTGATTTTGTCCACAGAGCAATTTAGCTTTGGGAAAATCTAGATGTTGCAGGAAATATATGTGGGTTCTACATTATCAGCAGAAAAGCATAATGCGATGTTTTGGCAAAAATATCCTAATAGATTTGAAAAATGTTCTCGCGCGATCCTGCGCAAACCTTACACTCACTTGTGTCTTACTACTAGGACAAATGTGTGTGTGTGTGTGTGTGTGTGTGTGTGTGTGTGTTTGTGTGTTTGTGCGTCGCTTTGACTCTTTGACTCTGTGAATCAGTTTAATTACCGATTCCATTCTTTTTTCAATGATTCTAAGAGCTCTTTTTTTTGGTTTTTTTTTTTTAACTATTCTGTCAAGTTCATCCCATGCTAGGTCTCTTTCCGCATGCTTAATCACTCAGTTTAAATGTTTGCAAAGGTATTTAAAGAAAGTTCAAAATATAAATGATTTCACAGAGATAAAAACAATTATATTTAGAAGTAGATATGGTGAGTTTTTTTATACATTAGATGGTACCTTTATTCATACAGCGGTTCGTATATTGATGTTTAGATATCAAATATCTTTCTCTATATATAATTAGGACCATTTTCATCAATATGACCTGACCTCAAAATCATTTGAATAGATTCCCAAATGAAAAAAAAAATAATGTTTCTGACGAAAAAGACAATGTTTGCTTTTGTATTGCGGAAAGAAACTCTCAAGTTCTAGAAAAGAAAAGTGAGGCTCGTCTTGAAAGCATTCGACAGTCTTTGGCATTCTGGCCTTCTTCGCAAATTCAGAAGTTATGGTGTCGCAGGCGAAGTTTTGGAACTGTCCCTGACATTCTTCTCAAATTGCGAAATGAAAGTAGTTCTACACGGCCATTCTTCTAGATCCTTTTGTACTAATGCAGAACTCGATCAGGGGATCTATCCTTGGTCCAACTTTCTTTTTCATTTTCATTAAAGATCTTCTTGATAGCAGCCCACATCTTGTTCTCTATAATGACGAAGCAACTATTTACTCCTGTAGTTGTAGTAAGTCCGATTCTTCCGGTCAAATTGGCCGTTAATATGGAAAATGATCTCCAGTCTGTATTCAACTGGAGCAAGGGATAGTTTGTTAGTTTTAACGCCTCCAAAACTAAACTGCCCTCTATTAATTGTCTAAGAGATGTCTTTCTGCCTTCCATCACCATGGCTTATACTAATCTCCCTGAGACTGACTCATTGCGCCTTCTTGGGTTAACTTCTCGACTGACATGAAGGGGAAAGACTATATTGAATCCGCTTCAGCTGCTAAAAACACAAACGCAGTGAATCTATCTTAGGTATTTATAAGTCTATGATTCGTCCATGCTCAGTATATTGCTGTCAAATATGCTCTGGTTCTCCACACACACACACACACACACATGTATATATATATATATATATATATATAGAGAGAGAGAGAGAGAGAGAGAGAGAGAGGAGAGAGAGAGGTCCTTGATAAAATCCCAAGAAGACTTAGCAATATTATAGGCCTTGATCTGGTATGTCGGCTTCAGTTACTTTCTCACCGCCGTTTTAGTTGACTCCATGTCTCTTTTCTATAAATACTTCCATGGAAACTGTTTGGATGCGCTCTTCGATATGATTCCAAGACTTTATGAATTTTAAGATCAGTATTAATCTGGCAACGAGGTCTCACCAATATGCAGTTGAGATGTCTAGATGTAAACGACAGTTCTATTCTAACAGTTTCTTCTATCACACTTCTTGATTGTGGGCTTCCCTTTAGGCTCCATGCTTTCCAACCAAATCTAATATCCAAAAAAAAAAGGAATGCAATTCCAACCGCTTCCTACTTTCCTCTAAATTACTGTCATTTTGTTCTTGCTCCTTAGTAAAGTTTCTGTTTTCGAATGCATCCACACCCAGTAATCCCTCGTGTGTCATAGTGTCTTTGTAGAGTTTTTTGGCGTGAAATCGATTAAAAAATAACTTTGTATAATCCTATATATTTTTAAGAAATTCTAACCTTTTGTATACTCCGTTAATTTAAATCATTTTTAATATTATTTTTTTTAAATTATGGAATACCACATAAGGTCATACGTTTGCTTAACGTCCGGAAAGACACATAACAGGTGCAAAAGTTACCAACCTTGTTTCCCTGACCAAATTATTATTATAGCAAGTTCACTTCACAGTGAGGTCCCTATTTCTTAGGTCTTGTACAAAACCACAATGAAATTATTACGTATCCCCCAATGATATCTTTAGAGATCATATAAAATATCATGATTTCGAAATATATTTTAGGCAAGCAAATACGCCACAAGTGGAAGATTGACTCAGCACAGTATTTCTTCAAACTTATCCATTTGTGTAAAATACTCTAAGAATATTTAATATTTCTAGTTAATTATTTAACATCGAGACATGGTTAGCAACATGGTTAGCTAACTCCCAATGTAAACCTAATATATGTTTGTTTGTTCTGCATCGGTATTTCAAAGATTGTTTAATGATGCTGATTTTGTTTTTATTCAGTATCAATATATGGAGTTAAACGAATATGATTATTGATTTACTGCGTTGATCCAAATTCTAGTTTCGCAAGCGCTTAATCCTGATTACATCCCTTAGTGAGTATGCTTTTAGTAATTTTGACGGGTTTTCTTTACTTTTTAGATATTATTTTCTTTAATGACGGCAACGATCCTGGCTTTCTTCTCTGTCGTCTGTTGTTCTGAGTAGCATTTGAGAATTTCACTCTATCAGTATCTGTTCTGCCATCCATTCACTGAGACCCATTAAATACGTTACTTCTCCTCTTGCCAAAAAAAAAAAAATGAGTCCCGTGAATTGTAAGTTATCTAGGACATCTTTCCTGATTATGTGCCGAAAAGAATTCGCCATTTATGATTGCAATCATTTTTGTAGTTTTTCCTATTTTCCCTAAGACTTCTAGTTGGTCACATGTTCTGTACGCGATATTCTCCTTATTCTTCCGTAGAACTACATCTTTGTTGCGTAAAGTCTCTTTTGGTTCTATAACCCACTGCTATGTAGGAAATTGCTTATTGAATAGTTCATCAATATTTTCTTTGTTTTTAACTATATTTCTTAATATTTTTTCTTTGTTCCTGTAAGATATATTTCTGTATTCCAATGCGCCTTTGAGTTGCTTTTCTGTCGTCTGTTTCTTGGTTTTGACGTTCAAAATACGTTGGTCACAATTTTCACCTGTCTCTAGTTTCTTGGGTATTACTTCTTCGGACACCAACGTAGTATACTTTAGCACAAACCGCTAAGGATCAAACATAAAATTGAGAAAATGGCACTCTGACACATCGTATCTAAAGAATCTATCCTCGTTTTTGAAGTCTATGGGTAGAGATACGCTAAAAGTATCAAACACAGTTCACGACAAATGACAGGATAAAAATGCTGGTTGACATCACTCGAGAGTTAGTGTGGAATAGACTCACAAACATACAACCACCTCTATCGATCAATTATCACACGCTGAATATCGCTGAATATTTCCGTATTAAGACGGAGATATCCCCTCAATTGTCTCCTCTTGAACATTCGCTGTAAAATATTTGCTTTTATTCTTTGTATTGAATCACTCATCGATTCAGAAGAAAACACAAAATGTAGAAATTCACCTATGTTACCTCATTAGCCGCTACGATCTTTTTACCAACAATCGCTTGGCTATCAGGCGCTTTTAGTTTTTCAGTATTTTTTTTTAAATTTTCAATTGTATTTTCATTTTTTCGTTTTCTTTATTTTGTCTCTGGGTTCTTAAAATTTTTCCCAATTTCTTTTCGTATTTCTTACATATTTTTTGTTTCCGCCCATATCACGTTGAAACACCATTTCTCGTTCGGTCTATGAGGTTACGTAGCATTGAAACTGGCCAATACCTAGATAGGTGATTGCTTGGGAAATGAGGGTTCTATAAGCCTGGATATGTGGATGGTGTAATGGATAACGAGAGCCGCGTTCCAGTTCCAGTTTGATTCTTTACATTCACTTACGCGCAAATATCCTTGACAAAAGAATGAATCCCCCTCTTCTGTCCACAGCAGAGTAGAGTTGTTAGAGTTTAGATTATTCAATCATTATTATCTCCAAATCATTCTTACAATCTAAAAAAATATTTCGTGGCTTTAAAAAACCTTCAAATCTTTGACAGTCCATAAAAAACAAACAATTCAGCCTATCAATAAAGTATTTTTTTTCTGTTTAATGTTTACGCGATAGAAATGAATAGAACATATTTGTTAAGTATTAAAAAAAAGAAACATTTAAATTCGTGTAACGCGTACAAATTCTTCTTCGTGGCTTGGAGTATTTGATACTCACATGATTACATTGAATGGAAGATGGCAGAAATAAATAGTAAATAATATAGCTAATGGTATTGTAAAAATGGATAGCAGAAGAGGGGACTGGAATCTATAGTAAGTGGGGGGGAAACAGTGCTTAAAGATGCAAAGAACAGGATGTTATGGAAAGCCAGAGTCGTTCACCGGGAATATAAAACAAAGCATCTATTTTCGCCTACGTATGTTTGTTCTTCCTTCATCTTTTTAAGCCGTAAATTTTCGCATTTCCCAACTTTTAAACATCAATAAATATATGGCATTAATCTAATTATTTCACTGTTGAACAATAGGAAACATTCTAAAATTATGCCGTTCTTTCTCTGCCATATTGCCCACTTAACATGACTTTGCTAATTTTTAAACAAATTAGATTATATCTCATATGGCAATGTTATAAAGATGGGGCTATGGATAAAGCAATTATAAAGGTTTATATAACTTCAAAATTATTCTCCATGTATAAATGTTCATAAACAAGAAAGAGAAATGCTAATATTATTTTTATAATTGACGAATGAAGTTGCAAACTGTGAGATAAAAATATGCTGACAGCCTAAATAATTCAGAAACAATTATATAATTAATATACATTTTTGTGCATGCATATAAACGATGGCGTCCCTCCAAATAAAACAGAAAGAATTGTATGAAATTATTGTATGATCATGTAGCAATATTTTGCCCCTGTTTTATGAACACACATAAATACCGTTTTTTCTCGATCTTTGCTATATTTACAGAGCAACGTTCTCAGTATCACAGTTATACTCTATATAGCGAATGAGTCACCTTTGTATAACGAATGAGGCACCATGGTGGTATTATGTTTCCAGTGATTTTTTGGTCATAATTCACTAGTCTTTTTTCTGGGGGTTATATATAGGACACAAGGAGCTTTAAGTAGCGGAGGAATGATACAGCTCACCCAAGCTCTTTTGTTTAGTGATAATGCATCAGTTTAGTAATACTCAATGTATTTGGTTTAATTATTTTATTTATATATTTACTATTCTATATTTATCATGTTATTTACTTATATGCTTCATTAATTTATTTGTTTTGTTTATTAAACTTTAACGTTTGACTCAGTTTAAATCATGGGACTTTTTTAATGTTTGAGTTAGTAGTATAGTAGGAATAATTTTCTTGTCTACAGAAAACAAATACATTCTATATTATTTACAGTCACTAGGCTTTTTTCACTTAAATTCTTATATTCTGTTTTCCATATGAATAAAGTTTCCAAAGAAACTTCAATGGTCACACTTTTATTCGAGTATTTCAGTTCCTGTCTGGGCATGTATGTTAAAATTGCTAGTGCTATAGAAAAAACATTGGCAACTTAATTATACCCTATTATATTAGTAGTAAGGTAGTAATAAACTGAGATGTTATATGATCCTGCATGCAAGTCTAATATAAAAATCGTCACAAGTATTTAAAATGCAAGAAATGATTTAACAAACAAAAGAAAATAAAATAATTATATATGATTGCGGATATGTATCAATAACAATAAAATCAAAAACGGGATATGCAATGTTAGGACTCTTTACTGATGTGGAAAATTAGAAAAAGGAAAACAGGATCTGGAAAAAAACTAATTCTGTTAGTATTAAAAAAACGCTGACAATGAAATCACATAAGGAAAAATAAAAGAGGAGGCGGACTAATATTAGATAAATAGAATATGAAATGAGTTTTGAGGAAGTGGTAACTGTCAGACATATATTCTTTGGCAAAACGCAGATAGAATCTAATTTAAATGACGATCATGATGATATATGTGGCCAGGCCAAGAAATATTGATGATGAAATAGATAATTTCTCGAACAAAGGGTAAATATCAGATGTTTTACAAAGAAACTATGCTTATTATGAATTACCTAAATGCAGATATATCGAGTTAACAATGTATGTTAAGTATGCACTTAGATCATATAGCGTAAACTGCGAAAAATGAGTTCTTTTGTGCACAGTCGAATAGAAATTAATAACGAACTCTCGTTTAGAATTAACAAACAGGAGATTTGTGGACATAAAAAAAAATATAGAAGAAATTAAAGACTAACTCATCACCAACAAATGATGTAGAAATGCAATTGTGCACTTTAAAATACAACCGCTCATTGAATACGAGAATGATACCAATTCACTGATATGGAAATTAAAAAAATAAAATGAAAGAAGCCCGAAGCGATGCTGAAACTATACTACAACAAATTCTAAAGCGATTGCATTTGCATGGTAAACTGTGTAATTGCAGTTAAGAAAAATATTAGAATTTTCGAACTGGCATGGATTTCAGTATGGCATACGTTAAATGGAAAAGGGAGTACAAACTGCAAAAAGAAATCTTCCTAAAGGATGGAGAACAAATGTGGATGACTGATATAATGCTCGATTTGCTGAAAGAAACAGGATATTACTTAGGAGCAAATGAAACAAATCTTTAAAGTAGTTACATTTAAATGTTATGAAATAAAACCATTGATTTAACAAAATAAACACGCATATATGAACTTTATGAATGTCGTGACAGTATTTTGCGGCATATTTAAGAGGATCGCGTGACAAACCAGTGTGACGTGGCAGTATGGCGGTTGAGAATCAATGGTATATATAGACATGATACAGCTCAGAATACAGAGAGCGGTGGAAAAATTGTCGTCGAATTATACACAAACGAAAATAAGTCTTACATCTCATTTTAAGTGATATATTTACCAAAATTATACAAAAATATCTTGAAATAGAAAACAGTAAATTTATTCAATAACATCGCCATTGGCTACAGCGACGGCCTCCACTACTTCGGAATCTCCTGCAACTCTTCTGAACGGTTGACTTGTTTCAGTTGGTGAATGTCCCATAATCCTTGCCTGCAGTTCATTTTGGTGTTACACGGAGTTTTATTGGTTTCTCTCTCAACTGCACTCCAAACATAACAAGCAAGCATTTGCAGTTTAGGGAGTTTGGTGACCACATGTAAGGGGTGATGTGGTCGCAGAAATTGTCTGACAGTCATGACTTGGTTCTTCCGCTTTTGTAACATGGTTCAGAATCCTGTTACAAGACATAGCATCTTCCAGCAACCACACTCTTGATGCAGAGAAGCACTATCTCTTCAAGTGGTCACACCAAACACATTTGTAATCACCATTACACTCATTCACCTCTTTACGAATCAGTTACACTGTACTCGGATTGTCAATCAAACTGAAATGTTCGTATTGGAGATATAGTGCGAATGCCAAGAAGTACAGTATACGATTTCCAAATTTTTGGCTGAGTGATATTCGTCATGATGCCCTTTTTCTTATAGACGCTGCCCAACTGAATCTCTTATAATGTACTGTCGGCTAAATCAAAAGCAAATAACACGCATGACCGAAATTAAAAATATAAAACGGCGACAATTTACCAATCGCACCCTGTTTATATAAGGTTAAACTATATCATAAATAAGAATATTAGTGGTTCAGTGAGAAAAACCGTAGAACACAGTTGCGAAATTTAAAAAAAAAATTTTAAGCATTCCACCCGAAAAAGGCGGGAAGCCACCAGCACGCAAGGGGTTACAGAGAGTTGGAGCGACAGCAAAGATAAGTGATAGAGGAAAGGATGAAGAGAAGATTAAGGGATAGATCAGGGATATGTATGAACATATAGATTAAATTCTAGACAGTCTTGTCGGCAGGATGTATTTTTATTTCAAGAGGGGAAAATCATAATAGAAAACGGAAAGGTACTACAAAAATAAAGATAACATCAGAAAGTACTTCCATTAAAAAAAGGCAAAAATACATTAAAGAAAACACATGCAGAGCTATGACATTATCAGCTGAAGTGACCTAAACACTGGCAATTATAAAATAAAAAATATTTAGATACGTCATCATTATTTCCTCTGTATTCACTTCTGAATGTTTGTTAGTATCAGTCAGATTATTACTTGGACTGTATTTTTCGACTACATGTTTGTAGAGTTCTCTTAATGCTTTCTAATTTGGTAACTCTTCTCTTTTTTGACTTTTAAATCGAGCTTTTGATGTTTATCACCGTCTGCTGCAGACCCAGAATGCATTATTGCTTTCAGTTTTCGGATACGTTATCCTATTTTCAAAATTTCTCTTTGTTGATTGATTGATATATTTCATTTTGACTTTTCAGCTCCTATCTCTCTTAGTATTTATAAATATTTGCGCTAAATTGCGCTCACTTTCGATTCCCTTGTTAAACTCACGAATCTGACTTTTCACACATCTCCAAGCTATGGGTTAAACAGTAGTCTAAACGAGGCGCATCCAGTTTTAGAGATGGAAATTCCTGAATTTCGAACCGTGGAGAAAGTAACGTGAAACAAAAATTATTTTTCCAAGAATGAATGGAAATTCCATGAAAATATGAGATAATACGTGAAGATCAAGGAACGTCTAATGTCTAAACGGATAAAAAGGACACTTTTTCATTTGTTTTCCTATTTAATATTAATATTTACTTTTATTATCTTCTGTTATATCTGCTGTTTCCTTAATTATGGTAACTACTTTCGTATTCATACATTCTGTGTTCATTTCTTTAACTTCTAAAGCAATATTTATAAATTCATTTAATTATATTTTTAACCCTCATTTTTTTGTTTCAATATGAATCTAAATAACAATTCTTCTATTTTTTCCATGTGCTGTGTCCCTTCAGATCCTTTCCAATCACCTTTAAACATTAGCAACTTCTCCTCCATTACCAAACCTTTTAAGTCTCGGTCTACCATCTTTTCACAAAAGCTCGTCAGCTAAGTGACCCAGATTGTCCTGTTCCTTTTTCCTTCGATATGTCCTATGAGTGTCTAATTCTGCAACCACTCCGCCCTCATTATGTGTTAAAGAAATATCAGCTGTCACTTTCTGAGTATAAGTATCTTTCATTTCGAACGGGATCAGCCGATAATTTTCTCAGCACCCCTCTGTGGAACCACATTTCTGCTGACTTTATTATTCTCTCTTTTTGTGAGGAGGTTGTTCAGAGTTAAATTTTATATAATAAAATCGATATTGCATAACACTCCAGTCCTCTTTTCTCAGCGTCTTACGAGATTCTCCAGTTTCTAAATACTTTCCTTAGCATGAGAAATGCTGCCTTTGCTATTCCAATATATGTTCGGAGATCAGTGCCGAATATTCAATCCTCTATTAAAACACTTTCCAGACATTTAAACATCAGTATTTGTTTACTTACTTGCTATTTTGGGATATTTTCTTACTGACAACCATACATTCTATCTTGTTACAGTTGATGGTTAGTCTTTTCTTATCGCCTTCCTTTACTGTTTTATCCTTTATATCCTTATACTTTCAATTTTCTATTTTGTCTGCCATCAACACAAAGTGATCAGCGTGTCGTATATTATTAAGATTGCGTCCATTAATAATAAATTCAGTTAAATTGGATTCATTTGTATTTTCTTTGCCTCTAAATGAATTGATGAAGCGCTTTGTACATGTCCTCCTTTCCATTAAAATAAGTTGTTACATACATTCATTTAGAACATCTTATCGGATGAATTCGCTTGCAGTTTATTGTCGTTTTTCCATTAAGGTGCTGAGATACATACCGGTTTTAAAATTTCATTATTGTTCGTAGCTGTATGTTTATAGTAGAATACAGCCACTATACGCATTACGATGAACTGAAGGTAGAAAGTTTCTGTTAAAACTGTTATGTTAGATTAGGTGTGATAAAGAGTAGATGTAGCAAATGAAGATTCTATCGTTAAGGAGGATAGACAATGATTTACACTTGAGTTGAAGATGTGAGATCGTTAGGTTCAGGAAATAATACTTTCTACAAAGTATTAGGCGAAAAGAAAACTGTGTAAAACGTTCTCCTTACATTTGCAATAGGGAGGGAATTATGTTGATACGACGCCATGGAAGTAGCATGCAGTGTCCTAATGGAACTAATAAATAGAGCTTATCTAAATATTTGCCATGGAAATAGCAACTGAATAGCGACAGAATAAAAAAATTGCATATGTGGGAAAGAGACAATATGTAAACTATTTTTGGAATTGTTAAAGATGGAAAATGCGCACTAAACGTCTCCAGTTCAGATATGGCAGCAATCCTCGATTTTGGTCTAATCTGATTCTTGTAAAGATAATCTCGTTTTCTTTGTTCGCGTTAATTCTTACTAATGTTGTTCTATTCCATCATTTCCTGTACATATTCAGACTTATATATGAATCTTTAATGTTTTTAATTTGTTTAATTCCCAATGTTTTGTTTGCATTCGATTTTGTCTCGCATCAGTGGCAGACTGTTCAAAATTACATGTCACACAGTACTGACATTTGATAGACGACGATCTAACAGAAATGTTACTGTTTATATTTGACTTTATCATCATTTTTTTTTCTCCTCGTTACTTGGGTTCACAACATCGAGCCTGGTGAGTAACTAGATTGGTGATCGTTCGGGAATACCAGGTGCTGTAAGCTTGGTTGCGTGAGTGACGTAATGCATAATGGCTCAGAAACTTTAAGCGAATAGCTGATTTCTAATTCCAGACGTGTTCGGTATATTCACTTACGAGCAAATACCTTGGAGGAAGTATCAATCCACATATTCTCCTCCCCGCTATGGGTTAATTAGTAAGATTTCTATCACTAAAACATTATTAACTCAAAATAATTTTACAACCTAAAAATATTTTCTGACTTTAAATATTATGTAAAGGGTTGATAAACCGTTGAAAACAAATTAGTCATTCTAAAAATAATTACGTCGAGAAAGGAAATTAGATCTGATTATGTGTAGGGTACATATATATATATATATATATATATATATATATATATATATATATATATATATATATATAATGTAAATCTATTTAAACTCGGGAGATGAAAAAACCTGGATAGCAGAATTTTCAAATAAATTGGCATCCAAGGAAAAATGTAAAATAAAGAAAGCACCAGGAACCTCCGAACAGGGCGATAGAATTTTCCAGTACCTTGAATCTCTGGGATAAAGAAATAAAATAAAAAAAACAGTGAGTAATAAGTTAAAACGAAGATACATTGATAAACATACACACACACACACACATATATGCGTGTATAATCGCTTATATGTGCCTTTCATTGTATGTATATGTTGTCGTTTTTTAAGGGTCGTGGGCACCTGTTTCCTGTCAGGTCGCTTTTTGCGTGTTTATATCTCTAAATATATCTACTTGTTTGTGTCTTATAATCTGATTGTGCATGTATTGTCTTTTGAAAGATTTCACTCTCCCTTGCCCATATGGTGACTTGAAATGTATCTAAGTTGTCACGGAGCAACATTAAATTTTAACGTTTATTCCAACTTAATTTTTGGCCCTTCAATAAAAACAAAATAAATAACAAAACTTATGTAGTTTTTCCTCAGTTTCTTTAAATAATTTCAATTTTTTAAAAACTTAATATAGACTAAATTTAAAATATAAAATTGGCAATTTTTAATTTTCGATTTTATAGTATACTTTAATATTAATTAGAATGAATTCGGCTTTAGTCTAACCCTAACGTTAAAGCATTAAATAATTATTTAATCAAAGTTCGCTGTTAAGTGTTTTGAATTTTCATATACTTGTATTTTGATTGGTCATTCAAGCTTATGTAACAGCGTTTACCCTAGCGAGGGGTGTTTGATTGATTTGAAACTTTTAAAACCCTTTATAATACATTCAACGCCATCACTTGATAAGACACCAGAAGTGTTCAAACAAAATGGCTAATTTTGTAGTGATTTTATAAAATGTTTATGTTATAATTTTCGAATAAACAATTATATTTACCCTACTCTGTATTGAGCAACCTTTAAAGAAAAGTATTTGTTGGTTATTGAAATTTATTCCGTATACACCTATCCTATACTTTATATATATATATATATATATATATATATATATATATATATATATATATATATATATATATATATGTATAACCTAAAAATGAAACGCATTTTAGTGATAGTTTATTTACAAATTTCTGGGACGAGGAGTTGACATTCATTAAATTATAGGCATTCGAAATAATGTCCTGATTTTTGATATTATCACAACTTTTCCATCCATCTTAAAATGTCTATCGATTCGCATAACTTCAGTGAATTTGTAACTAATTCCTGTATTTAAACCCTGGAATTGATAGTTCTCGTTCTGTTCTGTTCTCTCTCTCTCTCTCTCTGCATATCTCCCCATGTTCTTTTCGGTACTGCTCGGCTTTTGCTTGCCTTGTTTTCGCCGAATCTGTCTATGTGGTACAGGTACTGAAAGAATATTTACTATGTTATCAAGCCGAGTAGATTAAAATATTGCTTAGATTATGTGATGAGAGAGTAACTGTGATTTCAATCCTTGTGGCGGATAGTAAAGAATCAGACCAAGTGAAAAAAGAACTAACAAATTGGAGCAATTGTAAAATGCAGTAAACAAGATATACAAAGAAATTGATAGCTGAACGCGAACAATGTTATAAATTAAGTCATGTTTTCAGTTCGAAATTCCCTGAAGCTTAATCCGATAGGCAGAAGCCTGAAGAAATACGGGGACAAAACGGAGGAAAGGCTGTGATAATAACAAAAAAAAAATGTGGAAAATAGTAGTGTAGTGATAGATCGGAAAATAAATAGTTATATAATGCAAAGATCCTCTCAAATATAGTTAAAAAGTAAATTGTTTAATGAATGTAAAATACCAAACATGCAATATGAGTGTAAAACAAAGAATTTAACAACATTATTTGAAAAAGAATAGACAAATGTGTAAACATCAATGAAAATATTAGGGATGCATTTAGTTTGTAGAAACAGGTCACTACGTATGTGAATAAACCAATACCATACACTTCATTAAACGTCAAACATAGAGGTTGGTAGGAGACATTTTAAGAAGAAATGATAAGAGATGGAGTAAAAGGTCGCTTGGTTGACAAGGTACTGCGGTCAAGCTTTTATTCAATTTTTCTTGTGTTCGAACAAGTGCTTTCTTTTCTGAACACAGAGTATGTAGAAATTGTCCAAATGTCCTGTAATTCAGAGTGCTTTTGGCTATACTTTTAACCATTATCAAGGTTGATTTTACTTTTACTTTTTTTACTGGAAGTTTGGGTTGTGTGTATGTATATAGAGTTATAGGAATGTTTTATTTTCCGAACACACGCAGCATATTGTGGCCGTGTCTGTAGTCAATATTATTGACTGTTGATTTTTTGATAATTAAGGCTTTCATTATTTATTTATTTGTTTATATGTGGATGAGGTTATTATGCTTGAATTTTCTACTAGGATGTTTTGGATGGAATCTGGTAATTTTGTGTGCATGTTTAAGTGTGTTCTGATAGAGCTGTGGTCGGATAGGCGTAACGTAAGGTGTCTAGCTAGACATGTAGTAGTGTTACAGTTGTAATTATCTATGAGTTCGGTTTCATCAAGAACACAGTTCCTTTAGGGGCATTTGAACTCATAATTAATGTTCGTTCTTTGCTGTTTTGATTTTGAAGGTGTACTGTTATTTTTTTAGGATAAGGTAAGGTGTTTAAAATTTGTTGTATTAGATAAATCTATATACAGACATCCAGTTAAAAAATAAAAAATAAAATAAAAACAAAATCATCCTTGATCATGGCTAAAAGTATAGCGAAAGCGTTCGGGATTACAGAACATTTGGACAGCTTCTATACACTCTGTTTCCAGAAAAGAAAACACTTCTTCAAACACAAGAAAAACTAAATAAACTGCATAATCGCAGTACCTTGCTTTCGTCTTTGGTAAAAAAAAAAAAAACGGATTGATGTCTAAATACACACACACACACACACACACACACACACACACACACACACATATATATATATATACATTCATATATATATATATATATATATACATTCATATATATATATATATATATATATATATATATATATATATATATATATATATATATTTATGAAGAGAGAGAGATAGCGATAGGGAAACAAAAAAAGTATTCTGTCTACCACGCAGACAACACGTATATTTGATAATGACTGCGATAGTCGAATGTACTTGAAGAAAAATAACAAAATATGAACATCGATCTGTTTATACTCAAATTCGAGAGCAATACAAAACACCATATTCGAGAATTGTAGGAGAGTTGATGCAGAATTAATTAATCGGACTTTAGTCACCCTTGTTTGTATATATATATATATATATATATATATATATATATACGCACACAATTAAGGGTGGCTAAAAATAAAGGAAAAGAGAGTTGAAATGCGATGCCATATGAATTTATTTAGAGATAGATAGACATATAGATAGATATGCATAGATCGCCGTGGAAATTGCTATAAGCGTGTCGATCTCAAGTTGTAGAAGAATAAAAGTGGAACTAAATGAACCAATCTCTTTTAGTAAGGAGTTATTTCACTCAAGCTAGCCTCATCTTTTGATGCTAACCATGACTTATAAACACTCTAAAATTTGACTTCCTGAAGAAACCATAGAATCAGTGTACAAATTATATAAATATATATATATATATATATATATATATATATATAGAGAGAGAGAGAGAGAGAGAGAAAGAAACTTTATATATATATATATATATATATATATATATATATATATATTGCGTGTGTGTGAGTGCATTTGTGTGTTTGTGTGCGTGCACACGTGCAGATAGATAAAGAGATAAGAGTAAGTATGTGTGTATGCATATGCATTAGAAGTTACATTTATCGAGAAAGATGGCTCGATATCGTTGATATGGTGCTGCGTTTTTAAATCTAGAAAATGCGCATATATATCAGAAAGCCTGTGTCTCAGTTTTGAGGGAAAACACCGTCTGGTCTGACATGCTTCAGACCGTTGAATTTAAGTTTCTCCTCCATATATAGATTTCAGTCTTTTTTTCCTAATATATCCCATTCTAATATTGGTCAGGTTTATTCTTGAGTCAAAGTTAAATAGTGGTCCGATTTATACTTAAGTATAAACGTAAACGTTGGTCAGGTTCATGTTTAAATCAAAAAGTTAAAATTGTCCCGGTCTTAGCTGGATCAAAAGGAAAACATCGGATGGGTTAATAACTGAATCAAAATAATTAACATTGCTTGAGTTTATAATTGAAACAAAAATAAAATATTGAACGTCACCTTTTATTTGATGTATCCAATCAACACTTGGAAGATTTTGGTCAATCCCATCTTCCCGTTCTTGGCTGCATCTTTACCAATTTTGCATATATCCACAACTTATATCTTCTAGAAATTAAAAGAACGTATTTTATGGGTGTAAATATATATTTCATTTTTCCTTTTTCCATAGAACTTCCTCGTTGAAAATAGTCGTGGCTATTGCTTGTCAGCACGTCTTTAGAACCAAATCCCTTTTTCTGCAAATCTCTTCTTCATCTATAAAGAAATTTTCTAGAATTCAGTGTCATACAGAAACTTAAATATGGCTACGCAGTTCCACGCTCACTTCCTTTTTTCTAGCAACATTATTTTACGTTTTCATAATTTCCTTAGTATCAGGAAAGCTCTTTTGCTATTCACAATCATCTTCTCTTTTCCTTCTCTTATTACACTCCTATATATATATATATATATATATATATATATATATATATATATATATATATATAAAAAATATATAATATATACAAAGAATTAAATAGTAATGTTAAACTGATTAATGGCGAAATCAATTCGCTAACAGATCTTAGTGAGACATTAACTTACTGTCAAATCCTTGGATAATAATATCTTTATATACGCGTTGTCAGCTGTAAGACACATGCCAAGTACTTTCGACAATTTAAAATTGTCATCTTCAGGGCGCAGTTTTCCCATACATAGGCAAAAACTAAGACGTAATATCTGTAGATCGAATGATTGTTTTTTAATTATTCTATTTATTGACTGTTGAATATATGTTTTGAAGCATGCGATGCCACAACGCTAGAGTTCGTCTACAAATTGATCAAGTGAGAATTTTGTTTCAATTTTGAAAAGATATATATCCACATAAATGTATTTATCTTTTAAAGTGAAATGGACTTAGTATAAGACAATTAATAGAGTAAAACTGTTTTAGTAGCTTTCCACAGAATTAGATTCTGATTATTACTGTGCTGCGGATCTAGTGTCGTAAATATGTTAGAGTGTGCAGCTTATATTTTATATCATAAAGACATAATTTTAGCAAAGAATTAAATAGCAATGCCAAAGTAATTAATGAAATCACTTACCTAACAGAAATTAATGATGCATTAACTTACTATCAATTCGTTGATTAATAAGTTATTTATAGTCTAACTGTTATCAGATGGAATACACATGCCACGTACTTTCAACAGTTTCAAATTGTTAGCTTAGTTTGTAAATAAACAGTATATGAAGTTTTGATTATTTTAAAATCACTCATTAGTTTTTATGCTACCAAATTCTCTTTGGACAGGAGCAGACTGGTTAGAAGTGTCTATGGTTAGCTAATTGTCATTATTTCATTCTCTAACAACATATGCTCTTGTTGAGTGTGAAAAGCTAAATTGGTATCTCGAGGAAGAATAATATCATAGGTAGTGGATGATAATTTTTCATGTCTATTGACTGTAAAGGTTGTGAGATTTCCGAAGAAGCTGAAGAATATAGCGCTTTAAATATTGTGACTTCAACAACCATGTTCAATATACAGAAAGATTTCAATATAATAATAATATTAATAATAATAATAATAATAATAATAATAATAATAATAATAATAATAGTAATAACGAAAGACAGAAATCTATTGAACAAACAGAAGGAAGAAATGAATACTTTAGATTTGATGGCAAGACATTAAAGTGACGATAATGCAAAATGAAGCAAAAACTTTATTTAATTGTGTCTGAAAATATTTTTATTATTTCCTCAGCCCTTCTAGTCATATGAATATTGTTTTTATTTTTTTACACGCTTTGCCTGAATCCTTTCTCTTCTGTAGAAAATTAATTCTAAGTAAAGTGGAATTGTTTGATTTTTTAATATTATTTAGTCTATGAACCAAAATATTTAACACTTAGTAAGCTAATTGGTTTTGTTTTTTACTTGAATCAATATCACAAAGATTCCTTCAATTGTTTTGAACATCTGAAAACTCACTTTTCAACCTTGCCGAAGAGATCAGATTAGAAGAGTGCAAACAGAACCTTAATTTTTATCGATACATTCTTGAGTGTCTATTAATGTGTCGGGGAAAATGTTGACTTTTTCAATGTATTCCTTTTCCTTTACCTTGATTTAGTGCGATTGTTTTGAAAGCGGAAAATACATTTCGTGATCAGGAAAACATGACGTTTTCACCTGATATTCAGTGACTCATATAAGTGCTGAAAATGGGTGTAACAGTTTTTGCTATTATTGTATTAGTTAAAGTACTAATGGGAGAGGTTTGCCCAAGAGAACGTTGTTAGTCTTCTCTCCACAGTCGTAAGATGTCACTGACGGGAAAAATGTTCAAACAAGCTTTCCTTTGAACAGGTTGTAGTGAGAAACAAGTTCAGGACTGTATTAGAGAAATTAATGCGAGCTGATCATAAGCACACTTGTACGATATATGAGCTGTGTGCAAGCCCGTGTCCACTAAATAGTTTTAAGCCAGTGTTCCTGTTCAGGCAATGAACCATGATAAATATGTGAAGATAACATGATTGCCTTAAAAGACTAAATTCGATAACATTCAATGGCAGAGATAATACACTCCACTCCCTCACTCTCTCACGAACACACACACACACACACACACACACACACACACACACACACACATATATATATATATATATATATATATATATATATATATATATGGAGAGAAGTAAGAGAGGGCAGTTTGATGGAAATGTCTTTTGAATGGATTACGTTCACAGAAACATAGTGATGAATGAGATATAAATATACATTCAAATACCCACGTGGATACATAAAACATGAGCAGCAAATAGACATCTGATTACTTTATAGATATGTTATGACGTTACAAAATAAAAGAAGGCAGTGTGCATGTTTATTTGCAGAACGATGAGCACAAAATATAAATTAGAAATCAGAGATACCAAAACCAAAATAGTACAAAAATTTAAATATCTGGGAAGTGTTCTTAAAGTGGGCTGAAAATGTGAAACTGAAATACGACGAAGTATTGGAATAACCAAAGATGCCTTCCAAAAGCTAATCAAAGTATTAAGAAACAGAAAATCTTCGTTAAAAACAACTAAAAGAGCACTGCATAGTTATGTGTATCCCATTTCTCTCTAGAGTAATGAATGCTGGAAAATTGAAGACGAGACTTGAAGCAATAGAAATCTGTTTCTTCAGAAGGATGGTCGAATATATGAGCGACAACGACGTTTTAGAGAAAACTGAAAAAAGAGAATCTTATATTTAACATTAGGAAGAGATAGTTGAAATTTCTAGGTCACATAATGAGGAGAGAGGGATTGGAAAACTGGATATTCGCAGGACTGTTTGAAGGAAGCAGCACATAGGAAAACAACGCATTAAATATTTTGTAAATAGATGTGGACCATAATTTAGAAGAAATAACAAAAAGAGAGAATTTATTAAGCGCTACAAAGGACATAATGTATAGAGCCATGATCGCCTACTTTTTGAGAAAAAAATAAAAAATAAAGGCATCAGCTATATTTATCCTTACCTTTGCCACACACACACACAAATGCAACTTGCACATATCTAAGGATTTTGATATGTGGCACTAATTTATGGTCCTTATTATTTTCGCAGTTTTTTCTTCACATTTCTGTTTTCCTTTTCACACTTCTTTGAAAATGTTTCCGACGTCTTAATTTATAATACTTTTTTTTTTTAAAGTCAGTTCACCCCAAGCAACGCGGGAGTGCCACTGGCACGCAAGAAGTTACAGAGGATTGGGAACAAGAGTAAAGAGGCACGTTTGAAGAAAGAATGCAGGTCGGGGAACAAGCTCAGGGTATCAGATGTCGATTGACATTACACTTGAATATTTGAAGATTATAGTCATCGGGGAAGCAAGTAAGGGGAAGGAAGTTCCACAAACGTGAAGTGTGGGAGAAGAAGCTGTTTGAGTTGAAGAGACGGGTTACATTTAGCCGTTTCGACAGTGAAAGGATGGGACCGAGATGACAGCCTGGTACCTCGTTTAAATTCATGTAGCCCCGGAACCAGTAAAAGTAACTCGTCGGAACAATTGTCCTAAAAATATTTGCAGAAGAGACAGGGGGAGGCCACGTCTGTAGGATAGCGATTATTTTATAAATAATTAAAATTACTCACGGATATTTCTAAAAGTTGACTGAGAAAACGTTGCAAAATTTCTGTTTATTTCAGGTTATATAATGTCATAAGCGTTAATCAAGTAACTAGTACTTGAGGTTTAGATAATAATTAAAAAAACGATAATATAATATATATATATATATATATATATATATATATATATATATATATATATATATATATATATATATATATATATATATATATATATATATATATATATAAAAGAAATATACGCTCCAGAAATAAAAAAAAAAAAATGCTCTATAGTAAGAATGACAGGTTTATTTTAAAACGAATGCAATATAACACCTTAGGGAATATTTTACAGTTAAAACATTATGAACTGCTACAAAGACAGTTCTTATGTCTTGGCACAATAGAATCACGGAGTATTGACAGTAAGAGAAGTAGGTCAGTTTTCTTACACTCAGCAAAAGTACATACCTTTATAACTAATACTATTCTCTGCTTTTCATTGTGAACCATATTTTCTTACTTTTTTAGCGGGAAAAGTGGTTGTAAATAATTAAATCCCAATAATTGTAATAAAGTCATTTACTAAAGCTTGATGAGATGTGTTGAGATGCATCGAAACATGAGTGCATTTATGTAACGTGGTTTCTACTTGTTTGAAGGTAATATCCTATAATAAAGTACATTATATATATATATATACATATATATATATATATATATATATATTCATTGAATTTTTCAATACAGTAGTCAATAGCAAAGAGACATAGCACACATGATTTAATCATAGTGTTGAAGGCGTGTGCATGACCAACAACACTTGGGAAAATGTATGCAGAGTAGTGGTGAATATAGCGGCCAGCAAAATTTACAAGCGACATTCAGGTTTTAAATTCAGTTATCCTTCTCTTAGAGTGATCGGCAACCAAGGCTATAGGATCCAGTCCCTCCTATCCATTACACTGCACACACAAAAAAACACAAACATACAAACGCACACATATATTAATATTCTTCTAATAAACCCTCCTTAACTCCTAGCAGAATGGTTAATGCCCAACTTCACGAGTGCGCCTCTTTGCGCCGGCTTTTGTCTCTGATCTGAGGTGGAAAAACTACATTGAATCAGCAGCTTCCTTTTCCGCAAGGAAAGTTAGTTCTTTGTGTCGCGCCTGACGGTTTTGATCGCCCGAGTCGATCGTTCAAATCTTCAAATCATCCATTCGACTTTACATTGAATACTGCTGCCATATATGACCTTGTTCCCTCGCTGTTCATCTCGAGCTCCTCGACAAAATCCTGACACGGATATGCAGTGTGATAGGTCTCGATCTGGCATCTCGTCTGCAGTCACTTTCCCACAGATGTGCAGTAGCTACCTTCTGTCTTTTCTACAAATATTTTATGGCAGCTGTTCTGACGAGCTACCTTCACTGGTACTCCAAATGCATGAATTTAAGCGTGCTACTAGGTTGGCATCTCGATCTCACACTTTCATTGTCGAAACAGTTAAAATGTAGCCATCTCTTCTACTTCAACTGTTTCTCATCTCGCACTTCCCGATAGTGGAACTCCCTTCTTCTTACTTGTTTCCCTCATAGCTATGATCTTCAAATCTTCAAATATAATGCCAATCGACATCCGCTAATGCCTTGATATTTATCCCCGCCCTTCTTTTTATCCTTTTCTCAAACACCCCTCTTTACTCTTATTTACATTCTCTGTAAACCCATGGGTACTAGTGGCATCCCCGTCTTGCTTGGGCTAATATGCTTAAAAAATGTTACATTATAAAAATATGCTGGCAGTTTTTTAATACAATAAATAATAAAATGTATTCGTCAAATCAACAATAATCATGCTTGGAGCAGTCACGATACGGTGTTAATATTGGGTAAGTATTTAGTATAACCCATCTTAAAGAGATCTGGCGTAAATGGCTTCAATTATTGCCTATGAATATTTTTATCAGATATTGGTTTTGATTTCTAGTTAAAGTCATTATTTCCTTGATCGTGTGCAATTATCTGTAAAATCAACAATGCTTTGACCAGCGATAAATCTCCCCTTTCCGTTTCTCCTTCATAGACAATTTTGTCTATGGAATTTTTCGTGAAACTTTCTCGCTATAAATAGCCTCCCTGCAGAAATCACAACGCCTTTGTTCTTTCTGTTTGACAAACTCATCTCGCGATTATAGAAGCGTCAATTCTATTCACTCTCAACATATCCTATTTATATTTATATATCGGATAAAAAAAAATCTATTTGGACTTTTGCTAACAGAGATAAAGTAGGCAAAGTGAAGCCGTTTGGCACAGATTGACCTGGAAGTATGTCACGTATGCACACCAAGTTATAACGCGCTCGCTCATTTCCGTTATTTATAGAAGCGCTTGAAAGGAAAGTGTGAATAGTGTATTCATCTCACTACATCACAAAGTTTTCATTAGTGACTAAAGCATAAGCAGCAATTTTTGGCCATTCACCACATTTCTTAGGTCTGCCAACCACCATATTCTCCAGATCTCGCCCTTTACGTCTATTTCCAAAGATCAAATCCCTCTTGGACGGAATAAAATTTCGAGGAGAGCCAGAAAAATGCGACGTGGCAGCTGCTTCCTATCCGAGAAAAGAAATTCCATGTATGCTCCCATCAATGAAAACTACGCTGTATAAAGTGGGTGGCTTCAGAAGGACATTACTTCGTAGGAGATTAAATACTGAATTGATATGCTTTGTAGTTTTCATTTTATAACACTATCTAATATCCACTTTCATATTTACATACGCTCTGATATTGAGAACTTTAATGCGTAAATATACCATGCTTAAAACTTTTTTTATTACCTACACACACGCACACGCGCGCGCGAACACACACACATATATATATATATATATATATGTGTGTGTGTATGTGTGTGAATAAGTGAGAATGTGGCAAAAAAGATGCAGAGTGATAGAAAAAAAAATCTGTAAACGCTATCACTATATTGTCCTTCTTGCCGAAACAATCTTTTTCTTTTTTGTTCTTTTTCTTTCTTTTTTTTTTGTTTTCCCGTTCATGTAATGTTATCTAATAAATCACTCAGACTTATAGTGTCTAAATGTGATGAGAGACAAATTAAGTTTACTCTTTTCGATCAAACATCGACTAGTGGCTAACAAGTGACTGGACATCCTGAACCAAATCTGAACATTAATACGAGGAACGACTGGTAGGTTATTGACCATATTTGTTAATGAAGAGTATTTCTTGAATTTAGGAACATTTCCATACTTAAAAAATTCTGATACATGTTCTCAATAGTTTTCAAATGACATAATATCTTTATTTATCATTTTCTTAGCTTAACGTCCACAAATAAGACCCAAGAGACGCTTAAGATAGAGCGTTACTGAATGATATTATTTTGACAAAAATGGAGGAAGTAACTGCAAATTATACGGATATTTAAAAAATATGGGAGATTAAGCGTGTAGTGATCAAGAAAATATCCTCTCGCGTGTCTATACCACTAAGTAGCTGTTCTCAGGAAGAAGATCCATTCTGCGTGAAACATTATTCTCACTGATGGAATATGAAGGGAATCAGGATAATTCGACTCTATTTTCCTCACTTTCTGATTCGAAGTATGATTCCTTTTGTTTCCATTTCTTCTAATTCTTCCTTCAGTGTATGATATTCTCAATATGCTTCTGTAGAACCAGATTTCTGTTGCCCTAATTATTTTCTTCATGTTTAGATATTGTCCAGCATTCACTACTATATAGGAGGATCGATGTTACATAACATTTCGTTTAAACAAGGTAAGGTTGATGGTGGGAAGAATTGGTTGATGTACATGGCCTCTCTTGTAATGAGGTGTTTTCGGAAATTTAAGTTACAAAGAACTCTAGTGCCTTCAACGATTATCTTTCTTAAGGGGTGTTGTAGATTTTTTCATGGAGCTTTGTTCTGATAAGTGACATGTGAGGCGACTACTCAATGTTGTCTTATGTTCGATATAGGTTACTGATTTATGCAAGAAACATAGTCTTTTACTGTGCAGTGAAATTGATACACTATATTGGTCAGCCCAGTTTAGATTTGATGGAGTTATTTTGCAGTTTTCCATTTTCTGTAATATGTTGTAAGCTTTACACGTTTGTCGGGAATTAGAGCAGAAATATGATGTTTAACGATTTTTCGTATTGTGAACACTTCTTGTTTATACTTATTGTATATCTGGTTACCGTAAAATAGGGTCATGTTTTCTTTGGTTTTATTTTTCTTACTCGTGTTTTGTACATTTTGCAAGAATAATTTTATTTGTTTCCCAGTGATGTACTTAGGAAAATTATTGTTGACTAATGGTTATGTTGTGTGTTTTAGTTCACTCAGAAATATTCTTTGGGAAGAGGAATTTAGATATGATCTGTTTTTGTTTTTTTTATCACGGCGTTTTTATATCTTTCAGGGGCATCAACTCTCACATTGTAAGGGTTCGTGCTGATGTTTTTTTTTTATAGGAGTAAGTGGTAAATACTTTGGATTTTAGTTCTATAGCGACATCAAGAAATGGGATTTTGTTATAAACCATGAATTCGTATGTAAATGATAACGTTGCTTCTTTTCAAATATCAATTTAAGATTCATAATTTCGTGCTTATTTTTTTTATCAAGGCAAACATGTCGTCAACTTACTTTGGGCAGATATACAATTTGTCACTTATTTCAAACACTTTCTTTTCAATATGAGATCTGAAAAAGAAAAATTAACATTCTTCTTCTCCATCATATTTAACAGACACACACACACACATATATATATATATATATATATATATATATATATATATATATATATATATATATATATATGGGGGGGGGGTGTGTGCCAATAATTTGAATATATTTCCTGGGGGTAATCTGGAAAGGCAGTTTCATTGCACATTGCAAAGGAGTCCAAAGACATGCAACAATCAATTAACGGAGCAAAATCGATAAAAGGCATGCATATAAAGGGGTTGCGTGAGTTACGCGCATTACACTTTAACGGGGGCAAACTTTTACTCTACTTCCAATGTGTCTCTGCACGGGAAGATGCAGCCAGTATAAGTACAAATGCAGATACCACGAATCTGCTTGCGTTCAAAAAAGATGTGTCTTTCAACATGACTTGAATCAGAAGGAGAATTTGAAATAAAAATATCGTTCTACGAATATATATATATATATATATATATTGATAACGAGATTTTAGAATTTTCAGACATGGGCTACGTGGTTTCAGCTGTTAAAATCGGTACCTAACCGTTAGGAAAAGCCAGTAGACAACATTCAGAAATGATACTCTTAGCAATTGCCTGCATATGGATAGAAATTATTTCAGTAAATACACAAAAATAGAAAGCCGCGTTTGTTAAATTCTCTCTTGCACAGATATCATTGGGAAATGTATGAATCAATCTGTTCTCTTCCTAGATGTGTGTTAAATAGGACGTCAAAATTGAACCTTGGATGACAAGAAATCTCAGGGAAGAAAAACAAACAGAAGTCACAACCTTATGTAGCCGTAGTACCTACTACAGGATGCTGCAATCCACAAACTAAAAACAAAATGAACAGGAAATTGGTACAGTTTATTTAATTTCTGGAAACTTGTTACAGTTATTTGAAACAAAATCATGAATGTTAGAAGTTATATTCAAATATATATTTTCTATATGTTTGATTTAAAATAAGATGAAAAAAGAATTAACTAAAATTTTCTTTTATTTGTGGGGCACTCTGTATATAACCAACGAAATCGGGGAGTTTCCTATGATTCAGACTGTGATCGCACTGGTAAGAATATTCTATTAGAAAGTAGGGTCACAAAATATACCTGTTTTCACAAATCTTCTTGTATATACACGCTAGCAAATATAAAAATATGATAGGATCCTCTGTAATCATGTATCTAGGAGCATTATAACATTATAACTCGCACCAAATTTTTTTATTGAATTCCTAGGGCCATATCGTAAAGTGCAAAATATTCCTCCAGCGCTTGACTATATATTCGCTAATAATTCTGCAGAGTTTGTATTTGTAATTTTCCAGTGCCCTGAGTACCTTGGTCTTTATATATAGACTTGATGAATTACTTATTTATACATATTTCAAAACCTCCTAATAATTTCTATCACTTGTATATACTTGCTTGAACCGGCTTCTAATGCTTTGAAAGGAGCGGCTTGGCGACAGTAGTCCTGGCTCGTGGGAGTCGTATCGAATCTAATTCGCTACCTCTTCATCACAGAGGCTCGTTGCTACAGTTGGTATGACGTTATGCCTGATAACGTAACTGTCCAGGTTTCAATTCTCGGTAGTGGATGTGCACAGCTGATGAGTCCCAAATATAGAACGAAACGGCCGTCCAGTGCTTTCTGCATTCTGTTGAGGTTTTGTTCTAGACTCGATGACTTACTTGATTATAATTATTTCAATTATATATATATAATTTATATATAATATATATATATATATATATATATATATATATATATATATATATATATATAATGTTATGGGTTGCAATTAGTAACGATTCATGTAGTCCCTTCGTATAACCCATGTGCAGTCTTCTTAAGTACGAACATGCCGTTTCAGCTGCATTTCCCTCACATCCTCTGTCCTTAAGCCCCCATAGTGTTGCTTTTCCTTGTATTATTCTCCAGTGCTGGATATTAGACGAAGTCATTTTTCCTCAGTACTCAAGAATTCAGAATTTTAGGTGTCTTCCATTATTCCGACGCCTATTGTTTTCAAATCCGTCCCTACTTTCTTTTTTACTCGAAAAAAAAAAACTGAGATGTATGTGTACTCTGATAACAACTGGAACGACGGTCAAACAACTTCTGCTCTGGTAAGCTTGAAACGTGTAAATACTTGTTTATTTCAGATCCACTGATGGGATAGCGAAAATCCATTAACTGGCAAGTTTTCTGTCTTCTCATTGACAGATTTTTTTTTTTCTGAAATGGACTGGATGATCCGTTTGAATCTCAAAGTGACTGATGTCCTTCACCTGGAAAACATGTCAAAGAACATCTCCTCTATAGCTTGGGAATCTCTTAATTATTCAAGCTGTTGTGTGAATAATATTAATTATTCTGAGGGCATTCAAATTTACGACAATATCTGTAGCCGTTTACAAGGCTTCGAATATGTGTTCTATTCTCGTTATTTTCATGCATTAACATCAACCACCACAACAACAACAACAATAAATAATAATAATAATAATAATAATAATAATAATTTCTTTAGATTTCTGTTGACTACAATCATTTACCAGCTAAATGATATTTACACATACAGAGAAACATGTATATATATATATATATATATATATATATATATATATATATATATATATATATATATATATATATATGTATGTATGTATATTACACTGAACATTCTCTTTTGAGTTGATGAACAGTTGCAGGCAATGGAATATTTCTTGTCTCTTGTTAAGGGAAACTGACAGAATTGTTTTAATGTTCTCATCTGTACCTTTTGGGATGTCATTCATGGCTACAATTATTATAGGTAAAACACTAGTTTTTAAGTTGCCACCTATTTTTCAAATCAATTTTTTGGTCCCTATGTTTACCTATTTCGGCACAGTTTTAAAATTTATTTTTGCCTGATGGCATTGTTTTCATTATTATTATTATTATTATTATTATTATTATTATTATTATTATTATTTCCTTTGATATCTGGCGTTTACACATTTCTTTCCGGGTCCCGCCCAGGGACCTAAGGTTAGAAATGGTATCATGACAATTTCCACTGAAAAAAAATACATAGATAGAGCCCTTCGTAAAATGTGGGCTGTATTTGTGAGAACAATTTTTTTTTATCTATTTGAGACATGGACTTCCAGGAATCCCTTCAATTAGTCTACTGCAATCTTTTCCAACCAAACCTAGGGCTCCAAGTACAACAGGTATGGTTGATGTTCCCATATGCCACATTTTTTATATTCCTTTTTCAAAGTTCTTGTATTTTGACAGCTTTTTGAATATCTTCAAAGATACATTGCAGTCAGCAGGAACTGCCATATCAATAAAGAGGCACTTTTTTATGTTTGTAGTCTTTAATAACAATGTCTGGCCGGTTGGCTTTGATTGTTCTTTCAGTTTGTATTGCGTAGTTCCATAGAATTGTAACAGATCCTATCTCCGTAACCGGGTCTGGGTCTTGTTCATACCAGTTTCTTTCAGTTTCCTTGCCGTAGAAGTTGCAAATTTTCCAGTGCAGATATTGGCCCACTCTGTCATGACGGGTTTTATATTCAGTGGGGGCCAATATCGTGCAAACTGACACAAAATTGGATATTTACCACAGAATCTGCATTTTGGGCTAACACAGTATTTTAGTATATGTGCTTGATAATTCTTAGTTAACAAGCATTGGTCCTGTGCAGCAAGGATAAAATCTTCAGTTTCAGCTTTCAACCCTATACTACGTAGTCACTGATGGGTACGGGTTTTGTCTACGTCAGCTTGGTTGGTACGGACAGAGTATTGGCCATGAAGCAGTTTATCTTGCTATTGTTTCTTAATCTGGTCGGTTGCATTTGTCTTTGCTTTCTTTTTTAAGTATTATTATTATTATTATTATTATTATTATTATTATTATTATTATTATTATTCGGCTTATTCTCATTGCCTTTCGTGGAATTTATAAAAACGATAGCGATAGAGTTTAAATTTAAAAAAGTGAAAAGTAAACTGATCAATCAAGCAATTAAACTGGACAAAATTGGATTAAACTAAAATCAAATAATTCCCTTCTCAAAGCTGGTCTTTTCAATCCATACACTCCTGTGTCATCTAATGGTTCTATCCTGTTTAGATTCCGCACCCGCAGATACAAATATAATCAAGTACATTTGAAAATAGGAATAAGAAGAATCTGGTAGAAGAAAAGTGTAAAGATGCCGCTAAAAGACTTAAAACGATTCGAGAAATGAAGAAAAAGTGAAGAAAAAAGTAAGAAATACAGTGAAAAGAATTGATGTAGATAAAATACTAAGTCGTTATTTTAAACAAAATGAGAAAAAAAAAGATGAAACTGAAAGAAAGACAAAATAAAGAGAACAAAAAGGAGAAGAGACATTGATATTAATAAGGCAAGAAAAAGATTAAATCCGTGTAAGCTATAAATATCAAAGAAATAGATTGAAGGAAATGACAAAATGAAATTTAGAGAAGTGGAAACCAAATAAATAAAGAGAAGAAGGAGACGAAAAGATCAGGAGAAAAAAAAGAAAGGGTGAATTGAAGAAATTGAAACGAACAATGTATTGGTAAGTAATAAAATAAGTAAATAATTAGTAATAAACAAATAAAGTTAGAAAAGTGAGCATAAAATGTGATATTTTGAAAGAACAAAGAAATATGATATTGAGAAAGAATGAATAAAGGAAGAGAAAAGAAAGAAAAATGGAAACAAAAATATGCTTGAAGTCGGAAGAATGACGGAAAGCCAACTAACAAGGGAAGGCAGCAGTAAAAGAATAACTCAGGCAGCAATTAAAGAACTCGCAATCAATTTAGAGATTTGATAAAAAGCTACAAGATGGACAGAAATTGACGTCGAAAATGGACGTGCAGATCGATCAAGAGAAATCAGATTAAAAAAGAGTAACTAAATGTAGAAAAAAAAAACAAATTAAAAATACCTTATAATAAATAAATAAACACAAAATTTAGTGACGGGATTGGTTGTTTAATTAACGTATCGCCCCCAACGCGAAAACGCTTTCTCCTTCTCCAATAAAAAAAAAAAAAGTTTCTTTAACACTTAAAATCAAATGTTCCTCTTGCCATGTGCAACTTTTCACATGCGGTGAAATGCACACATTATATTTGAGAAAGGCTAGAACGTCAACGTCGGTAGATTTTTTATAAACAACCTTTTCCTTTTGATTTCTTTTTTTCTTCTTTCCTATTAAAATATTTATTATAGTTTTTATTTAATTTTTCCTAAAAATATTTCCTGACTATTTTCCCTTTCACTTTATCGTCTGAATTTCTTTCATTTCCATAAATTAGAGATTATTTGTTGTATTTCACATATAATTCGCGTAGGTGAACCATTTGTTCGTCTCACTCTCACATAAATATGTTGCTTGAACAAGCCTTAGCAAAAAATCTTTTAACACTACTCGCAACTTTAACTCAGTTACCCATTCTTTATATACATGCTGCTTTCCATTTTGTTTTGTCATTCATTCTACGCTTTACGCGTTTCGTAAATATTTCTTTGTCCTTTCTCCCCATTTTTCCATTTAAAATTCCATGAACTTAATTTATCCACGTAAAAAGTAACAGCATCTTAGGTACCAAATAAAAATATCGTCTCGAATAATCATGCCATCTGAACTTTTACAAGTGTGCTGGTAGAACAATCTATATTATTATCTTCCCAGAATATAACCAGTTTTGGCAATATGGGAAGAGTTGTAGACGTTTGCAGATCGAGTACAGTATAATACCAAGAGGTTCAATGGGGAGTGGTTTATGATTACTCCACTTGTTTTCTAACTGGGTTTTGCGGAGAATATCGAGAAGCACGGACATTCTATTGTCGGAAATCATCTTCCTGTAACCTTACTGAATAGGAGAATGACATCATGGTCTCAGACTTTCTCGTTGGGAAGAAGTTGCTCTATCAAAAATAAGCATAGCACACAACTATATCATTCACACTTTTCGCCTAAATATATGAACATCCTCCTGAATGCACAGCATATCAGGAGGCATATACTGTACAGATTGTAACGACCATGCTCCTATATGACATAGATTTTATGATATGACTAGTCTAGAGGACCTTTTTTTAAGATGATAAAAGTATACATTATCATAGCCTACTTGAAGGAGCTTGGTCCATACTACAAATTATAGCACTAATGGGGAGTGATGGAACCTACAAACGACAACCCAAATTACACACACACACACACACACACACATATATATATATATATATTTATATATTCTAACGTAAAAGAAGAAGGAGGTATAAAATTAAAGCGTTCAAAATATTAATGTAAAACAGGGCTCAATAAAAGAGTAGGACAATAAATATTTATTATACAGTTTCATCTGAACATGTAAGTAATTACTATAAAATTGTACATTTTGTTTCGACGTTTGAATAAAACGTTTCTTCAGGTAATTAACAATTGTTATATATATATATATATATATATATATATATATATATATATATATATATATATATATATATATATATATATATATGTGTATATCATATCATTCCTAAATTTAATGTTTGATTATTATTGCTAATATAAAATCACCGCAACTTGACACCGGTATTTGTTTTCGTGCTGATTTATAGTATAATCCTAGATTGAAACCTTGTATAATTCACCAGCTACCCAAACTTTGTTGAATGTTGATGTTTTGTCCACAAATAAATGATAGAGGAAGAAAAAATTTCAATTTCGCCATATTATGTCCTATGTAAGCATCGGAACTGTGACCAAAAAAACATTCTGAAAACTAATGGCATATATCTTCCGCGTTATTTCAACCTAAACGATCAACCATGATCCGGGAATTTTTGTGGAAAATAAACCGAAGATTTCGATGGAAAGGTTTGTTAAGAGTTTGAAAATGGATAACTCAACTGCCTTTCACCATTTAACAAGACTTGGGTTCAAGAAAAACTGCCGATTTTGGCAAATCACAACAACGGAAGATCGCATGTTGCAAAAGAGATTTTTCAAAAGCTTTAAGAGTTGGAATTGGAAACAGTCCAACACTTACTGGATTCTTTCGGGTTTTGTTTCGGCCACCAGGGAACAGTTCAAAGGAAAAAAATATGGACTAGTGAACTAACCTTGTTGAACCACTGATCACGTTAGATTAACCGTTCTTTCCAAGAAACCATAACTAATGACCGTTCAGCGAAACTGCCGTATAAACCATGAATGTGGCTCACTGGGTATTTAAGGAATACAAATGCGCCTGCGCAGTAGCGATTGCCTAGCAACCCGAGAAAACCGGCATCTTCAGAAACGAAAAGACACTCTTTACTATATAACAGCGTTGACATAGTAATTGACAATGTCAGTCTCGTAACTTTCATAACATTAGATATTGTTTGTGGTTGGCATGTGTATATATTCTAGTTTTAGGGAAATAATATTTTGGAAATATAAAATAATTTTGAGAAATTAACTATAAATTGGGTAATAAGTTCAATCAATCTATTCAGCATAAAATAAACTTCAGCGGCACTTCTTGCAGCAAAGCTTATTCAATTTATAAACAAGTGATCCAAACGTTTTTCCCAACCCTGTTTATCCTTTTTTTGTATGTACTAAATATGAAACTAGGAAATTTCTTGCATGACTGTAGTTTTAACGTTTCTCCACCGTTTCTTTTCCTTTATAATTGCATTAATTCAATTTTCCGTTGATTAAATTTCATCGACAGGCGAAGAATTGTTAGATGATTGCAAAAGGAAAAGCGCAGATTTGAAATGACTTAATGTTCATTTCTTCTTGGAGAGAAAACAAATTAAGAGGAAACGATTTTTAATATGTAGTGCATCAAAAAATATTAATCAATCCATGACTTCTCCTCTGTTACTACACAAATACGCGCTGTAATTGAACCACATCTTAATCAAGGCAATATTTTTCAGTTAATTCCTGATATTTTTATACATTATATTTCAAATACAAATATACATGTATCTTCTAAGTGTTGTCATGTAATGAACTTTTTTAGAGATTTTGACAAATCCGGAAACCCGTATATAAATAGTTTATACGTATTATAATTATCTTATATGCATTTTGAATATCTGAAACACATTTCAAAATGCAGTCGTATAAGGGAATATATAATTTACTGCAAACAGCTTGTTTGTTATATATATATTTATATATGTGTGTGTGTGCCTGCGTGTGTAAGTGTGTGTGCGTGCGTGCGTGCGTGCGTCAAGCACAACTATTTCACATATATAGACATTATGAAATGGACAAAGTCCGACAATTATTTTAAGACATTTTTCAGAGGACGAATATTTTCTATGAAAATTTCTTGGACATTCAGGCCGGTAAATGTTGTTTAATACTGTTTATTATAACCAGAGCATTTACTTAAATACTTGTATCTATAAAAAGAATGTATAAACATAAAATGTCTTAAAATATATAGACATGCAAACAGACGAATATTATAAGCATAAACCAGTATATTTATATATGCATCTATCTATCCATAATTCTATCTTTGTCTCTGTACTGTTTCATATATATATATATATATATATATATATATATATATACAGAGAGAGAGAGAGAGAGAGAGAGAGAAGCAAATGAGATTGAGCGACAGATTCCAGATTTATATATATATATATATATATATATATATATATATATATATATATATATATATATATATATATATACAGGTAATAATCCTTCGGTATATAATTCAAGTGAATTCTGCTAATATAAAATATTAAAACTGATCCACAAAAAGAGTTCAATGTATTCATTATAACATGGCCTATAAATTACATAGAATAGAAATCCAAATTTGCCTCATTTGAATAGCTATTTCAACTAACAAGAAACCTATGTTGGCATTGTCAACTCAGAAATATGAAGGAATAAAATACCAACTTCAAATTTAAACATTTAAATCAGTAAAAAAAAAAAGTAAAAGAGAAAAAGAATAGAAAAAAAGGAAAAATGACAGAAAAAGTAAAAAGAAAGGAAGTAGAACGCAGCCGATGAAAATATAGACATTAAGTTAAACCAACTCCCATTATTATGGGAGGAGAAGTGGAAGTGTTTCTTTCAAAGAGACAGTTAATATAACATTGACTTATATTTTAAAATATTAATATCCCAAGTTTGATTGAAAAAAAACACAAAATTAATGACACGAGTTCAAACAATTTTAAAAAAGTAGACATTCAGGTCAACTCCCAGCGGTGTACAAACGAAATCACCAGTCAATATGCGTTGAGTTTTGGTACGACTATTTATATTTGCTGGTCAGTGACGCCTTATGGGTAAATCTAATGTATTATTCTAGTGGTTATTGGGTGGGCGATAACGGTTATATTTCAAAATAATCTAGGGGCTATTGAGTGAAAATAATTCTGGATCCGAATGCAATTTAGTGGCTCTAATATAGTGACGTTTATTATTGATTGGTTTGTTATTTGTTGTTGATTGTTACTGCGTTTACTTGTGTTTACGCGTGCATTCGTAGTTTGTATAATATATATATATATATTCATATATATATAATGCATATATATATATATATTATATATATATATATATATATATATATATATATATATATATATATACATATATATAATATATACATATATATATATATATATATATATATATACATATATATATATACATATATATATAATGTATATACATATATATATATATATATATATATATATATATACATATATATATATATATATATATATATATATATATATATATATATATATATATATATATATATATATATAATAAGTTTTTTCAAGAGTTTCTGAATTGTTCTCTTTCGGAATCACCATTAGCTGTCAGCATGTATTCTTCTTAATCTTATGCACATATTTTCGTTGTTGATTTTAGCGTTGCACTGAAGAAAATCTGGGCCTAAGGCGGATGAAGGGTGTAAAGGTCTTGCTGATTAGGAAATTTGCAAAAAACACTGAACAGGATGTTAATCCTACAATCACTCGGTCAGTTTTGAATACGACAGTTATACAGGACACAGATTCACAAGATACCATTTAAATTCCGACTGAGTAATTCCACAGGAGAGTTTCTGCTTAACATACACATTATTAAGATTCACTCAGATAAACTTTAAATCGACCATGGTGAAAATCGACATACATTTGTATGGATAAAAATCCATTTTTTCCATTACCTTTCGCCTAACCTTCTTTCAGATGAAAATTTACCTTTTTTCCAAATATATGCTACAGCAATATCACCATGCTTTTGCTCTTTGTAAAGTGTTTTTTTTTTCTTTCCGGAAGTAGAAGATTCATATAACGAAAATATGCCTCATTTTCCGCTAGTGTCATTTTTCACGGAAAATCATTTAAAAATTAACACCTGTGTAAGCGGGGGGGGTGCGTATCGAATTCCACATAACTCGATCTGTCAATGATAAACCTTCTATGTGATATTATTGATGACGATCAATATCATCGTAAGCCACAGTTTAGGGATGGCTTAGTATAATACAACAGTGTGACCTAAGATTTGCATGTGAAATTTGATTGACCTAAATCTTCGAGAGCTGTCGATGTTTGCAATAGCACGAAAACACAAGTAATCGTAACTATATTTTTAGTGTTTTGGCTTTATTCTACAACTGTGCAGGAATGACTGAGCGCTCTCTCCCAGAAAATATAACTATATTTGCAATAAATTGTGCGATGGATAAATTGCCGTCTAAATTACATAAAAAAGACAATAAAGTACTGATATATCACTTTAGCAGATATATTTACCAGAATTAGCACAAAAAATATTTTGAAACACAAAAGTGTAAATTTATTTAATAAAATCGCCATTGGCTTCAACCATGCCCTCCAGACGACTTCATAATCTCCTACAATATTTCTGGGCGTTCTTCTTGTTTAATTTGGTGAATGCTGCCAAAAGCCTTGCCACCAGTTCGACTTTCGTCTTAAAAGAATTTTGTCTGGCCTCAGGTTCAACTGCGCCCCACATATAATAATTAAGGAAGTTGCAGTCTGGGGAGTTCAGCTGCCAGATTTAAGGGGTGACTTGGTCGCAGAAATTGCCTGACAGCCATAACATGACAGTGCAGTGCCCTGTTGCTAGAATATAGGCTCTTCCAGTAGCCACCTTCTTGACCTAGAGCATCACTACTTCCTTGAGGCACTTGATGTAGGCGTCTGTGTTGAGTCTGAGGCCTTGTACGAATATGAACGGAGGCATAACGTCACAGTCACTAGTGATCACCCAAAACATTTTCGTAATCACCATTAGACCCATCCAACTCTTTCCGAATCCAATGCACTGTCCTCATATTGACGCCCACACACTCTAAACTGTCCGTATTGGAGCTTCTGGCATGAATACAAAGAAGTACAGCATTCCATTTCTCTTACAGAGGGTGTCGAACTGACCCTACTATACTGGGCAGTCGACAAAATCAAAAACAAACGTGCATGCGCAGAATTAAAAGTATAAAAGGGGGACAATTTACCCATCTTTCCCTGTATATACCAAAGATCGACTATTTGAGCGCAATTATGTAGGTGCCTATAATAGAATCAACTAACTACTTTAACAGACAGCCATACTTGGAAAGGCGTTGTCAGTTGTTATATATATATATATATATATATATATATTCAAATACACAGACGCACACATAGAATGACTAACCAAGTCATACATAGGTGTCTTCTGTCGTTTAGAATGACGTAATGCAGCAACTCATACTGGCATAGATTTAACAAGTAGTCGGACGAGCTCTGGGGCAATGTTCAACGATACCGTCTCAAAAGCTGTTCCGTGTTCTCTGATATTTTTTATGTACAGGATCATGCATGCGGATACACATCTTCACTTGGTCCCATAAATACACGATTAACCTCATGTCAGGCGAATGTTTGCTCAGGCATTTCATTGAATTTTTTTAATAAGCTACTCAAAATAATTCTACGTAGCATGGACTCGATTACAGATATAGCCATAGTTTTGGGGATAAATGATGTCTAGGAATACATACTGATTGTAACGAAACAATGCATCGTAGCGGTCATTACTCAATTACATGTTTCGGCGTATTACCAGACACAACGTATAATACGTGGACACATTTAACACCATTATGAAAGCACCAGCAGCTGACATGGTGCATCGTTGACAACACAGGTCCATGCGCTACACTCGGAACTTGCAATCAGGCCGGAACAAATATATGTAATTTAGTTCCATCAAGGCATTGAACCACATCGCATATTGCCAATCTTCTTGCTCCTTGGAATCCACGGCAAATGCCAACGTGAGGCGCCGTATCCGGTTTCGTGGTTTTATGTCCTCTGATCCGATGTTCCAAAGTATCTAAAGACCACATTTCTTGCATATATGCCCGATATTTCGTGTATTGGATGTTTATGGAAACATAATCAGTTTATCGCTTATCTGTCACCGAAGATCATGATTATTAAGAATCCGTTCTCCGTTACTGTACTGTTCACTATCGGCATTATTGCCTTCCAACATCTATTCCCGCTACAGACGAGATACCGTAGATAAAGGGATGTAAATGTTACCACAATTTCAGAAAGGAGCCATCTTAGCCATATGGCACGCGCTATCATTAACCATAGAAAAAAAGATAATTCCTGTCGCTTTTCCATGGGCCGATATCCATACTGACATACCAGATATGAGATAAAGATTTCTACTAACCTGACTTTTATATTCAATATCTACGTATGACTTTTGTCACGTCAGTGTACACGCGTAAATTCATTACATTCATAGACATATATAATATGTCTATTTGCATGTTCTTTTATAACAACGTTGATTTCGTTGGTAGTAACTGAATATGACTGAAATGCATTATGTATGTCCAATAAAGGTGCCCATAATTCGGGATAATAAACACTTACAGTAAAATATCTATGAATTATTTAATACTGTTCACAAACATCGTAACTGCAGTAGAAAGGCGATAATACTCTACTGCATCAAGGAAATGAAAACACACAAATAAGTTTTATAAAAGTCATGTAATGTAATTTGACAAGCATCTCAAGTAAAAGAAAAAAGAAAAACTAAACGTTGCAGATTCCATTCAGATATAACGAGAAAAATGACCTAATTTACACGAAATAAAAACGAGGAAGACAACAGAAATATTTTGTCGTGATCAAATCAACACAGAGATAGAGAGAAAATTCACAGTATGTATGATTAACAACATTGCATTAAACACCCATTGTAAAAATTAGCGAATAATTATCTATCTATCTATCTATCTATCTATCTATCTATCTATCTAATTATGGTTATTAATTTTGGTTTTTTAGTCTGTCTAATTCTTTCTTTCTTCTTACTTTTTTATTTGTCGCATGATTATTTCTTTTATTAATTGTTTGCTTTTTTCCTCAGATATTTTCTGTCTTTATTTTCTACGTCTGTTGCAGCCTGATCCTATCTATCTATCTATCTATCTATCTATCTATCTATCTATCTATCTATCTATCTATCTGTGCTTAGTTACACATACAGACATGTGTGAAAAGACACATAAACAACACAAGTATATGTGTTTAGATCTATCAAATTTAGTGTCCATATTTTCTAAAGTATCTAGAATGTAAATGCATGTGCTTTTGAAAATATGCAAACCTATATATGACACAGTTACAACTACTTAAGTGCCCACTCTCATTCACACGTAGGTCACAAATGCACGCACTCAGACACACACACACAAACACGAACAAACACAAAAGCATACTCACATACAAACGCAATATTCAGGCCTGAAATGATTAATATATATTTTTAATGTATTTTTTTGTATATCATATGTGAGGTGCTGAAAACTTTCATTATTTTCTATGTGATTTTAATTTTGCTATATGTCAGAAACTGGAAATTGAATCTTTAGTGAAGTAGAAACGAACTGAACATTGCATTATTCCTTTATAAATCAAACCAGCATTTCAATTTAATTAAATTTTAGTTAAAAGCGGAAGTATATTATTAAGACGAGAAGCTACTGAAAGTAAAGTAAGATCCAAATCATTCACAGTAAATCTACGTCTATGATTTTTCAAAATACCTCCTTCCTTCATAAAACTACTGGTATTACAATGTGAGTTATTTAAGAACAATGGCAATTAAGGGAAAAACAAACAGAAAATAGAATAACATCCTTTTGGTTATGAATCTAGATACATCTAATGCCAAAAAGTTATATATGAGCTAAACAATCCTGTATCTTCACCGTTTCATGATATTTATTTTTTTTGTTTGTAGTTTTTTAATCATTTCAGTCCAAGCAAGGCAGGAATTCCACAGATACATAAGGGATTATAGAGATTGAAAGTGACAGAAAAGACGGTCTTTAGGAGGATTGAGGAAAGGATAAAAACTAAACGGGTTCAAGACGACAGGAGGTGGTGATTAACTTTGCATTTAAATCTTTGAAGATTGTAATTTTCATGGAAGTTTACAAACAAAATGGAGTTCCACAGGCAGAAAGTGCGAGAAAAGAAACTGTTGGTGTAGTAGTGACGGTTACATTTAACTATTTCAACAGTAAAAGTGTGGGACTGAGATGCCAATCTAGTAACTCGCTTAAATTCATACAGTCGAGTTACCAGGGGAAAAAAAGCTCGTTAGAGAAGTTGCCATAAAAATATTTGTAGAAAAGACAAACCAAAGCCAAATCCCACGTTCAGAACGACCTTCATTCCAGGATATGTTAGGAATGACTGGATTAAATCAAACAATCGTTCTGTAATACCGCAACACTGAAGCTGGCGTAGGGGACTAGCATGACAAACCCTGTCAAATGATTTTGAGATATCTAAAGCCACATCTCGAACTTCACCATGTTTTTTATCAAAAGCTTGATATACGTATTCAGTAAGTCGTGGAAGTAATATACTTAACCACTTCAGCACTGATTAAGCACTCAAATACTTTGCCGAAAAGTAGGAGGCTAATAAGGCGATAGTTAAAGGGCTCAGAGTTTTTTAAAAACGGGATCTACAGGGGAAGACTTCGAACAAGCTGAAAAGCGCGAAGCAGCGAGGCAACATTTATAGAGTTTGGAGATAACTGGAACCAGCTCAGGAGCACATTTCTTTAGGATGTCATCTGGAATCCCGTCATTTCGTCAAGCCTAACGGGCATCTAATTTAGAAATGATGTCCGAGACCAGTGACTGGATTATGCGCATATCACTCAGGTGTGAGTACACCATATAAGTCGAGTGTTGCGTTGGAAGAGAATTTCAGAGCAAAGCATTCAACCTTATCTGCTGTAGATGTCAGGACTTCAAATTGATTGAATAGAGGAGGGATTGAGGACTTGCTGTTGTTCAGCACCCTCTTGCAGATCCGCCAGTAATCTTTAGAACAAGAATTACGCGATGTTAGTACGTTGTTTCATTCTATGAGCAAACAGTTACTTCGCATCTCTGAGGACACGCTTGCACTCGTTACGAGCAGAGACAAAGAGACAGCTGTCGGCTAGTACAGCCGGAAGAAGTTATTTCTGTAGGCTAGAGCGGCTGAGCAAAAGCAGGTGAGAACCAAAAAGATGAACGCGGTCTAACTTGGTATTTCCTTTTAGACGGGTGGAAACCTCAGACGATTATTTTTGAACGGGAGGATTAAAAACGTCATTCCGCAAGACGTAATGAAGGAAATCACGAAACGAGTCCCAACCTGCTCGTTGATAACAAAAATATTCTGTCGGTAGAAGGTTCTTTGCTGGTGGGGAAGCGGAAGGATACGTTTACTAACATTACTGTATGACCTGTGTTGCCAAGAGGGCACAGCTGCGTAGTACGACAAGAGTCAGGGATAGCGGTAAAAAAATAGATCAAGAAGAGAAGCGGTGTCCGATAGGGTAACTGGGGAAACGCATGGAGAAGTCAACCACCTGCGTTAGACGTTGAAAATTTAAGGTTTCGGATGCCATCGAACTTAGTTACAGTGTGTTTAAGCTACCTGGAAGGCTGGCCATTAAATTCCCCGAACATAAATATATTTGTAAACAGGTGTATGTAGATGAACTTGACTATGTTATCGGATATACTATCTAACACTAATAGTCATGAGAGGAAGTGAAACAGTAGAGAAAGAAAATATAACTGAGTTTGATAAAGAGGGAGATATACAAATGGTTTGGCGATTCAAGAGAGAGTTGCATAGCAGCGGGAGATGTTCACGGACATAATCCCACAGGCCATTCATGTGGACATTAGAGTCCTTCCTAAGGAGAAGAAGGTAGCCAGGAATGAAAAAAGCAGAGGATGGGATTGAAGAGTTAAGATTAGTTTCGCAGAGAGCTAGGATGTCCGGAGACGTTCCGAAGACTGTACTGCAGAAGTTGCTACGAATACCACGAATGTTGCAGAAAAAAATGGTTGAGGGATTTAGGTGTATTTGTTGAGCTGGATTAGTTTTATAGCTTTGGTTTGTTTATAGTCATAATGTTATATTTTGGTAAGGAAAAGCCTCGTGTATTAATAGAAGTTGGTCGTCTAATGTAACATGTGCCGGAACAGAACTGGCGCAGTCTGCAACATATTATGGCCTCGGGTTTGCCCAACTGGAGACCCTTCCATGCGCGACATGGCACTGCAGGAATCGCATTATTATGCAGCTGTTGGTCAGAGCAACCTCTCAAGACGCTACGCAATAGTCCAGGTTCTTAACGATCAGTCGGCAACCAGAAAACAGTCAACACGTTACCATCAGTATGAAGAGACGTTGCCACCATCCACACATATCACAAAAAAATCATGACACCGCCACTATTAAGGACTGAGAACAAGGAATTTACCAAGAACTGGTCTTTTCTTACATGGGTGAAAGCATGGGAATACCAGGCGCGATATGCTTGGATATTGCGAGTGGTGTAATGGATATGAGCTCGGAATTTGAAATCGGAGAGCGAAGTTCCAATTCCATTTGGGTTCGTTATATTCAATTACGCGCAAATACCATTTGGAAAGACATGGATCCAACTATTCTCTTCACAGCTATTCCTTAACTAGTAAGACTTATATAAGTAAATTTATTCTAATCTGTCCCACCCAAAACTATCACAATCTGAAAATATATTTTAGGTTTAGATATCCTGCAAATGGTTAATAATCCGTAAAAAATCAATCTTATTTGGAATAAACCCCTAACATTATTTATTTATTAAGGTGTGCGGGTCTGTTTCTAGTAAGAAGCTCCCGCTTTAACAACGTTTGGAATAATAACAATGTCGGATTTAAAACAAATCCAGTAATATCTTACAAAGAATTAAGTATCTAAAGTCCAAGTGCAGACTTTGTGTAGAAAGAAGATTTTGATATCAAAATTGGTATTGTATACAATTTGATAGGATTTCGATATTACAAGTGATTGCGCGTCATTCCGCAGGACATAATGAAGGAAATTACATAGCAGATCAAATTACAAAGTGAAAATAGGCAATAAATGACCATCATAATACGAAACAGAAAGAAAGCATCGAAAGCAACATACATAACATCAATAAAGCCTTCATCAGATGTTAATTCTGGGGTTAAATCCGTTTTATGGGAACGAAGCATAATTGCCGTTACATTAGGATTTCTTTGCAGCACCACGGAATCGCAGAAAACATTCACGATCAAACATACTTCAAGATATTATCGAATGTATTTTAGAATATACGATATTTGGAATTCGGTTCTATGCATTAATGGATTTAAAAGATTGTTTACGATGTTTCCGAGAATATAGTGGCTTTGTAACCAAGTTTCATTCCTAATTACTTCGCCATTTTCACGTTGAGTGTTTTAGTTATAGTTACTGAAGAGTGGGTTAACTAAATTGTTTATAATCACCCAGCGGCAATGGACGTATTGATTAAGGTTTTAAAACACACATTCATGTAAACGAAAGATTATAACGAACTGTTTTCAGTAATGGCAATAAAACCCATTTTAAAGGAAAGGTAGAAAACAGTTAAAGGGAAAAACCCTGCCATCTTAAGGAATCCATTAATCTAAAGACATGATAAGTGCTGTTTGATTAAAAGGCACCGATGAACAATTTATATAAAAATAAATAAATGGTAGCCTATTGCGAGGTGGTGTATAAATTAATGCGATTCACATCAACATCTGGGCTAATGCTTCATTAAGAATTTCTCCTTATTTTTCATTCTTTCTCATGCTTACCCATTTTGTTTTTAACACACACGCAGAAGAGCGTAAAAATTGCAGATTTCCTCACGGCATGCATTCACCGT
>CAHIKZ030005484.1:0-47500 GCA_903632075.3 Acanthosepion pharaonis | reverse complement strand
AGTGTAATACGATTATTCCGATGTTGTCTCTTCACCGCTCACTGGGAAAATGAAACGCGCTGATTTTTTTTCGAGTTTCACCTGGGTGTTGCGAGCTCTTTCTCATTAAACCCGGACTTATTTAATTATAACAGAAATTGAGTGTTTTATGCGATGTAATTTTAAGCTTCGGTTTTCTTCTTCAATGAATCCACTCAATCTTCCTAATATCTCTAGCCTAGGAGTTCATCAAAGACAAACCCCATGCTACTTCAGGGCCTCTCCAGTTCAAGGATGTTTACTAGACGTTGTAGGAGTACAGGTAAGCTGTACGAGAAATATGGTGGAATCCCCGGCTTGACACTGCCGACCGTTAGGACTTGTCAGATGCTTGATCAAGACAGCTGGAAACAAGACAGATAAATTCATATCTTTTTCTAGGGTGTCATTCGGATGTCAACCCTAGCAATCACTTCGAGAATTTTAAATTGGTTCAGCGATTCCATTTCCTACATTGATTAGCGTTAAATCACATCACCCCTTCATGTAGATGCATAGAGTAGATTACTACAGGGGCAAGCGAATACAGGTTCCGCGAGAGAGATATATGCCTAATCATATCCATATTCCCACTAATTAATGAAGAATAAAACATTTATTTTACATAACGAAAATGACTTTCTTTACGAAACACAGACAGAAAAAGCAACTATGCAGAGCTGGCTATCTAAAAATAGAAGATTAATATGTGTAAAATTTGATTAACTTCAAACAGTATAATTTGACAAATACTTGGAGTTAGGGCAAATTTTATACCAGTTCTCAAATTATAAGACTGACTACTTTCAGATGCGATCTATCAATTATCCCTCGGAAAAAGATTCCAAAAATGCGAAGAACCCGCTTGTGAAGCAACTGTGTACTTCAGTATCTCGTAGTAGATCCAGTTCATACCACTCGTAGCTCTTCACATCCTTTGGATGAAAAGAGGACTTTGGTACGAATAGTAGTGGTTGTTCCACTTGCCTTTAACATTGTTTTTAATGTATCTAATTTCCATTACAATTGAAACGAAACGCAAACTGAAATAAGGTGCCGTAGGATTTTTTCGTTTAACTTATGTGGAAGACACATATGAAAGCGAGTAAAACAACCAAATGACTCCAAAATCCAAAATGCCTGCTCAATAACATTTGATATTCAATTACCGAACAATCAGAGCTGCTTTCGGTTTAATTTTATAAAATATTTTTTCTTGAGACATTTTTTTTTCAAGTTCAGTGACTTTTATTGATAATTCAAATATTGATGGCAACTCCCTACTTACACCTTTGTTTGAAGTAGTTTGGAATGTCAACATTTTGATTATGTAGTTATTTTTTTTTCTTCTAGATGCAGGGTTAGGGTTATTATCTTTCGTTAAATATGATGTACATGGCAAAGTTTATTAATTTATTATTTAAATTTTACAACGTCCTTATTTTTTTCCGTTTGGTGAGAGAGGGAGTACAAAAAAATATCCATACCGTCCATTGTCCAAAGGCGCTTTCGGACATTTCCTTAGCCATTTCCAATGGGGTTTTGTTTTGATGTTAGTTTCCTTTCATGGTTTGACCGATATTCTATTTTTAAAATCTTTCAGTACGCCGTTCTCATTGTTAAACAAGGTGAGCTCGATGGTAGCTGTGAGATTTTCGATGTACAGGGCCCCTATCATAGCGAGATATTTCCTGTAATTTATTTTACCTAGAATTTTAGTGTTTTTAAAATCCAAAATGTCCGCTCTATAAGATTTTTTTTTCAACATAATAATGCTACTCATTGCAATTTTAAATGCCTAATGTGAAATATTTGAGTTGAGAATTCAACGTTATGTTATGTTATGCTATTCGACCATTATGCAAATACTTCTTTTGATATACACAACATTAGTCATTCCGTTATACTTGTGTTTGTCTTCATATGGGCTAGTGTTTTGGAATTTGCAAACGAACTCATTTTTATACACACGAGGAAGACAATATAGATTGAAGCCATCTGTATATTTTAAATCAAAATTCACATTATAATAGCTGAACTTCATTCGCAACCTTGAGACTTGGAAAGTGGAATGAGATAAATATACCCCAATTGATTGTACAGGGTGCATTAAAAAAATATCCGACTTTATTTTTCTCGCCAAAACTAATACTGGGTGGGCAAAGGTAACAGGTGACGTCACACTTCCTGCGCATGCTTAAAAAGTTTTGCGTCGTTAGCTTTCGTCAGTTCCAGGCTGTTACGACTAGATTACAGACGTGAAATGTGAAAATACCGGATTTTCGTTAACACGCAAGATAAACCGAAAGGTTTTGCCTACGCGGATTTGTTTGTCGGGAAAAAAGTCGGATACTTTTTGAACACACTTCATATAGTAAAGCATATGAGAATGGTTAATATTCAGTACATAGATCAAACAATATAGAATTAAAATATAAGCTAACAATTAGCCTAATGGCTGAACAACAGATTTAATTAAACACTCTCATATTCCAAGATGATATGTTGACAATTTATCAAAATATAGCCGGGATGAAAATGTTAGTTTTTCGATTCGATTCAGTTCACCAAACCTCACATTACAACGTTTTTTTCCAAGGGCGTAATGACCAGACTAGAACTATTCAGTACCCATAACCACCCACAAGCTGAGAAATATAGGCGTGTAAAATAGCTTCCATAAATAAAATAGTTACACTATTTTTCTTAATTCCAAGATATTTCAAGACGTGCGCGATCTCAGATCTACGCAGCTTCATTTTTCTATTATCTGTGAATTTCCATGACATTTCTGATAATAGAAAAAATAATGGAGTTGCTTTCTCATCGGTTTTTAATTAGGTTGTAGGTGATCATGCTTCTCCACAGATTCCTTGTGAAAGATGCGGGAATTCCTCCCTTGCTTTTCCCTTGTTATTTTAACTCAGTTTCTCTTCGTTGACCGAATGCCGCTCAAGTCTAGAGAGCCCCGGCTACACTGCTATTTAATGCGAAAGTAAATGCAACCGGCTCAGGTGGAATTTGAACCGCGTTAATCGATGTTACTTTCCACCAAGCCTACGTTGTTATTTAACATATAGCTGTGGTAAAAGAAATGGATTCATGTCTTTTCCGTGGGAATTAGTATGAAGGAAAATGCAACAGACTTGCCGCTGAGCTACTATAATAAAATCGCTTCTTAATCGCGACGGTCCCAGTTAATTCAGTAAGTCATATCGGAGCGAAATGTATTATTAAGTCACAAACTTCAAATGGTATGAAATGATTCTTTAGAAATATCATTATCATAACCATTATCCACAAACTCACTATCGTAGTTCGTCCTCAGTACGACGATAAACTCCATCCAGCAGCAATTGAGGTGCTTGGAATCACCTCTTACTTGATTTTGTTCCCATATCCACTCTGACCCAGGATGGTAGAACCTGTTAGGGCCCCATTTATCAGCAAATAATGAACCCTCACAATGGGTTCAAAACATGAAAATATAAAAAATACATCAGAAAAGATTACCAGCACTACATTTGCATAGTTATAAAATTGTCAGGAATACATTTTTGGAAGAAAATAGCAACGATATTGATATGCTGTTAAACAACCAAACCTAACCCATCCATTATTGTAGGATAGCTGCTAAATTCTCTGACTAGTTGTTTTCATATATCAGTTTGTAACAATTTTTGCTGAAGACAAGGCCCAAGAGTCTCTCAAGATAGAGGGTTAATCTCTGGTGTTATATAGGCGTAAGGAAAAGTAATAAGTGAACGGTTAATCCCCGACTGAAGTGGTTAAGATTGTAATGATCGGGAAAACATGGGGTGCCTGTTCCAGAAGAAACAGTTCTTGGGAAGAAGCTGCCCTAATGGCACTTACTCCTTACTATTGGAATATGACGAGGATGAATAACATTTGTGTAAGTAACATGGCGGTTCCCAGTTGTAAAAGTCAGGGTGTGGTGAGAACTAGAGAAGGTACATATAACACATGCCATTCAAATAGAGAGAGCAACGAAAGCCTCGCAAGGTTTCCTATGTGGGAAATGTGTTGTAGGGTGGAAAATAATTAATCATCCAGAAGGACGCTTTTGAATATCTAATAAAGACAAGCAAGTGAGCACTGGGTATTTCCAGCCCAGATATCACACCAATACTTCATTTTTGGTTTGATCTCGCACTTATAATAGAGTATAACAGGGGGAGTTAGCTATCACTGGAGCAGTACAGTGAAGCTAACTGAATGTAGAAGAGGTAATCATTCAAGCGTATTGTGCCTTGGACAAGTAGATGTGGTGGTGCAGCCAATCGCCCTCCAGGCGCACACGTACAATCACCGAATTTAAACAACATCGAGCCTAATCAGTACATAGAAGGATGACCTTTTGAGAATACTAGGTGCCATAAGCTTGTATGCGTGGGTCGTGTAAACGATAACGGCTCGCCGACTTCCAATTTTCATTGGGTCGGTTATATTTACTCGACGAAATGTATGAATCCATCTCTTCTCCTCACATCTATGGATTAATTAGTAATATTTGTATCACTAAAATATTATTATCTCCCTACTACCACCAAAAATCATTACGATCTAAAAATATTTTCTGGCTTTAAATAACCTACTAAGGTTTGATAAGCTGTAGAAAACGTGTCAGTCAATCAATAATCTCTCTCCAGTTTATACCTCAGTCGATGTCTTCTAACTTAAAGACTTACCTTGGACATGGATATGTGGCCGTTGATTTGGGTAAGAGTCTTCCCTGGCTGTTGTCTTCAGTCTTGGAAACGCTAAGCAATGTCGTCATAAATCCGAACTGGCTACAGACATAGCTATGCAGCCCTGTTGATCTCACAACGACTATGTCACCAAATTAACAAATCAAAAATTTTATCCACTAGGCCGTTGTCCCGTCGCTAGTAGGCAACATCGTTGGTTTGGGATTGTGGTAATATAGTTTAATCCCTGGATCGGGGAGTGCGTGCTTTCACTGAGTGCTAAAGGGCGAGGAATAACTGAACAGTACTAAATAAATATCAGAACTAGATGATATACCTAGACACTAGTGGAAGAACGAGAACAGTCTAGCCCAGTTGATTAAATAAAGGCTTCAGATCGTAATACCCTGTAGATTACCCAGATCGATATACGACTGAGGAAAGCCAAAGTGCACAACGCCAGTCGGGTTCGTTACGTTCACCTACGCTTAAATACCTTCTTTGGGAAAGGTGTGAATCCATCCATCCTCTTCCTCCATCTATGAGTTTAATAACAGGACAGATTGGGTCCTATAGCCCGGGATGTCCACCAGTCTACAATTGAATGAAACTGCAATCTACGGCGCGAAGATCTTCTGTCTTGTTAGTCATGAATCGAAAGAGACATAATTACACAATCGTGTATCACGTATGACACTTAACTAACTGATCATTGTCATGTATAGATTTCTGTCAGTTTGTTTAAAATATATCACAATCAGCCGGCATTAAGATTTATGAACAAATCAGCCGGCATTAAGATTTATGAACAGTTTTTGAAACAGTCGCAGACATATGCCAATACCGTTCTCCATATAACTCCATGTTTATTGTTAACAAATTATAAAAGATCTTTAGCTTTTCACTTTATAATTCCTTCATCGAAATGGATTATGGTTACATCAAATAACTTTTTACTGCAATACTTATCGGGGTCTGCAGGTATTATTACATGAATTCTGCTCACGAAACCGATATGTAAGTTAAACGTCTTTCATACCAACTCAAACTTATCTAGACAGATGTTTGTATTTGCTAAATAGTTAAGGTCATTTTTTCAGTGTAATACAATCAGTGTCTTTTTCCCTTCTTTTATTATTAGACAATACTGATATTAAGTATGATTATGAAATATGTATGTATATTTGTTTCCTTTCCTTTTCTGTTGTCTTTAATATTAGTTTCAGAAAAATACAGAATGATTGACAATTTGCTGGAATATTCATGGCCTCAAGTTCTTTTTGTCGTCATTTATTCAACAAGCAATCAAGACGTATTTTGTTGTTTCCTAAAGCATTATTAATTTGTCTTTTATGCTAAAACTTCTTGTGTTGTTTTAGACGATACGGCTCACAGGAAAACGTTAGCCACACTGAAATAAAAGAAGCTATCTGAAAACATTGAATGTGAAAAGATTATGAAGGAAGAGTAAAGAAGAGTCGTATAAATATCCAATCTGTATTCATTGCAAAGTGAGCCTGAGACGAACAAATTATTATTTTCTTGCTAATCAAATACTGTACAATAAATCCGAATGTCACTGGGTCACACTTTTTCAGCTTTACTCCTAGAGGTCGTAGCCCAAAATATTTTAGAATCAGGCCGAATGTGATCAAATAAAAAAAAAAAAATTTCGGGCCTGATTCGAATCCACAATCCTAAAATTCTGGATTCCCAAGATTTTATTACTGCCATAGTTTTCAGCATTTTTTTACGTAATTTTGGCGGCGATGTTTTGTATGATATCAATTTTTTATAGTCACCAATGAAATAACAATAATGTACGGACAGTAAAGAGGGAGGTACATGAAATTATCTTTAATTTGCGGCAGAATAATCATCATTGTAAGACAAGCTTAAATATGAATGCAATACTTAAATGCAGCGATCATTTTTTAGTTCTATAGTTTATTGCTGCCTATTATATCCACTCACCCCTACCTATTGTGATGAAGGCCTAATCAAGATTTCCCTGCAAGAGCTAGTTTAAATACCGCTATATACGGCGGCTTTTAAGCTAGTCAAGAATATATTTAATGAAAAGGATTATAAATATAGAGAGTCCAGGAAAGCAGGAGGCAGCGTGCCATTTCTTACCGAGTTTTGAGAGAACAGAAGCCAGTTCGGGAGCACATTTCTTATTGGTTTGTGGTGATCAAGTTTAGCGATGATAGCAGAGACCATAGAAGGGGGTATATGCAATTCACTCAGCAGAGAATTTAGGCAGGTATACTACAGATGAGTTAAGAGTAGCGTTTGAGAATTTACGGGCAGAGCATTCCGCTTTAACAGCAGAGGATTATAACACCTCAAATCAATTGAAGGTTGGGAAACAGATACCTTGAACTTATCAGATAACCTATTACAGAGATGCCAATAATCACGAGAACCAAAGTTTTTAGAGGCTATGCGTTGCCTCATTTGCTCAGAAAACGAGGACTTAGCTCCTTCCAGGACTCGCTTACATTTATTACGAGAGTAGAAACTAGGCACCAGTTATGATGAGAGATGTTATGCTGGTATAGCCGGAAACAATGCTTCCGCTGTGCTATGGCGGCTATGCTCAGCTGGTAGGAAACATGGAAAAAATAATGTCTCTCTGTATACTGGCAACAACTTTACCTTTGGAATGATTCAGCCATGTGTTGTGGTGAGCATTAAAATCATCTGTTCGCAGATGGATATAGAGAAAACGCATTTCTATACAGTCAGATATTGCGTCTAATATACTACTCTCTTGGGTAGAAGGGGAGCGATAAAGGAAAAATAGATGGCTGACAGAGTTTAGTTGCGAAAGACATAAAGACATCAAAGAGTAGTTTGCGTCCTCGAGAGACAATTTTCCGACCATTGGAAGATTGTTGCGGACGTAAACACCAAGTTCATGCATGTGAAAGTTGGAATGTTTTCAGCAATGGGAAAGATACCCTGGAACCAAAAATGCATTGGTAGCAATTGAAGAATTCTAGTTAGTTTCACAAACAGCAAGGATACCCGGTGACCGTTCCAGGAGAAAAGATTCTATGCTGCAGATGTTGAAACGGATAACACGAATATTGGAAAAATAAAGATTGAGGCGGGTAGGTGTTTTTTTGTTAGCTGGTTTACGTTTAGGTTTTTGGGTCCTGGTAGAAAAAAAGACAGAGACCGGAAAACCAAATCCTGATCAGGGAAGAAGGGATGAACCTCTACTCCTATTCAATACATATGAAAGGAATGCGAACCGGACGATAAGTGAGACTATCCACTCTTATTAAATTTAGGAGGAAAAAGCCTCTGAAATACGAAAGAATTCGTATTAAGTTATGACTTGATACAAGTCCCGATATCTACAACCACTTAAAAATGGGTGATAATATTTAATTCACTCTTGTGGCATCATTTTTTCAATATTGATAAGCAACGCTCTAATGTAAAGACATTCAAAATAAAAAAAAAAGTTGTGAAGAGTGGATGAAGTAAGAAGGTTGATCCTTAATAGCAATATGGAGAACAAAATACAGGCAACAAAATGAAGGATAGGTGAAAACATCACAGTCTAGAGCAACAGACAACAACAAAAATTAAGAAATACAGTGTAACCCGGATGTAAGAGAGTTGTCGGGACCGGAGAAGAAGTCTCTTATGTCCGGGTTTCTCTTATATCCGGGTTTGGTCTGTTTTATATACATTAACACAGGCTCTAATTTGGGGCCAGAGAAAATCTCTTTTATATCCGGGTTTCTCTTATATCCGGGTCTCTTTTATCCGGCTTACACTGTAAAATGAAATTCAAAGAATGACACATATTTTAACATCAAAAACAATAAGGCACAAGGCAAGGTAATTTACATAAGGCTGTAAAAACGCTTACTTCCAGTCATGAACTTCGGACGAACCTATTATCAGAAAAATTATCAGAAAAAATTAACACACACACACACACACACACACACACATATATATATATATTAGAGATGTTGAATTCTGTAGGTTTTTGGATCAGGCGATCCTAAGTAGATCACATTCGTCTATTATTACCTTTGCGATCATCGGTTATATAAACTATGTTCCTGGTCTTCAGTAACTTTTATTGATAATTCAAGTATTTATGACGACTTCCTATCTACACTTTTGTTTGAAGTAGTTTGCAATGTCAACATTTTGATTATGTAGTTAAATTCTCTTCTAGTTGCAAGGTTAGGGTTAGGGTCTTTCGTTAACTCTGACGGACAAAGAAAATTCTATTAATTTATTATTTACTTTTCCCAGCGTTCTTACATTTTTCCGCTTGGTGGAAATGAGGGAGTACAAAAACTGTTCATAGCGTACATAATCCCAAGCGATTTCGGCTACTACCTTAAACTTTTTAAACGAGGTTTTGTTTTGGTGTTGTTAGTTAATTTTCATTTTTTGTCTATGTGAGATGTATTATTTATGTGTTTTTGAATAAGAGTAGAAGTGTTTCTTCCGAGCCTTAACATGCTGGGTTGTTTTCATACCATTGTCTCGCAGTCTCCTTCCCGTAAAATATGTAGATCTTACTGGGCCCACTCTCTGATGCCAACTTTTGTATTCCCTGTGTGCTAATATCGGTGCGTGTCGATAGTCATCTTTTTCTGGATATCCATCACAAAATCTGCATTTTGGGTTAACGCAATTTTTCAGTATGTGTACTTAGTAATTTCTAGAGAGTAAGCATTGGTCCTGTGCAGCAAGAATAAAAGTTTTTGTTCCAGCTTACATTACGTAAACACTGATGGGTACGGTGTTTGTCTATAACGATTTGTTTGGCATGGACATATTATTGACTATAAAGAACCACATTTTACTATTGATCCTGTATATGATACGTTGAATTTGTTTTGGTTTTCTTTTTTAGGCTATTTGCGCTGCATTAGTTGTATTTTGATTTACTTGAACGTCTTCACCTAAGGGCATTTTAAATTTGTTGGCTTATTTATTACTGAATAAGCTTGCTTCCTTTATTATTATTATTATTATTATTATTATTATTATTATTATTATTATTATTATTCCAGGATCAAGCTGATGTACTAGAAAAACCGAACATTCGCGCAAAATGCGAGACAAGTTTAAATGAATTAGACGGCTGCTACAGAAAACTATAACGGTGTACAGCTTAGCTTGATTTATGAGAAAGATGGTGAAAGCTTCAGGAGATTTATTGTCTTTCACACACCAGAAGTACCAGCGAAATGTAATGTTTGAGCAAGTAAATGAGTTAATTAATTTTAACACTTTATATAGCTTTTACTGATTACTAGTGATTGGAAAGCACGCGAAAAATTGAAGAGATGACGCAAATGAGGGTCGCACCCATAATCAGGAATCGTTGAGAAGCAATTTTGTAAGAGACAACTGCAAACAGGAAACGAAAACCAGAATTAAACTACGTCATATGAACTGATTTACGGGAGAAATAATTAACACTATCAACGCATGCATATATATATATATATATATATATATATATATATATATATATATATATATATATATATATATATATATATTATATGTATGGCGTTTACATGTCGTCTTAAATCATGTTATATCAACTTTGTTATCAACTTTGTTAAAATTATATCTTCTGGTGTTCTTTGTTACTTTTTTTCCTATATATAAATATACATACATACATACACACACATATATATATATATATATATATATATAAAGATATATGTATATTTGAGAAGTAACTCTTCTTTCAAATATTTTTCATTAAATATATCAGACAAGGAAGCTTTAATAAAATTTTACTTACTTTTTCCATCATCCTTAAATTTTTCTGTTTAGCGGGAATAAGAGTTACATTGAATACGGGTTGTGTGTGTATATATATATATATATATATATATATATATATATATATATATATATAGAGAGAGAGAGAGATGTGTGTGTGTGTGTGTGTGTGTGTGTGTGTAAACTAGAGAGGGGGAGGAGAGATTAAATAGGTCAATATCTGATCCTTACCCACACCTCATTTTTAAGAATTGTAATAAAGATAAAAATAAATTTAAAAGCATTCCTTCTCTCCCTTCCCTCTCTGATTTCGACCATCTCTGTCACACTATCCCTCACTACTCTCTGTATCACCTTACATAAGCTTAATACTGCCCTTCAAAAGTGTAAGTTTAAATTCATTTTTTCAACCTTGGAAGTGAGGTCTGATGATCCAGAGAAAAAGAAAATCTCTGGTGAAAAAAATTATAACAATGGAAACTTAAAATCGCTTGTCTTTCTTTAAATTAAATTATTCGCTCTGATTAACATTTGGCTCCTGGGATTTCAGCCTTCTTGGGATTATCCATATGGAGTACCAAGATTTTCGTTACTTATCTATCTATCTATCTATATATATATATATATATATATATATATATATATATATATATATATATATATATATATATATATATATAGTTTTACATACGAACGAAAACAACATCGAAAAAAGAATACATCTTTCTAGTGAGCAAGTTGTTTTTGTCGGTATGTAAATATTATAATAAATAATTATTTCTCTACTGTTGGTATTGAGCTCTCTTTTTAATTAAGTCTGCGAACGTTAGCATTTATATGACTTTCGTTTTCATTACATTCATATACATATATATATATATATATATATATACATATATATATATATATATAAAACAGACACACACACACACACACACACACACACATACATATATATATATATATATATATATATATATATATATATATATATATATATAGAGAGAGAGAGAGAGAGAGAGATAGATAGATAGATTCCTGTGGAAAAGACTATCTAAGAAAAAGTTCCTCGTTAAATTTGTAATACGGAGAAAATGAGGATGATTTGATTTCGGAAATTTAGAATAGCCAGAACCTAAAAAAAATGATGACTTAAAAAATCGAAAACTTGTACTATATTTCTTCCAATTTTCCTCCGAAATCAACTTCAAAACATTTCTGACAGAATTACTTCCTTGTCTGATAAGGATTATTCGCACCGCGAAAAAAATATCTATCATTAAAATCAACACAAAATATTTATTGTCTTCAATATAATTTGCCTTCTCTCTCTCTCTCTCTCTCTCTCTCTCTCTCTCTCTCTCTATATATATATATATATATATATATATATATATATAATGAATCTCTGTGTCTGTTCATGTCTGCATACCTGTTTTGCAACATATTTGTCAACTTCTCACCTTTGTTCGTATATGCTTGGTCTGAGTAACTAAATCACCATGTTTTATCACATTTCACCGTTTACATTTATCTCTTGCCTTATATCAGATCATTTGTTTTAACCTTTTATATTAATGTTCCAAGGCAGAAGAATCACTCAAGGTAGAACGTTTCTGAATGGGATATGGAATGTGCACGTAAGACACCCATGCAAGAATATAAAATTATGAGAATATGGAGGATAGATAACTATTGAAGCTAGACATTAATATGTTAAGATTATTGCCTTCTGAAAAATATAAGAGCGAGACTATTTCAAAAGGCAGCGGTTCTTGGATACAACGTATCTGATTGGAACATTATTTGCACTAATGGAATTCGTGAGGCTTACACAATCCTGCAGATGTAGCAAAACGTGTGTTGGTACAGATGGTTTTTAACTGATGGCGTTAAACTATGTGACTCATTGCAACATTTTCCATTAAAATGGCAATAGACTTTCGATGCTGCGTCAGCTGGAAACGGATTGCAGTGTGGAAAAAATGTCATCCTGCACAAGGTCGAGGAAATGCTTTCGACCTCTGCTAATATTGGAACGTGAAGATTTAGTAGCTCCAGCTTAGTTATGAGAGAAATACTCTATTTTTGCTCTGATCTGAAGACTGATTTGTCTCTATTCTGTCTGCTTTCATTTATATTTGGAGCAACAGAAATTTTCATACTACTTTCCCTAGTGAGAACACATTTTAAGGTAACGAAAAACAGATACTGAAAGTATATTCGAAAATAAACATTGTTCAGAGTTTTCACTTAAGAACTGAGAAAAAGTTTAATTCGATAGTCTTACGCATAATTCACTTGGGAGTCGTGTCGATGATGTCACAGAACTAGAGACTTATCGAATTCGAATCATGATAGCTGCGAAAATACGTATTGACCTGGGACATGATAGTGAAATTTCTTACCAACCAACCCTTCGTGCATGTACGAGGGAGAAGGGAACTATTTGAACATGTACAAAGAGCACGATTAACTTCTTTAGTTCGGTAGCCAACAATTCCAAGTGGATGGCAGAACTCACTCTGAGATACTACGTAAAATAGTGGAGTGCCATGACATGACATGACTCACTTACTTCACGATCAATAGAACATTCGCAGACAAACTGAAGTCCCGCTGATCACGTTTTGATCCTACTTAAATTCCTGGTTTACGCCTCTTCAACAATATCCTGTCGGATATTAAGGAATTTCTCCTCTTAACGTAAGATTTACGTCTGGTCACCTTTTGCCCAGCCGTCTGATAATGAATACCACCTTTTGATTTCCCACGATGTCCCTTATCGACTCGACCTACATTGCATGGTCAGTGTCTATTTCCTCGGGCCATTATTTTATATTTCCGCTATATGCCAACAAATAGGGGTACGTCTGTGTGGTTTAATGTTTTGTCTCGCTAGAACAATTCCAATTGAGTGGTGAGTTCGATCCCCATTATATGCCCCAAACTATCCGCCTTGTGTCACTGCTAAGTTACACTTATGAACTTGAATAAAACTGGATTATGCCAAACAACTAGTTCTTGATCTTGAGTAAAAGTGGATAGCAGTTAGTGCATCGAGTAGAGAGTACCATTTCAATGCTTTTTGTCAGATTAACGAACATGTTAAGAGTCTCGATAATTAGGAACAGAGAGCAGAGGATTTCAAAAATTGGACCATACTATCTAGCATTACTTTAGGTTAATAGGTCTTTTCTATAGGGCTGACGTCCACATTAAGTTAAGTTTAATCATAACATTGGCCTGCGAGGACGGTATCATCGTAAGCGTTGGAAATGCCCTGAAAAATTAACCACGGGGTGAACCAAACCATATGAGTGGGTAGGCGAAAGTGCTCGAATCTCTCGATGTTTTCTCTAGTACAAAGTCGCAAGGCATCATGACAGAAATTTTGAGCGTATTAGCTTTTTTCAACAGTTGATCATGTCAGATTGTGCCTTATCAACTAGATACCGTAGGTAATGTCTGTAGTTTGTGTGTAAAGAATAGCATACCATTTCAATTCTGGTTGCAGTATAAACCAAAAGCTGCTTCTGTCGGTCTTGAAGAAACACAAACTGAGCTCGCGTTTGCAATTGTGACTAGCTACCCTCCACTAGAAGATAGTTGTACCCGGAAAAGAGAATCAAGCCGCCCTCATTGACCCACTTATTTAAGCTTCACCAATTCGTGAAAAATATTCACACACAGACACATATAATTATATATTCAGATAGATAGATAGAGAGATAGATAGATAGAGAGAGAGAGAGAGAGAGAGAGTGTGTGTGTGTGTGTGTGTGTGTGTGTGTGTATCTGTGTATGTGTGTGGGTGTGTGTATGTGTGTGAAAGAGAGAGAGAGAGTGTGTGTGTATGTGTGTGTGTATCTGTGGGAGAGAGAGAGAGAGAGAGAGAGAGAGAGAGAGAGAGAGAGAGAAATCTGAAAATTTGTCGGCTCGAACTGCTTATTGAAATTTTACTAAAACGAAAATAGCTTGCGAAGCTGTTCTTGGTCCGGCCGAGAAATTTTTTTTTGCATATCCTTATAACTATCTATCTCAATATATATATATATATATATATATATATATATATATATATATATATATATATATATATATATATATATATGAGCGTGTGTGTGTGTGTGTGTGTTTGTGTGCTAGTAGGTACTAGAATAATTTTTATTGAGTTAAGTGCTATTTTCCAAGCTCTTCATACACGCAGGTTTGCATGTTCCTCCTCTTTCAGCATCAATCTTGCTTAATACAGATAGGAGTGACAGCCAAAACTGATTTCATCTTCCGTAATTAATATTTACGTTGCGGTTGAAAAGAGGTGCGTTTCTCAAAGATTATAAGACATTAGCGTCGACCTCCGCTGTTAAGTCACAATGAGAAATTAATTAAAAATACGAACACATTCATTGCTGAACAGCTCGCGTGTTCGCTCCAGCACATGACACGACTGGAAACTTCTTTATTTTATTAGTAGAACGACAAGATAAATCTTATTAATAATTTCATAATTAAAGATTTTCAAAAAATTATCAAACTTCTATTCATGTGTCAGATGATGTGACACTGATTAGGTATTTTTTTTTTAATTTTGTATTATGTCTTCTCCAGCATCAACATATTGAGTAATACATTTAACAGTTTTCTATATGTGTCTCTGGTTTGTTCTGAGAAAATTACTGTTTAAATTTTTCGATGTCCTTTCTTATAAATTATATTTAAATAAGAAAATTGTTTCCTTAGTTTAATTTGCCGTCACTGTGCTGACGAGTAAATAAATGTCCAAATTTGAAAATATAGCATATAATACGAGCCTTTCTACATGACATATCACATTTAGTTCCTCAAACTTGTGACGTATAATCATCATCCACCTGACGCTATTTCGATGAACTGTAAGCTCAACGAAAACCACAAGCGGAACTCGTATGATTGATCGCTAAAGATACTGAGAAAATGGTCGGTTTTCTGTACTACTCCAGTACGTACCTGACTCCTCCTATCTCTAAATTTACAAGAGCCGAAAATAGAGTATTTCTGCCATATATGGACAGAAGGTGTCCAGGCTTTACTTTCCGATCTCAATAGAACCCAAGGGCGTTTACCGGCGCGCCTTTGTGAATTCATTCAAATAACATTGTGTAAGCTTTGAAAATGATATAGATCTATATTTTGTGTGTAATGTGAAAAGTTGGAAGATCAATGCCAAAGTGGAAAACATTTTTTGTGTTACAAATTTCGTCCTAAAAATCTTCCTAGAGCTAAAGTGATATTTCCGATTATTTAATTAAAAATACGCATGAAAGAGAGAGGACGCCGAATTTTAAAACTTTTATCTTTATTTTTGTTTAATATGTGTTTGGTTTGAATTTGATTTTTTAAAATGTTATTGGTTTCTCCTATAGCTTCCTAGTGGCAATTATTACATTTTATAGAGTAAATTCCGCCTTCAAATTTTAGATTATTAGTATTATTATTATTATTATTTTGTATTAAATATTTTATTGTTTTAAAGGTAGTTATAACAAATATAATGATAAACTGAGATACATTATTTTCAATTTTAATTGTAATAGGATTGGTAAGTAGAATAATATATTTTGATTCATTGGGTTGGCCAGAATGATCCACTCTTCTATTTTAAATTATTTTACGAGTCTTCTATTTCGAGTTGAATATGAAATAATTAGGTTAATTGGGTTACTTAATTTATTGCCAAAGTATTTCTCCTCTTCATATAAATATTGGGGACTAAAGATTCTGAGTTCTCTTCAGTAGAATCCGATAATTATTTCGGAGTTTTATGTTGATCATAGAAATTCATGAGATTATTTCTATTAGTTGATTTGCAATGGACACGTAGTTTTAGGTCATTGTCAATAAAGTGTAACATAATACCTAGAAAAAGTAAAGTGTTATTTGTTTATCTTTCGTAAGTTGTTTGATTTGGTTTATTCAACAGTATATACACTCATCATGGATCATTTAATACTGATACTTAATTTTCTTGGGAACCTTAGTAATTTCTTTTTTAACAATGTATTCATGGTAATTTTTCTATTTGTTTTCCAATAATGTATTATAGAAAATTTCTTTTACTATGAAAATGTATTGTTGGTATTTTTCTTCAAAAATGTATTTCAATTGATGACCCCTGTTTGAGGTTCACTATTTTCCCATGGGTCCCTAACAGATCTTAACAGCAAGGGCCAGGGTAGAACTGGGAACAACAGGGGTGCCACGCTCTTCAAAACCTCCCAATCAAAGGAAGTGTTGTCGGATGTAGTTTACTGTCAGGCCCAGGACCACTTTCGTAAGTGACTTTATGTCCGACATAAGTGTTTTGAGGGTATACCTTAATAGAACTTCATGGGCATCTCGCAAATATGTAGATTAAGTCAAATCGTCTGTAACGGCAGAGATTCAAGACATTCTAAGGAAATACACGCTAAAATACACGCTTTCAATAACATAAATCATAGAATTAAATGTCGATCTAGTCAAAGAGTTTTCTAACACTCTGTTACATTTGCGGACGTATCAAGAAAAAATAACATTTTTCACATGTCTGAATGACAAGTACAGTCTACGCTGTATGTGATTCTTGTTATGATTTAAAACCTTACGCTAGGTCGCCACACATTTCTCTTGAACATGATAATTAGCGCTGCGTATATCTGGCCATATTTGGCTCAGGATATAATCAGCTTCCTTAGATATTATCGCGCGCTGTAATGACTGGTATTTCAAATTATTAACAGCTCCCGCCCAAAAGTCAGCAGTATAATGTCACTGATTATAGGTAGGCAATGTAATACAATGCAATGGAACAGATAATCTGGAAAAGAATAGAGAAGCAAACAAATATCTGTTGTGAAATTTGCTCATAAAAAAATGCTTTTATATCTAGAATAACAACATATTACAATTTGGCATGTTTTCTGAATTCGTGGTTGGTCATGTTTGTCCACAACTTCCTGACATTTGCTGCTCTAAAATAACATTTATACTAATTCCCATCGTATGAAATAATTCATAAGTTGGCAATTCAAATCCAATCACTGGTAGCTCATTCCTGTCGTGAGGACACATAATCTACTGCAGTCGTATTAGCAGTGGAGTATCTAAGGACAAATAACCTGACGAAGCCCATCGCCCTTCAGGCTTGTTTGCAGGTCAGAGTTTATCTTCTTCTAAATTAGATACCACACCAAGGCAATAGAACCGAGTCTGCCGATTTAAACCAAAACTCAGGAAGGGGGATTTATGCCTTTTCATAGGGCAGTAGCGCAAAGATAACGAAACAAAATCGATCAGCATTTGAACTCAACTCGCTGATTTCACATTCCAAAGCGTCTATAGAAATACAAAGAAATACAAACATGTGAAGCAAATACATATATGCGTAAATTAATATATAAAATACTCACTTATTCTCTTCTTACTCAGAATTTCACGTATATTCCATCAAATGGAGGGGTGATTGAGAGCAAAATTTCACAGTCAAGTTGTTCTTTTAATCGAGTTCACACCAAGCAAGGCAGTAAATCCAGTAACACACAAGGGTTTACTGGTAGTGGAAAAATTAGAAAACAAAAACAGTATTAAGAAGCGAGAACAATAGAAGTGTAATCAGGAAGACATTAAAGCTGTCTGGAATGCATAGAACCGGAAGAAATTTCCACAGGCGAAAAGAGCAAGAAAAGAAACATGACTTACGGTAACATCTGGTCAACTCAGCTGTATATTCATGTGTCCAGTACTGAACATAAATTCAGAAAGTCTCTATACAAAAGCGAGGAAATCACCCCTAAAAGCATTTATAGAAAAGGTACAGGGAGGCAACCTTACGTTGGTGGAAATGTGACTAAAACTGAGATGCAAGATCAAGACCTATAATATTGTTGATTCTTTGGATTTTATCAACCATCTCTAGATATATGGCGGGAGCACCAGACTATATTTGAGAGTAATATTCTAAACATGGACAAATGGTAAACTTATAGATATGTAAGATATATTCTGCAGAGAAAATTGTCTAGGATGACATAGTGAATCAACTTTATTACCAACTGACCTAGGAATTGATTCAATATTGTCTTTCCACTTCATGTCAGCTGAGAATGTTAACCGGGAAGGTACAACGAGTCCTTCTCTTAGGGGTTAGCATCAGCGATTCTGATGAAAGGCAGACAGGTGTTTCTTTTTTGACGAATGTATATAATCTCGGCTAATCTCTGAATAGAGACAAGTGAACATTTAATTTCATTTAGTACTATTAGTCCTGTAAAAATTGAGTATTTTAATTACACCGACTTTGCCTTCCAAGAAAACCAAGGTCGACAAATCGTTGTATTCGGAAGTAAATTTGTGGACACTTACAAATATTTATTTCATATAATACCAATGCATTCATTTTTATAAGAATTATGGTCACTTTTACAAGGCCCGAGAGCCACTCGAGGTAGAGATTTAAAGGGTAAAAGGCACAGTTTAAGCGGATATTTGTGGAAGATAACAGTTAACTCTAGATTTGAATAGGTTAACGTTATAGTAATCGAAGCAATCTATTGGCAGTAGTTCGTATGAAGAAGCTGCTCTATCGCAATTTACATCTAACCAGGGGGGATATGAAGGAAATGAGTGTGGTTCTCTACAATATATGGCATGGCGGGTCTTAGCCCTGAATGTTAGGACTGGTGGAATTAAAGAATGCTGTTCATCTGAACACTTTCCATGGAAATATCAAAAGAGCAGCGAGAAACTTGCAACGTCTCGTCTATGTGAAAGTGGTTGCAAAGTAGAAAATAATTCATCCCCCATATAGAAATCGGAGACGTGTTTGGACTCTGTTATGACAAGAGTGGGCAGCCTCTGTCCATACATGGCAGCAGTATTTCATTTCTGCTGATCTGGTTCTAGCAATGGTAGACGATAACAGGAGGAATTCAGTACTGATAAAGTTAAACAGAGAAAGATATTTCAATATAAATTAAGCAAATTGCAAAGTTACCTGTTTTCAAACATGTTTTGAAATATAAACATAATTATGATAAACAACAGAAAATTAATTATTCCAGGCAGATTAAAACACGTATTTTCTAAACCGAAGTCGAAACCTGTGTAACTGTGAGTTACGCATATTTTTTTTTCACCATTTGAAACAATTTCAATTTTTTCTCTCATTTTTCTTGAAATTATGAAAACGTTCCATAATCTTACAAATGAAATGTCTAAAGTTTTTATTGATAACTCCTAGACGCACGATATTGTCACGTAGCAAATTAAAAACCATTGTTTTTCGCTTCAGAGAATTCGTACTAATTATAGTATTGCCAATGTAGAAATCTGCCTAATTGGATAAAATAATTGTAACTCTAAAATTACGCCAATACGGGCCTTGGGGGACACTGAATGTAGAGACTTACTGCTAAAATCACAATCATGAGGTCACCGCTTGATAGAAACGGAATAAACAGTGGTAGGAAGTGAAAAAATATTAGAATAAGGAAGAAAATAACTATTGACAATTGATATGGAAATGTGAATTTTGTATTATTCAGGGGAGCACTTACGCGGGAGTCTGTCCCCTAAAATAACACTTCTGGGAGAATAAGCTGTCTCGGTAGGATGTTCTTACATTTGGAACATGGCGGAAATAAGGTTGATTTGATTTATATGACGTAGTATGGCGTATACATGCCGTAAAGGTTTGAACTGATGGCTAGAGCCTACAGAATAAGCGCTCAGCTAAACATTTCTTATAGTTTGATTGGGTTGTACTGTTGTGTCTGTGGAAAAGTAGCTGCAGAGTTTACTCTGACAAGACCGCATAAAAAATATTCGCTCCCTAACCAGGCTGGAAAGTGAGGAATCAGTAGCTGGGAGTTCGTAGAATTAAGACTGTGTTGAATCTAGAATCTTCCCAATTCTGGATATTAAGGTAACAAAGCTTGCGTTATTTGAAAGTGGGGGAGTCAAGTAGAGGATCGGCTGTGTCAAATTCATTGCAAAGTGTTTTGCCTTGTCTGATGAATTTCAGATATTAATAACTATAAGAACTGATGATTTGCCTCTGTTAAGAATAGTTAAGAATTCTCCAGGAATAGATTGAGGGAATTTTTTTTTATTACGCAATCAAAGTAGATGCCAATGTTCATTGAAGTTTTATTTCATGCATCATTTAAGATTTTTTTTTATTTACGAAACATCCCCAAACATTTTAGTTTAAGTTAAATGCTGTGTGTGCATGTGGCATAACGTTAATGCCGTTGGAAAGGGAATCGAAAAATCGAGTTCCAACTCCGTTCAAAACAAATTAACTATACAATGTGGTAAAATAGTAGAGTAGACGGTCTTGAAGAATTTAGATGATTGTTAATTCTGGTTTTAAAGCCGGACGCTTGCACATTATGGGCGGTGTCGCAGATAACCTACATGCTGAATTAACTTAGAAAAATGGACTTTATACATACATACATAAAAAATGGCCGGCCCCTCGTATCCGAAGATGCCCGTCTATTAAGGCGGCTAGTCAATGTCTACATTTATGCTTGTTCAACACACACGTGCAACTATTAGTTACAGTTTCTGAGACAGAGCGCGTTATCTGGCCTGACCAGCAGTTTAAACAAAGCCAGAACTTTAAAACCCTCTGTCACGATGACTTCTGACTTCGAGCTAGCATCACCATGGACGGCTTTTAATGAGTTCCGATTACCGAATTTTATTTACAAGGCCTGGTATGGTTCAGGAAAATAAATTATAAAATCTCCTACAGAAGGTAGCAACGGAGAGTAAGAAGAAAGGTCTAAGCATAAACTAAAAGACGACAGAATGCATGGCCATCAGTAAGAGAAAGAGCCGGAAATGCGATTTGCTTGTCGGGAACACTAAAATCAAGCAGACGCGGAAGTTTAAATATCTAGGACGGTAAGGGCGACACTGAGATCCATAGACGTATTGGGATGGCCTAGGACACTTTTCAAAAGCGAGGCAGCGTATTGCGAGACAGGAGGATTTCCTTGTTATCAATTACTGAGCTGTTATGTGACTTCTGTCCTTCTTTACGGCATGGACTGTTGGACGATTTCCTCAAAGATGAAGAAGAGACTCGAGGCGATGGCGATGTGGTTCTACAGAAGGATGCTAAGGATATCGGGGATCGAGCTTGTGAGCAACGATGAGGTCATAGAGTGTTTGCAAAGAAGGAGAAAGCTTATACTTAACATCGGAAAGAGGCAGCTGAAGTTTCTGGGTCACATAATGATGGAGGAAGGCCTGGTGAATCTGATATTCACGGGTCGAATAGAAGGAAAAAGAGACAAGGGAAAGAAGCGCGTGACATTCCTGGCGAGCTTGAGCAGGTGGATGACAGAATGTGGTTTGGGGGAACAAGGAGAGGGAAGGAATTTGCTGAGAGCTGCAAGTGATAGCAGGACGTGGAGAGCCATGACCGCGTACGTCCTAAAAGGACATAGCACATAAAAAGAAAAGAAAGATGCTTTTCAGGCACATTCCAAAGGTGTCGCACGCTAGTATCACCTCCCTCATATATATATATATATATATATATATATAGCACTTTTGGGATAATGTGTATGGATTTAATACAACTTCTACTGTGCATCTTCCAATCCTTAAACGTGCCCTCACATTAATTTTGTGCCAGTCTACTTGTCACGCGAAGACATGGTTAAGCAGCTCATGCCGCAAAATCAGGAACAACATTTCTCCTCTCTGTGTTCGTCATTACTATAAATCTCTACGCTTTTAAGCTATCCTTACAAAATATGCGTCTGTATATTTCTTTGTATTTCTATGCCGAACTAAAATTTAAGCAGAATTTAAAGGCGATTGTGTTCGAAATGCAATTGCACGCATCTCAAGACATTTTAGCAATGGAAAGCAACTGAAAAAGTCTGTGATAATCAATATATGCTTAACTTAAGCGCAATCTACTTGTGATATGCTAATAGAATTCACTATTCCACATGGAATGCTTGTAGTTATAGAGTGTCTGGAATGCGTACCCCGAGAACCATTTAGAGTGAAATCGATACGCGGTAACTGCACCAACATCATTACTTCTACATTACAGAAATACTTCCTAAATGCGCAAATGCAAATAAAGCCAGTATTATACTAATCCATTCATTTTGACCAAACAAAAACTGTTCGAAACATCGCTCTACGTTACGAGAACTCTTAGAGCTGAGCATATTTTTAGACGGAAATAATATAATAATTTCTGTTTATTGCATACGAAAGAGCACACTAACGGATACAATATTTCATTTTAAAGATCATAAAATTTCAGAGTGTCGAAATCGATGATTTTCAAAGCTTTCATTTTCTTTGATATTTATAAGATTTATATAGCGATTTTCTTGCGGTACATAATGATGCCGTTTGTCAATAATTTCACCATGCCTAGGCATTCAAATTTGTTAGTTTTCAAGATTCATTGCTAACAAAGTTTTTGAGAAATCAGTGTTCGCTATGGCAATAGTCTGATGAGCTTTCATCCTTTGTAGCTCGACCGTATGAATTTAAGCGTGTTATTAGATTACCAAATAGATTCCATTGTTTTATTGTTTAAATAGCTAGAAGTATTCTATTCTGATAATTTCTTTTCTCGACTTTTCTACTGTGGAAATCTCTTAAAGTTTCGCGTTACCTGCCAATTACAATCTTTAAAAGTTTAAATGCAACGGCACTCACCATTTTCTGTCTTTCTGAAAGCTGATCTTTTCACTAACGTCTTCACATTATCTTTCACTCTCAATAATCCCTAGCTTCTCAATGAGGCTTGCTTTGGTTTGGATAAAAATGGGTGATGAGCCGAAGAAATATATTCATGCATCTCCCTAAAACATTTGTATAAAAAGAACACAAAAGCCTCGAGCGTAATCTAAACAAACTTACGGCCATATACCATTGAAACACCGATGACCTAATAATGACCAAAGTTAAGCAACTTCCAGCCTAGTCAGTACGTAGATATATGGCAGCTTGGGAATATCAGATGCTCTAAGATTAGATGTGTGGGTGGTGTAATGGATAATGCTTAGAATTTTGTTCCGCGCGCCGAGTTCTAATTCCAGTCGGGTTAATTGTATTCACATACGCGAAAATACACTTGACAAAAGTATGGATACACCTCCTCTCCTACCTACTGGCTAATTAGTAAGATTTGCAACACTAAATCATTATTATATATATAAGAAATATTTCTTAGAATCTTAAATCTGAGAGGCAGCAGGTCGGAAGTGAGATAATACGACTGAGTTAAGTATTAGCACATAACTTATGGTTTTATCCAGCCATTTCAACAGTAAAATCATGAAACCTTGTTGTCAATTTAGAGCTACGCTTAAATTCATAAATTCTAGGTTCGAAAGAAGAAAGTCAACCAGAATAGTCACCATGAAAATATTTATAGAAAAGCCATAGAAAAGCTACATTACGACGTTGGAAAATAAAATCGCCATTGTCTTCAACTACGGCCTCTAGACGACTTCGGAGTCTCCTTCATCTTTTCTGGGTTGTCTCCTTGTTTAAGTTAATGAATGCTGTCATAATCCTTTCCTTCAGTTCATTTTTGGTGTTACAAGGAGTTTTGTTGGTCTCTCGCTCAAGTGCTCCCCACACATAATAATCAAGTGGTTTGCAGTCTGCGGAGTTAGATGGCCAAATGTAAGGTGTGATGTGGCCGCAGAAATTGTCTGACAGCCATAACTTGGTTCCCCGGCTTGTGTAGCATGGTGAAGTGTCCTGTTTCCAGCAATGGGGTCATCCAGTAGCCACCTTCTTGACCAAAGACTGCACTAATTATTTAAGGAAACTGATGTAGAACTACGTGTTGATTCTGAGGCCCTGTGGTAAGATGACTGTAGTTCTTTTCTTCATAACCATCAGAGTGAGATTTCCGAGCTTCTGTGCCTTCGTAATCACAGTTGGTCTCATCCAACTCTTTTCTGATCCACTACAGTGTCCTCAGATTGACAGCCAAACTCTCTGAAATGTTCGTATTGGAGTTTCCGGTGCGAATGTTAAGCTCTACATAATGCCGTTTCCAAATTTATGACGGAGTGAATTGTGAATTGTTCTTTTTCTCACAGATAGTGCCCAACTGATCCTACGATACTGTGCAGTCAACATGATCAAACAGCGCGCATGCGCAAAATTAAAAATATAAAACAGCGACAATTTACCCATCTCACCCTTTATATTTGTGTTAGATTTTAAACCATTTCAGAACTCTGAGAATATATGATTACTTTTGCACTCTGCATAACTTCGTCCTTCTAACAGTTTTCATTCACACTTTCAAAATAATATATTTAACAAATTTATGCCATGTGTGTCCTATATATTCCATAGTCACAATATCTATACTAAGTATCCTATGTATCCTATAAGTGTTAAGCATAGAATGTGTCCTAAGCGTGCTAATTATCCTATGTGATACGTGGATGTTAACCATCCTATTTTTCTATGAGTGTTAAGCAATGTATGGTGTCCTAAATTTTGTATCGTATGGGTGCGGAGCATATTATGTTTCCTGTGAATATTAAACTTCTCATGTATCCCAGTCTTCCTATGTTTTTTTTTTATTTATTTATTTGCTTTGTTTCGGCTTATCGACCCATTTGAAGCCGAAACATTTTTGATTTTAATGACAATCATTATTTTATGAAGGGATATTGCATTAATAATTATTTTTCGAGTTAACTAATCTTTCTATATACATGTTCTACTATTTAACCCATAGCTGAGGAACCTAGAGATCGATGCATACCTTTTACAGACATATATGTGCGTATGCGATTGTAAAAAACACGACTGGAATTCGAACTCATCTCTTCGGCTTCTTATTTCAAGCAGTTTCTATTGTTTCCAGGTAATATTAAGCATCCTACATTAAATATGGCTGATAAGCAGCCTACGTGTCCTATGAAAGCAAATCTTCTGTTTCATATGAATACCAAGTAACCTACATGCCCTACGAATGCTAAGGTCCTGTATTTCCTCTGATCCTTATGAATTATTTGGTTCCTATACGGGAAAGCCTCTACATTTTTCATGATTGCTAAGCATCTGATGTACCCTATTGGTTCTAAGCTTTTATGTTTCCTATGACTGCTAAGCTTCCTATGTATCCTATGAGTGCTATACGTCTACGTTTCCTATGACTAATGGGAATCCTATGTGTCCTATAAGTGCTAGCTTCTATGTTTCCTATAGTTACTAAACAACCTATGTGTCTAATAAATGCTAAGCATCCTGAGCCTACTGTGGATGTTGTATGTTCGTCAGTTCTTACCTGCTTTACACTAATCCAGTGTCATAGGTCATAGTACTATATTTTCAAGTCAAATTTATAGTATCGTTTCTACTGCGAACCCGTCGTTATCTAATCAATGACATAAACCATATCCGGGAAATAACAGAAAGTACTGACATAACTGAATTACTACTACCCAAAATTGCAGTTGAATATATAAATATAATACCACGTGTAACTATTGTAAACAACTTACATGTGTTCTTCCTATATGACGTGTCCCGAAAGGACATAGGAGATCATGGCTATCTACAATTTGGTGTCCATTGTTGTTTTTAGTAAAGCTTATCTTTTTTCTATCTCCCCTAAACCATGTTCTGCTTAATATTTACATAAGAATCTAACTAACGGTTTTTTTTAATGCTAATTCGCAACGTATACCCTTAGACATGATATATTAGGCCTGATATTTTTTTTTAAATTAGAATTATTTTTAATTGACCCAAGGAAAATTAGTTTTTAAAATTCCATTTATCCATTGGCGTAGAATTACGAATACAAACTACTTTATTTTAATGGTTAATAATGCAAAAAGTATTTTCTACTACATTTTTCCTTTTACAGTACAGTATTTACATTAGCCGGACTATTGTCCTCATCTTTGTCGCTATATTTGTCACAACGTTTCGGCCATTGTACGCTCCGGCCTTCTTCAGGTGGTTGGAATTTCGAACTGAACCCTTTATTTCGATCACTGTGGTAGACTGTTCTATTTCCATGTGCCATGTTTGATGGATGTCAGTTATCAGTTATCTCCTGCTAATTTTCCCTCTGAAACTTCTCCACTGCCTTAACCAGGTATTGAGCTCACTTTCTTTGGGTCTGTCACTGGATCTAACCAACGCCTTTATCCACTGTGCCATGTGTCCTTGAGGACATCTGGGCATGAACTTCTGAGTATTATAAACCTAATGTTTTCAGCATCATTTTTTACCAGTGCTCATATTGCAATTTTGCTGTTATCATTGCATATCTTTACCAGAGTTCATATTGCAACTTTGTTATCATTGCTTTTCTCTGGTTCCCATATTGTATTTATCTCCATGCTTGGTCGGCTCAAGAGATTTTGTGGCCTAGCATATGTGCTGATTCCTTAAGTTTACGAATTTTCCAATGGTATTCCATGTCTATGATCTCAACATGATCCCACAGAGGGCGGTGATCTCCCTTCTCTCTCCATACGTGGTCAGCCACGCCTGATTTTTCTACTTCCCCTCGCGTTACAGCTTTCTGGTGTTCTTGAAGACTTACCTTGAGGGGGCGGCCTGTCTCTCCTTTATATTCCTTTCCGCAGCTGCACGGGATAGCGTAAACACAGTCTTTGGTCATGTTCCCCTCTGTGGTGGGTCTCACTCGTGAGAGATATCTGCGAAGTGTGGTCACGCTTTTGAAGGTTGTCCTGATGTTATATGGATCGCAGATCCTTTATATTTTCCCTGATAACCCCTTCACATAAGGCAGGCAGACTGTTTTCTGAGTGTTGTTGTCCTCCTCCTCTTTGTACCCGCTTATCCCAGTTTTGGGGGGGCTGCTGCCATGTACCCAGGGTAGTTGTTACGTTGTAGGGTACTACTTATACTGACCAATTCCTTATCTAACGTCTTTGGGTCGCCACTTATGACTTTTTCTCGGTGTTGTAAGTATCGGACGATCCCTTTCTTTACGCTGTATGGATGGTGGGAGTCGAAATTGAGGTACTGTCCGGTGAATGTTGGTTTACAGTATACGGATGTCTTGAACCCATGCTCTGTTCTAGATATTAGTACATCCAGGAATGGGAGTGAGTTGTTACTCTCTTTCTCCATTGTGAACTGTATCGAAGGTCTTATTGAGTTCACATGGTCCAGTAGAACCTGAACATCTTCCTGGTGTGGCCAGAGTATGAAGGTGTCATCTACGTACCCTAACCATAAAGTTGGCTTTAGCGATATAGATTCTAATGCCATTTCTTCAAAGTATTCCATGTATATATTCGCCATTGCTGGTGATAATGGCGAGCCCATTGCTATGTCCTCATCCTGTCGATATATGTGTGATCCCATTCCGAAGTGTGTTGTTTGTGTACAGAAAGTCAACATCTCCATCAGATTATCTATTGGAATACTGGTCCGCTCCTCTAGTGAATAGTCAGAGGTCAATCTGTCTCTGACTACTGAGAGTGCCTCCACCGTGGGTACCTTGGTGAACAGAATCACCACGTCCAAGCTCACCATCTGGTTGGATAGGATGGGAGCACCTTTGATTATTTTCACGAAGTGGACAGAGTTTCGGACATATGAATATATTTCCTGGTGCATGTAACTTCTATTTCTGCTTATGTGGACTCGAAATTTATTTGATACCAAAAATGTGCCACAGTGAATAAAGGATTAAGGAGATAGATTATGCGCTACTCTGCTCTGTTTCGCTTGCTTCAATATTTCTTGTGTGTGCCAAATGTTCTAAACCTTCTTTCCTCATTATCCATCCAAGAAATTTCAACTGTCTCTTCCTGACACTAAGTATAATTCTCCTTTTTTTCTTTTAAACTTTGTCGTTGTCCAGTTTATCATATTCTCACCATTTTTCTATAGAACAAATTTTCCGTTCCCTCGTGTATCGAATTCACTGTTATATATGAGGGCAGATATCAGTTCCGTACTGTTTTCTTTGTTTCGAACGTGATGTTCCATTTTGATTAGCTGTTGGGAGTAAACTTCCGCTACACCGATCCAGCTACGTTTTTCGGTGTCATCTTTCCTGTCCTGTATTTGCTTGTTTTTGGTATCCTGTTTTGATTCCTGTTTCACATTTTGATTAGCTGTTGGGAGTAAACTTCCGCTATACCGATCCAGCTACGTTTTCCGGTGTCATCTTTCCTGTCCAGTATTTGCTTGTTTTTGGTATCTCCAATTTGTATTTGGCATGTTGGGCTTATCCTTTTGCGGACGACCATACATTTTCTCTTTATAAAACTGATTTTATTTCTTTCTTCTTACTTTCTTTTGCTACCTTCTGTAAGAATTCTTTTTATTTCCTTTCGATGTCTACTATCAACACTGTATTATCTACATAACTTATGCTGTTCCGATTCAGCGCGCTAGTAATGAATCTTGCTCTCACTTCTTACTGTGGGTAATTCTATATTACATATTAAGAATTACCACGCCTTATTTTGTAACTTTCGTTAATCCAAGATAAAAAAAAAATAATTTTAAATTTCCTGAAAGTGTTTACCCTTGAGGAAATGATGATTGTTGTATTCAGCTTTGAATCTGGTGATGGAGACATGCCCATTAATATCTGCCTTAATCGCAGCTTCCTTGAAGACGTGTTCGAAGTGGTTTTCTTCTGCAAGAATCAAGCCATGACGAACAGTGTTTCTTATTAGGATTGACAAGTGCGATTAAGTGTAAGTGAAATGATTGAGGCGGTGTGAAATGAACTTGTCTTCGTGGTGGAGACGATAGTCGTATGTTTATTTGTGTCGGAGACTCTCTCTCTCTCTCTCTCTCTCTCTCTCTCTCTCTCTCTCTCTCTCTCTCTCCTGCTTGGTGTAATGGTGCGTAACTGATGGGCGGGAATCCTGGGTCAAATCAGCCAGTGATCAATGTAGATGGATTTCCCAAAAGACTCTGAAGAGACTGGTGAAAATATATCTGTTGAATGGTATCGTCACTGAACACATGATTAATCACTCGACTTTGCCGTCTGCTTCCATTCACATTGCGTTTGTTAATTTGGAGCTATCCTTTTATACTTGTCTTTCTTCATTTGTCTTTTTCGTTTCTTTCTTTCTCTACTTTGCTTTGCACTTCTTTGTGTTCTTCTTTGTCTTCGTTTTTATTTTTACTATCACATTATTTTTGGCTCTTTTTCCATCTTAATTTGCTCTCTGATTTGTTCTTTGTCCTTTTTTCTATTTAGATGACATCAGTTGTGATTATTTTCACCTTTCTTAGTTTGTCGTGAGTGAGATTTATTATTATCTTTTTTTCTTTGCAAGCTTCCGCTTTCATTTGCAAGGAATTCCAAGAATTCCTTTACTTTTCAATGTTTTTTTTCTTTCTTTCTTTCTTTCTTTCTTTGCAAGTGTCCGTTTCATTGCAAGATTTCCCTTTCTTTCTTTCTTTCTTTCTTTGCAAGTGTCCGTTTCTTTGCAAGATTTCCCTTTCTTTCTTTCTTTCTTTCTTTCTTTCTTTCTTTGCAAGTGTCTGTTTCATTGCAAGATTCCCCTTTCTTTCTTTTTTCTTTTTGCTTCCGTTTCTTTTGCAAGATTCTTTCTTTCTTTCTTTCTTTCTTGCAAGATTTCCCTTTTCTTTCTTTCTTTCTTTCTTTTTTTGTAAATACTTTCTTTTCAAGTGTCTTTTCATTTTTTCTTTTGCAAGATTCACATTTCTTTCTTTCTTTTTCTTTCTTTTTTATTTCTTTGTAAACCCCAATTTTTCTTTTTTCTTTCCAATGTTTTTTTTTTTTTTCTTTTTCTTGCAAATTTTGCAAAAAAAGTTTTTCTTTCAATTTAAGTTTTTTCTTTCTTTCTTTCCTTCTTTCTTTCTTTCTTTCTTTTTTTCTTTGCAAGATTCACATTTCATTGCAAGGTTTTCTTTTATTTCTTTCCAAACCTCCCTTTTCTTTTGAATGTTTTTCTTTAATACTTTGCAGGGTATCCATTTCAATGCAAGTTTTTTCATTCTTTCTCTCTTTCTTTAGGTTTTGTTTTTATTTATTTTTTTTTATTTCATTTTCTTTTTTTTTCTTTTTTTCCTATTTTCATTTTCCTTTCAATAAGTTTTCTTTATTTATTTTTTTTCATTTTCTTTTGTTTTTTTTTTTCCTATTTTCATTTTCCTTTCAATGTTTTTCTTCTTTCTGTCGTTGCAAGATTTCCTTTTCATTGCAAAGTCTTCTTTCTTTTCGTTCCTCCTAACTTACTTTTCTATCCCTTTTATTTCAAGATCTTTATTTCTTTCTTTCTTTCTTTGCAAGATTTCCCTTTCATTGCAAGGTCTTCTTTCTTTCCTTTCTTTCTTATTTCCTTCTTTCTTTCTTTACAAGATTTCTTTTTATTGCAAAGTTTTCTTTTATTTATTTATTTATTTGCAACATTTGGCTTTTATAAAATATTTTTCTTTCTTTCTTTCTTTCTTTCTTTGCAAGTTTTCCCTTTCTTTCAATGTTTAGTCTTCTTAGCTTCTTTCTCTGCAATATTTCCTTTTCTTACTTTCATTCTTTCTTTTCCCTTTCTTTGCAAGACTTTCCTTTCCTTCTTTCCTGCTTTCTTTTTTCATTGTTTGCAAGATTTCCCTTTCTTTTCAAAGTTTCTTTGTAAGATTTTCCTTTCTTTTTTTTCTTTTCATTTTTTTCTTTGGACGATTTCCATTTGTTTAAACGGCCTTTCATTCTTCCCTTCTTATTTACATGCGTTCGCTTTCTTTGAAATACTTTCTTTCTTTCTATTTTTTTATTTCTTTTGTCTGTTCTTTGCAATGCGTTCTCTGTCTTTACAAAATTTTCGTTCTGTTTCCTTTCTTTCTTTTTTATCTGCCTATTATTTCCTAATGTCCAATAATTTTTACTCTATTTGCAATAAATCATTTTTTTCTTACTTCTTTTAACTTTTTTACCACGTTTTTCTTTCTTTTTTCTTTCTGTATTTATTTACAAAATAACATTTTCCTTTCGTTTCTCCCTTTTCTTTCGCAATATTTATTTGCTAGTTTCCTTCTTTTTTCCCTTATTTCATTCTTCGTGATCCCTTCATGCTCTCTTTCATTTTATTCCTTTCTTACTGTTTTTTCCCCTTATTTTCTATATCAATTCCTTGTTTCTTTCCGATTTTTTCTTTTTGTCTCTATTTCCTGCCATTTTATTTTTGCTTTCTCACTTTTTTAATTAATGGCTATTTGTTATTCTTTTTTTAATTGTTTTCTGGAATTTATCATTTTTTTTCTATTCGTATTTTTCTTCATTCATGTACAGAATTAATTCTTCTTTCATTTTTCCCCGTATTTATTTGCTTTATAGCTCTCTCTTTCCTTTCTATTTTCTTCATCTTTATTTGGGATCTTTTTCGATTTTTCTTTGCGACTCGAGTTTTCAATCTTTTGTTTTACATTTTATTTCCTTAATATTTTCTTTTCGTGGTTTTGCATCCGTTTAATAACATTTTTTATTTCCTTGTCACTTTGTATTCCATTCATTTTTTCGCTCTCAGGTTATTTACAAACATTTGCATTATTTCGTTTTTTTCTTCGTTAGCCTTTGGTTCTACCAGCTTATGTCTCTTTACCACATATATTCGTTGTGATACATCTATCATTATTCTGTGCCGCTTTTCTATCTCCCCCTTCAAATCAATACCCTTTTTATCATTTATTCTTCTATTTTCTTTAATGAAAGTTGCTATCTTTCTGAATTTATCTATCACTTGCACCCCCTTCATTGAGACTTCCTAATTGACTTTTTTTTATTATGATCAGATCAGAAGCAATCTATCATTCCAGGTTTATTGTTGTTTGCCTGCTACAGAGTTGATATCTGTCAAGTTTGATGGTTTGTCATGTCGTCTTCAGCTTCGATTAATGGCTCTAATTCTACAAGGTATTTCTTATTTTACTACAGTAACAACGATATAATAAATAATGATTATAATCAATAATAATAGCATTTTCAATCATAGCAATATCGATATTTAATTTCATATGGAAGCATATTTCAGTGTTTTTATTGCACTCGTTGTGTTTTTACATCAATCATATGTGCTGGCTTTAAATGGAGATCAAGTGAGGGCAGGTATCTTTTCTCTATTCAAAGTCGACTCTCAGAATATTTGCTAATTTTGTTTAATGCTACTTTTTAGCATAGATTAAAGTCTTCATAGGATTTTCAGATTTCAAGTTTAATTTCCAGAACTCTAAGTCCTACAATGATTTTCTGATTCGTGGACACAATATAAATAAAATTTTATATAATATGATGACACAATGTTCCCGACAAATACGTCAAGGAGATAGCAGAACCCCAAGAGAAGGTATGAAAGGGCTAATCCTGAATTGTAAGAATTCAAAATGTATTATTGTCAGGAAAAGAAACAGAAAAACTACGAATTGTTGATGTAGAAATCAAATAAGTACGAAAAATTAAATATCTTGGAATATCATTAACATAGTGTGGAAAAAATTAAACCGAAAAGTAAAGTTACATCGGAAAGATGCCTTCTGAATCTAAGTAAAACGTTAAGAAACAGGGAATTTTCGTTAGAAACAAAGAAAATAATACTAAATTGACATGTAATATCGGTCCTACTATATATGCTCATAGATAAACAAGGTTAAGGCAAAACAAATGTTCTTCTACTGAAGGATGCTGAGAATACCATGGACTAAAAATAAGAGCAACGAGAAAGTTTTAAGGAAAATAAAAACAAAAAAGCAGCTTCTACATAAAGTCAGAGAGAGATAGTTGGATTTTTTTCGAGATCATAAAATGAGGAAAATCAGACACACACAAGACACAGACAGGACACAGTAGTACCAAAACAAAGCAGTGAGAAACCAGGTTAACGAGCTTGTGTAAATGAATGGCAGAACAGGGATTATGAAAGATGACGAAAGGTCAAAAGCGCTGCAAAGGATAGGAAGTTGTATAGCGGCATGATCAGCCATCTACTGAAAGAAGGACTTGTATATATATATTTTTTTTTGCATAGACCGCCGACTCTTAGAACAAATTCATATCTTATTTACGAATACTAGATATCAGATGATACCCAGTCATGAATAGTTATATTTTCCTCGTGAGTTAATTTGTTAGATTGTTTATGTGCATTTTTCATTCCTGCCCCGTAACGACTGCACATCTGTAGTCATCACTGAAGAGAAATTGATATATATATATATATATATTTTCTATTTAGTTCTACAACAAACAAGTCTGGTCTCCAGTCACTTCAATAGCATTTTAGTGCCTTACTATTATTTTTTACGAAATTATCTTAATTGTTATCACATTATGTTTCCGATGAGAGCGAAAGAGGAAAACAGGAGGGCACAATAGCCAAATCGTTGCGGTAATAACAACAATGATGAGGAAAATAATCCAAATATAAATGGTGTAAATAAAGATCTTAAAATCTTGTAATTAATTCTCGGACGGCGACGGACTTAGCTTTCATACAATTTTTCTCTGACGCTAAACGTTCATCACTTACCGGATTATTCTTTCTCTACGTAAGAGACTTCCTTTCTGTAATAGCCCCCCCCCCGTGCAATTAGTGCCAGTGTTATTCATCCGTGTCTCGAGACTTTGATTCACTAAACCGACAACTGCTATGATTGTAACATTCTTCAACTTCCAAAGTCTTGCCAGTTCAAAATTCAATCGTAGTTGCTTAATTTTCTCTTGTTCCATTTATTCCATACTTGTAACAAAAGAACACGATAGATCAATAATTAGCAGTTCGTTTTCTATTTTATCTTCCATTAATATGTCTTCTTCGTTGTGCTCCAATTTGTTATCTGCTTGTATTGAAAGGTGTCAGAAAATATTGCATGGCTTATGGTTGTACCATTCCTTATTATTATTATTATTATTATTATTATTATTATTATTATTATTATTATTATTTCCTTTGATTCCTGGTGTATACTCATTTCTTTCCGGGTTCCAATCAGAGACCTAAGGTCAGAAATTGCATCAAGACTTACTTTGCACTGAGCAGGTCTGATGGTAACAAAAACACTTACCATCGTACATATTTTACATAGATATACACTCTAAATGCTGTGGACTGTACTTTAGGGTGCAATGTTTTGCATTTCTTTAAGGTTTGGCCTACCAGGAATCCCTTCAGTGAGTCTATCGGAAACTTTTCGAATCAATCCGAGGGGTCCAACTACAAGTGGAATTGTTGATGTTCTCATGTGCTTTAGTTTTGAGATTTTCACTTCAATTTTCAATGTATTTTGGTAGGTTTTTTTTTCAAGATCTTCCAACATGCATTACAATCTGCAGAGAAGGTCATGTCAATAAGAAGGCATATTTTGTTTTTGCTATCTTTGATTACGATGTCTGGGCGATTAGCTTTTTTTTAGTGCAATTATTATAATGAGCGCTCCAGATCTCTGGTGGATATCTCTGGAGAATAGCTGATAATACTGTTGATAAAATCTAACACTCATTTCTCAGTATCGTCACAGATTATATCAATGACATCGTCTGGAATTTCTCTGTCCATACATTCATCCAGTCTCGGGCACATATAGGCACGATCACCACTTGTCAGTTCTGAGGCAAGGTCCTTTTATTTATTTATTTTTTTGTTAAATTTTGAATTTTTTTCATATAGTTGTTACAGTCATATCTACGATATATGAAGTCCTCTTCTTATTTTCGATTATTAAATAACGTGTTTTCGCTTGAATGGAATGATTGCTCTGATCATCAAATCTCAGTGCAAATTATTGTTTCTGATTTCTACGACAGCTGCTTTTATTTTTATTGATGCCCTTTATTTACATACAGAAACCGAATTCGTTAGTATTGCTTATAGTGTGTGAGTCTTCATTCTCTTTTGTTTTCACATTTTATATAGCACTGTTGAACCATCTTACTTTTTCACTTCTGAAATACTTTACAATCTAATTGAATGCACAAAACAGACGACATTATAGTTATTCCTGTTATTATTTCCTGAGAAATTTTAAAGGTAACCTGTGTATATACTTTAAAGAAAATCATATTCATCTGTTCTTTTTTTACTAATTCACCCAATAAAAATCTCAAAAGCCACGCAAGGTAGAAGGTGGCTGAATATAGTGTGTGATATGTATATAAGCGTAGGAACAATTAAAGTAAGATTATAATGATATAAGGCCCAAGTTCACCTCAAGGTAGTGTGTTAAAGAGTAAGAGGTACACGTATGTGGGGAAAATAACGTTTAACCCTAGACTTGAACAGTGTAAGCTTTTAGAGATCAGAGATGAATCCGGTTGAGAATAGGTTCCACAAGGCAACGGTTCGTGGGGAGAAGTTGCTCGAATGGCTTACATCTTACCAAAGAAATGCGAAGTGATGGTGGTTCGCAACATTGTGCCTGGTATGGTGAGTCTCAGCTGTGAATATTAGGACTGGTGGAACCAATGAATGTAGTTCCTCTGAAAACTTACCATGGAAAGAGTTTTACAGCGGCGAGAGGCTTACAACGACTCGTCTGTGAGAAAGGGATTGTAGGTGGATAATAATTCGTCACCCACAAGCATGCGGAGACGCTTTTGAACTTTATCGTGAATGGAAAGTAATACTGAACAGCAGCTACCCAATATATGGTAGCTGCATTCCATTTTTCAGTCTGTTCTGCATCTTGTAAAGGTAGTAAATATCGCGAGAAATCATGTACTTTCTGAAGCTGTACAGGGAACCAACATTTTTCCAGCATCGATCGTATTGAAAAGTTCCACTTGAGGTCTTAAGTCATGTTACAACCCTGAGGGCACACCCGTTAATTGCGCTTTGTAAAGGTTCTGAATCCGATCGGTGATTGTGGAATGTCATTAGTTTAGTTATCTAAGCTGTTCCCCGCCCCCATTGAGCTATGGAGGACAGATAATGATTGGCCCTTGACATGAAAAGGTTAAGATTATTGCATTCGGGGAAAATCAACACAAGAATATATTCTACAAAGCGCCGGTTCTATGGGAAAAGCTGTCTGAGTAGAACGTCGTCATTACAATTAGAATTCAGAGGAAATTAATTTCATTCAACTATGAGGAATTTGAAGGCAGCTCTTACCTGGGAGTGACTGAACAAGAGGAAGTGCAGGATGATAAAAAAAATTGTGGAAACAGCGATAGAATAAGAAGAGATTTACGATGTTGCCCATCTCGGAAAGGAGGTGAAGGGTGGAAAATATATCATCACCTACGAGGTTTTATAAATGACAATGGCGGGAAGGATCGAGAAAGTCCTGGATATGGCAACATTTTCTCATAATTTGTCTCTTTTCACCATAAAGCATATAAAAAAGGAATTAACCACTTTCGGGAGCAGTACAATGAGCCGATCATTTTATTAGTAGCTTTAGCAATAAACTTTATATATCTGAGTTTCACTTGAGAACTGGTGGGATCTTGAATCCCAGTAGACGTTCGAAGCCAGGAACCACATTAATGCTGTTGACTTTACATGCCAAGAATCCGTGTTGTATTCTGTATTTGCTCACTCCATTAATATAACCAAGAGATTGTTTGAAAAAGGCATAAATATGTGAATTCAAAAATAATTAGAAACAGCTCATTAAAATTACATCCAGCGTATTTTGAAAATAATTATCTTAGAATGTATTTTCAAGTGAATATATTGTTATTCGATGGTAAACTATTAATAGTTTGTTTTATATATTTTGTATAAATCTTCAATTTCGGATTCCTCTATTTATATCAGAAACACATGTTATAAGTTTATTGTGAGAGATTTGAAAGAAAAATGGAAAAGTATGGAAACCGGTGCTAGAGCGAAAACAAGATTGCGTGAAATAGCAGAAAGATAATTATAATTATCCAGCACAAAAGAAACTGCAGATGATTAGACATCCATAAGGTGGGTGAGACTTTTATCAACAGATTTAATACATCACTTGGAAAAGAATTTGGGAAGAATTCTTTGCGGAAAGTGTCTTATTTTTCTATCCGTAGCAGATGATTAATTTTTCTTGTGGGTGAGATAACGTGGTTTATAAGATATAATTTCTAATTGCGCGTTCAAGTCAGTTTCAAGACATTAGAGATTAGGATATGGAGATTTCAGAATTTTCTTTGGTATTTTTTATTTCTCATACGATTTTATACTTGTTTCAACTTGTGTATATTGCAGACTTAAAACAACGGGGTAGATATTGATTTCCCTTATTCAGATATGTTTTGTTTTATCAATATGACATACAATTTAAAATAATTAAACTCTTTCTCTTCTATTAAAAGTAGATGCCTACGAGCAGGAATGCAAGAAGCGAACGCTATAAAATACATATAAGAATAATATATATAAGTGTGAATATAAACTAATTAACGAAATATAAGCAAATGTATATGCGGACGATAGTGTGCATACGGAGATAAGGAAATAAATATTTATTTAATTGATGGTGCAAGCAAAACAGTGCTCAATGTAGTTAAACAAAGCTACGAAGTATATATTAATAAATACATATATACCTACGTTTGTAATGTAACTTAAATTTTCATGATTTGGCAAGTCGTCAGGTACATATGGCAAGTTAGCCGCTTATTGCAGTATTTTTTTTAATCTTAAAATTCAACTGTAATAAGAGGCCCATTAGCAGCTAAGAGTTTGCTTTTTTTGTTTTTTTTACCTGACTTGCTGTTATCTTATTATGGTGTTAATTATAGAATGTTAGGTTTAATAAATATGTTTTATTTATTGTTGTTCGAATACATAAACATACATACACATTCACACAGAGATAAACACACACAGACAGAAAAATTCACACACACACATACACACACACAGATATATATATATATATATATATATATATATATATATATATAAATATAAACTTACCCACACAAACACACATACATATGCATATGTATATATATGTTTATATATTAATTAATACTTAAATATATTTATGGATATATTTATGGAGAAGTAAATATAGATACATATAAATAGATAGTAAAACAGAAAATTCTCCATGCGGAAAATGATTTCTATGTGTATATCTCCATATAAACACCATTATTTAATATTATAAGGATATTCGTTCAGATAAACTATATGGCTTTCAGTTCTGTAAGCCACCTATTTATGCACAGTTGTAAGCTTGCCGTATTACCAATGAAAAATATATATATAATTTTATCCCTCGCTAAGAAGCAATATGAGATGAAAGCACAACTAAATAATACAAAGATATCATGATTGTCATACTGCACATCAATTTGGCGGGCATATATATATATATATATATATATATATATATATATATATATATATATATGTATGTATGTATGTATGTATGTAATAAAAATGCTTAAACATTAATATTCCATGGTCATAACTCCGGAATTAAAAATAGAATTTAGAGAGAGTGTAAGTATGAGAGTGTGGGACGAATGTTAGAGCTAAAGAGAGGGGTAACAGACGAGAGAAGGAGGGAGATTAAACCTTAACAGAGAGAAGTTTTAGAGAGGTGAGTGGAAGAGGTTTAAGTGAGAGAAATATGAATGTTGTCGGAAGTCTAATACATTAAAGATAAATTTCGTGGTGCTATACACACACCATAGACGATCTAATGTTAAAGATCAGATATAAGAGGGAGGGAGAGAAAAGGAAAGAAGAGGTAGGGGAGAGAGATGGGGCGGGAGAAACTAAAATTGAAGGACATTTACTGAAAGGGCCGCTGTTAATTAAGAAAATTTGACAAAATTAATATCGACTACAGCTTACAAATCAAATATAAACATATAAAAAATAAATATAACGATTATCTAATCTAGCAAGGACCTATATTTTTATGTTCAAAAACACATGCGAATACACGCATACACAATAACTTATACACGTACATACATACATATAGGATATATATATATATATATATATATATATATATATATATATATATATATATATATATAATTTTTATGAAATTTTCTTTTAAACTTACTAATGCTAACTTAGTCTGATGTGTCGACACTTGTATGTAGCCACGGAACTTAGAAGTAAACATGAGTGAAAAAAAACATAGAATTATTTCTATTAACCCACTCTATCTTCTATATTCAGTACTCTACCACAAAGCCTGCTTGCTTATCAGTAAACCACTGAATAAATAGCAATTTTGGCTTCAAAATCACTGTTTCAAATTAATGCTATATATATATATATATATATATATATATATATATATATATATATATAAAGATTGTTATTGCCACAGCAGGATAAGATGATGTTTAAAAATGGGATCATACTTCAACAAAAATATCACAGCGATTACAATTTTAGGTACCTTTCGGCTGAAACATATTCAGAAAAAAATAATATTATCGGCAAGTAAATCTAAGTGGTTCAAAGAAAATACTTTTCAACAACTGGTTTTAACATATACCAAAGTTAAGAGAGGGAACAAAAAAAAAAAAAACAAAAAAAACAAAAAAAAAATACATTTTCCTTGTTAGGCACCAAAATATGTTTTAATTCTCTCTCTATTTGCCTACACAGAATAGAACGTTGTATAGTAATAACACCCGACTCCAAGGTGTCCAGGTGGAATCTGGTCCGTGCCCTCAGCAACAAAGAGAAGAACTCAGGAGAATAGTCCGTTTCTGCAAGCAACAGAATTCAATAATGCTCGCCTATAGCGGAACTATGTGCCTGCGTTCACCCGAATGCTACGGGCTCATGTCTAAGTTTTTAGCTCGGAACAAGCTGGGCGATCCTAACCTCTAACCGCTGAATAGTCTTGCCCACATATTCGATCTCACATCTACATTTATACTGATCCACAACTAAACTCTGGTGTTGCGGAGGCAAGACGCCCTTACGGCCAGAGGGAAAAGCCCTTCTAGCTGAAAAACACCGTGAAAAAGATAATTTGTTTCACGGGACTAATCCACAGTAGTCTAACATATACAGGATATTTAGAGGGACTATATATGTTGAGGGGTCCACCCCTTTTTATACAAATGGACTCACCCAGTGTATACTTATACTACTGCCAGGGAATACCCGAGGAGACGAGACCAAAGAGTCGAGTCCAGAGTGACAGAGTAAAAGGTTGTAGGTAACCGGAAGAGTGAGGGGTGAGGTAACAGCGTTGTAGGAGTCACAGTGAGCGAGCACGTAGACTCAGTAAGAAGTCATACAGCGATAATTCAATACCAAAGACTGTATATATATTTTGCTACTAACCCGTATTCCTAAAACTACTAACCTGCTTTACCAGTTTGTATTATTACCTTAATACATTATTATTGTTATTTCTTGGTACCGGATTTCAACCCGGAATCCACAACAATCTAACTTCATTGAAATTAACAATTTTACATTCAATGGTAGCTGTGATAACAAATTCAGGATAACCATTCGCCGATAACAGCTGTTTAATTTGCAAAAGCTCAGCGTCAAGCCTGCACACAGAACACATCAAAGCACATTGAGTAAGTACATTGATAAGATTGTTTTCCCGGTTTTGGGAGCAATTGACCTCAAGTGTAGTATATTCCAAAATAGGTGGGTTTGATAGACACTAGTGAGAAAAACCTGATATATATATATATATATATATATATATATATATATATATATATATATATATATATTTACAATCTTTTATTGTACATTTTTCTGTGTTAATTTAAATTAAATCTCCTGTTGAAGCCTGAAGAGCGGAGCGAAACCGGTTGTTTCACCTTTTTTTTTTTTTTATATGTCTCGTAATATTAAGTTTTATACTTTTATTTCGATCATTAAATTTTGTACCTACAAAAATATCTTTTATATATATATATATATATATATATATATATATATATATATATATATATATATATATATATATATATATATATATATAATTTGTATGAGGAGATGGTGAGTATTTTATTTTATTGTTTTATTTTTAATATGTTGTCGTATCAAGATAAACATTACTTTAGACCAATAATATTCTAAATGATGAAATCAGACTGATTTTTTTTTCTTTTAGTATAATCGTTATTCTTAAAAACAAAAATTAAATGAAATATTCTATTGTCAAAAAGTGTACATACAACACGAAATATTTTGATAAGCCGTCAATAATCCCGGTGTAATGACATAAGTGCGCAGGTGCAGGTTTTAGTAAAACTTTATTCAACTGAGAATATAATGTTCACGTATAGTGTCCTTTTATAGTCCCGGTAAATAGAAATAGCTCTCTGAAAGATGAGAATAACAAAACAAGGAGAGACCACACTTGATTATTCATAAAACCTGGTATAGTTTATTCACTCTTCCGTATGTCTTGAAATAATGTATTCTGCAGTAAATTGGTAACTATATGTCTGTAATTTTGAAACACATCGTTAAAAATTGCGAGAAAACTGAATGAAAATGTTCACTGGGATAAACTGAGCTCGACTATTTCCTAGCGATGATAAAGATGTAAATTATAATCATTGATTTTTACAATTAACATGAATAACTGTGTCAAAATCCTTTATGAGAATGTTCACCGACAATTAATGGAATGGTGAATGTTCATCAATCTTTAATTAATCACTCTGATATTTTCTTGGACGAGTGCAGCACATATTCACGCTTAAGTCAATAAATAAATCATGGAAATATACACTTTATTATGAAGTAAGTGTTTCAGCAAACGGAAATCTATCACCTTTATGAGAATATGGCATTCACTGTGGCTGTGCGAATTTTCTGTATTAAAATAGCGGCATTCTAAATATCGTCAGGTGCTGATGACTGGCTGTTGGTGCCAGAGACAAAGACATTAATGAGTACAAATGAAGAAAAACCTAGAATAGATATTATAGAATATATATTAGAGTAAGATCAATAGTAACAAATATCTAACTGATATATGAATACTTATGTATGTGCCTATGTGTGTGCATATATATTTATGCAGTCTTTCATGACGGTTGTTCTGAAGTAATGCCTCCTAATTTGGTCCATAACATCGGAAACGGATATTGATTCCATAGCAGTAAATCCGAACATTTTCGCCAATAGGCCATGGTTTTCATTCGCAATAGAACAACTTGAAAAATATTGAATGACAAGAGAGGGTCTATCAATCAAAATTGTATAATTGTAAAAAAAAAAAAATTGTAAAAGACAAGCCAGAAATAGAAGTGGTTATAGTCAAGTTTATCAAGTAGCAGTAGCAGCAGCAGCAAAGAGTTTATGTTAATATTTTTCACTGGAAAATAACCTAGTGAGTTAAAGCGTTAGTCGGTATATTTACTTAATGTTAATTGTATGTTCAATCACTGAGTCAGACAATGTGTCGTTTGGTTCAGTGGGAAAACTGCAAGAAATAACTGCATCGTGCTAAATATCTATATGATATATCTCTAGACATTGGCGATGGAACGAGAACAATCCTATTAAATAATGAGTTATGTTTAAAATTCCCTATATTTTATCCGGACTGACTTACACTTGATAACGGCCGGCTAACAACGATAGTCCACATGAAAATAATAATAACTCCTTATCCCAGTAATTCAGGCAAGTTATAGATATACAAATTTGAAATCAATAAAAAATAGGACAATTATGAATAATAAAAATGAGTAAGTGAACCATTTCACTTTCAAAATGACATACGTGTCAATCACCATTGAATAAAAACATTATTTTATTTGAACTGGTTCGACAATAGATTATCTTGCAAGGTAGATAAATGGGACGAGATTAGTTTTAGTTTAAGCTTAAGGAATCAAACGAATGCCTTTTCTGAGTGTTGAACGGTCGATAAAGGTACTAAATTCTTTTCGTCGCCCATGCCACGATAAGCTTGCTATTCTTGGCTTAGTTAATGATTTCAGCAATCGGAACTAGGCTTTACTAGCTTCCCATTTTTACATCTTTTATCTTTCATTATAACTTTTATTTTTTCACAATTATTTTTTTCGGCATCCCTTTCCCACTTAGTAATATTTTCATTTGTATCGGATGAAAAATATTCCTCCACTAGAAAAGATTAGCAACACTTTTCAATATGCAAAGTTGATGCAGTTCCCAAATTAACCCTATCATTTTGTTTATACAGCCCCACCCGGATATAAGAGACCCGGATATAAGAGAAACCCGGATATACGAGAGATTTTCTCTGGTCCCAAATTAGAGCCTGTGGTAATGTATATAAAATAGACCAAACCCGGATATAAGAGAAACCCGGATATAAGAGAGATTTTCTCTGGTCCCAAATTAGAGCCTGTGTTAATGTATATAAAATAGACCAAACCAGGATATAAGAGAAACCCGGATATAAGAGACTTCTTCTCCGGTCTCGACAACTCTCTTATATCCGGGTTACACTGTATCATTCAAATATTGTTTATTTTATCTTCTATCCAACAATGAACTGTGAATATGTTTTTCATTTGTTTGTATATTGACGATCTCGTACAATATTATTCCTATACAATTTTGATTGGTATTATTCCATTTTAATGGGCACTATTCCAATTTGGTTAGCACTATTATAAATGGGAAAGAAGAAAAAGGAGAAAAAGAGGAAAATATGTATTGTCCGCTTCCCATATCTCCCCGGACTTTCAAACAGGAATAGAGTTTTATCCCTTGTTTCCTGTTTAGGATTGGATTTCCGCTTCCTTTCTACTTCAACTCTATACTTCTAACATCTCCGCATAAAATATTTTATTTACAATATATTTTCCTCAATAAGAGTAGATTAGTTCGCCTATCGTCCCGTTCACACTCCTCCCGGGTCTTTTTCACTGGAATAGAGGTATATATCTTGAATTGAATTTTCGGTTTCTTGTAATTTTTTTTTTCATTTTTTTCACTACCAGTAGCCGTCTTAGTGGCACCATTGGTTTGATTGCGCTTAACTGATTAAAAATAGGAAGAAATATAATATCCAGAAAGGTCGAAACATATCAACATTCACCTACGTTTGGTAAATGTTCGCAGGGGTCAAATATTGTATATGTATACAGACCAGTAGTATTAGTCCTGTATTTCTTCCCGCGCAACAGCGATGTGTATGACAGGTCATATTTTGAGTGTGGAGTACATGGTCTTGTTCATCATTTGGAGTAGAAAGATTCATTGTTTTTTGTTCTACATGGAAACATGCTCTCTCTCTCTCTCTCTCTCTCTCTCCCTCTCTCTCTCCCTCTCTCTCTCTCTCTCCAACAGTGTTAATTGTGTTCTTTGTATCTGTTGTCGCTTCCGTAGAAATAAACAAGAGGCATTACTTTCGGCACTCCTCTTACATAATCTTTCCATTTTCGATTTATATTAGGTATATATCTTCGACTAAATTTAGCGGTAGATTTTCCCTTTTCATTGTCGACATTTATATTTAATTCTTTGCTCAGAATCTCGTAAAACATTTCGGCTAAAAAGGCAAATCAGATTTTCTACCTAAAACTCACCTTTCTCTCACTAATCCTTCTTAATGGATATTTCTTGCTAAGCTTCCCATTTTTCCTCTGCATATATCCTAATCTAGGTTTATTAAGGCACATATCTGATATTAGAGGGCGAGTCAGAATGTTCTGCTGTATGAAGTAAGTGAGGAGCGAACGAACGAATGCCTTCAACATTGACATTCGAATTTATGAGTATTACTTGGCCTTGATCATCGATCATTTCGCCAAAGAGAAAGAGAAATCTACCTCAACTATGCAACTAGCATTAGTTACTTTGCTTTAATGAATTTTAATAAAATTTGCGTTCGTTTAGTTTCATTTTTTTTTCTCTTCTGCTTTTGTCACTTTCATGTTTTTAAATTCATTTATTATTATATACATCAGGTCATTTAACACTTTACTGATTCAAGTTTTCTTCTGTTTTTGTAATGGATATTCTTGGTTTTTATTTTAAATTTCTATTTTCTGTGACGTTTTTGAATATGTTTATTTCTTTTTTCATTTGCTTACATTTTATCGGAGGTTTTCCATCTATATTCTTTCCCCGACGCATAAGTGTTTTTGTCTTTCTCGCTGGGTCCATCTCTTCTATTTTTAATCTGTTGTTTGTAAATTTCTTTACTTGCTTCTTGACTTCTTTTCCATTCTAATCATCTCTCCTATCATTTATAATTCATTCTTTACTTCTTTTTACATGTCATATAAATATTTATATTCTACTCTCTGTTCTTTCACTCTGTCCCAGTTTCCCATTTTTTAATCATTTTCCAATTTCTCTGTTTTAGTATTCTCTGGTCCCAAATTAGAGCCTGTGTTAATGTATATAAAATAGACCAAACACGGATATAAGATAAACCCGGATATAAGAGACTTCTTCTCCTGTCCCGACAACTCTCTTATATCCGGGTTACGCTGTATCATTCAAATATTGTTTATTTTATCTTCTATCCAACAATGAACTGTGAATATGTTTTTTTGTATATTGACGATCTCGTACAATATTGATACAATTTTGATTGGTATCATTCCATTTTAATGGGCACTATTCCAATTTGGTTAGCACTATTATAAATGGGAAAGAAGAAAAAGGAGAAAAAGAGGAAAATAAGTATTGTCCGCTTCCCATATCTCCTCGGACTTTCAAACAGGAATAGAGTTTTATCCCTTTGTTTCCTGTTTAGATTGGATTTCCGCTTCCCTTTCTACTTCAACTCTATACTTTCTAACATCTCCGCATAAAATATTTTATTTACAATATATTTTTCTCAATAAGAGTAGATTGTTCGCCTATCGTCCTGTCTACACCTCCGGGTCTTTTTTTCACTGGAATAGAGGTATATATCTTGAATTGGATTTTCGGTTTCTCGTAATTTCTCTTATGACCGCTTTCCTTCTTTGTTTTCTTTCTTTCCTTCACACAATTCTTTTCTTACACCATTGTTTTATTTTTATCTTTTACTTTTTTCTTTCACCCCATTTCTTTCTTTCTTTCTTTCTTTCTTTCTTTCTTTCTTTCTTTCTTTCTTTCACACAATGATTTTCTTTCTTTCACACAATTCCTTTCTTTCTTTCTTTTATTTCTTTATTTATAATGATTAGAAAACAAAACAATATGAATATAAACAGCAAACCAATTGGACTTTTAATAGTGAAGATAAGCATTTTATTATTATTTTTTAAGCATTCACCCCAAGCAAGGCAGGGGTGCCACTAGTACGCAAGGGGGTTACAGAAGGAGTAAAGGGGAGTGTTTGGCAAAAAGATAAATAGAAGGACAGGGATGAAGGTCAAGGGATCAAAAATGTCGATTGACATTACATTTGAATATTCGAAGATTATAGCTATCAGGGAAGCAAGTAATAAGAAGGGAGTCCAAATGAGGTGCGAGATAAGCAGTTGCAGTAGAAGAGATGGCTACATTTAGCCGTTATGAGCGTGAATGGCTGGGACGGAGATGCCAACCTAGTAGAACTCTTAAATTCATGCAGTTTGGCAACCAATGAAAGTAGCTCGTCGGATCAGTTGCCATGAAAATACTTGTACAAAAGACAAATGGAAACCGCAGCACGTCTGTGAGATAATGACTCTAGACGGGATATCTCCATTAAAATGAACTATGTTATAGAACTAAGTTGTAGAATATATAAGACTCATTTGGGTAGATATACAGTATCGAAAAGAATGCCAATAGTCGTGACTTTCATACGTAAAATGTATCAGAATATCATAGTTTATTTAATTTTCTGTATTTTTGATGTCATAGTTTTATTAATTTACACATTCGAATGGAAAAACGCGCACAAAAATGTGCTTTCCATTATATACGTTTGAACGTGGAAGAAAGCATTGGTAACGTGTTTATAGATAGTTGACATTAACCGCCAAGAGAAAATGCCAAAATAAATTCCAATATTCAAAAAGCGTTAAGAATCCTCAAGGTTTCATGTTTCCATTTTTGAATAGCATTCGCAGATGTTAATAGAAATATAAAGGCTAA
>CAHIKZ030005483.1:2230000-2291996 GCA_903632075.3 Acanthosepion pharaonis | reverse complement strand
AGGCAACGAATATGGCCGCTGAACTGCGTGTGAGGAAAATCGAAACGCGGCCCGGGCGACATATAGTGCGTCACATTACCGGATAAACGGACTGTGACTACAAACGCGGGCATATGTGAGGTCTTTCGAGATTATTTTCAGGAGCTACCAGGGCCCGGTCTGAGTTCTGCTCAGTTCGACGCCTATTTAGCGGACTTTCCCTGCCTCTCGGCAGCTGAAGTGGCTAGGTGCGAGGGCCGCATAACAGAGTCGGAAATCTGGGAAGCGCTGAAGCAGGTTGGCCTGGATAAGTCTCGAAGGATTAGATGGTCTGCCTTACGAAGTGTACCAGGGGTTGTCGCGTTTTTGTACGCTGCAGGACTGATGTACAACCACTGGATGAGGCAGGGGCTTTACCTCAACGCTTCACCAGAGGTGTCATCAAGTTGCTGCGTAAGGACAAGGACGGTGGGGATGAGTTGGGAACTTTCGCCTTTAACGATGTTAAACACTGACAAAAATTTTGGCGAAGATCTTGGCCAACCGTTTGCAGCTTGTCCTGTCTGGTCTGATTGGCCTGAACAGACTTGTGCTGTGAAGGGCAGGACTATCAGGATAACCTTCATATGGTACGCCTGATCTTAGAACAAGTCGACAGTGAAGCCGCGCTGATCAATTTAGATCTGTCAGCGCCTTCGATGGGGTTGACCATCGATTTCTGGAGGCTGTCCTTTCGGCGGCCGGTTTCGGAGCCGACTTTCGCTCCTGGATCCGTCTCTTTGTATGCGACCCCGGTGCGCTGGTGGAAGTGGATGGGGTAAGATCGAAGCCTTTCGTATTGTCTCGCCCCATTCGTCAAGGTTATCCGCTATCGCCTCTGCTTTTACGTTCTTGCGTTGGAGCCTTTCCTTCGCAAGTTAAAGGCGAATCCGGTCCTACGCGGTATTTCGCTGCCTGGTGCTAACACCTCAGCCAGGTATTCTGCCTATGCTGACGACGTTTCGGTTCTTTGTGTCGAGCAGAGCCGAGATTAACGGTAGAAAGTTATTAAGCAGATCAGTGGGTATTATGAGTTGGTGACAGGGGGCCAAAATCAACCGCGATAAGTCTGGGGCTTGCGGTTGCGTGTGGAAGGGAGTTTCTCTTCCGGACCTTTCTCTGGACGGATGGGCCGATCAAGATACTGGCGTCTGGTTCGGTCCTGATCTCCAGTTGGAAAAGAATTGGTCGGAGGTACAGGGGCGGGCCGAGGGTCGCGGCTGATCTGTGGTCTCGGAGGGACTTTCCTGAAGGGAAGGGCGGAAGTTTGTGGATTTCCATCTATCCGGTTACCCTCTACCGTCTTTCGCGCTTCCACTCCACGTGTGCCGACAACATCGTTAGTCAAGGCCTTGTTCTCTTTCTTGTGGAAGGCAAGTCCCACATGGCATCTCGCGAGATCTCTTGCCTTCATCCCTCAGAGGGCGGTCTGGGAATACCTAGCATTGAGATTCGTCAATATATGCTACGCATTACCTTGTCCGAATGTGTCGCGGTTTTATGGAGGAGGTGGGCACCTTTTGGAAAGAAGATGTCCGTAAACATTTCCCATCCCTGAGAAGTGTGCACTCGTGCGAGGAGGAGGCCAGTCGTACTCCTCGTGGCGAGTGCTCCTTCTATCGTGAATGTCGTCGCGCTTGAAGCTCCTCTTGCGGTCGTCGGTTTAGCTCCGACGCCCAAGCGTTGCACGTAAAGGCTATATCGTGTGTTAGTTGAGGGGCCGTTCAAGATGATCTGATCGACGAGCTCCGGTCTTACGAAGCAGGAGGCTCGCTCGATATGGCCTTTGGGCGCCTGGGTTGAAATATCTCAATAACGATGAGGCATCACTCACCTGGCTGATGATTGTGTGGGGGCCTCTGGTCGGCAAAAGACTTTGTTCAGCAGGCTTGGAGAAATATCGAAACTGTCGTCGCTGTACTGGGAATGTCGAGACCATTGGTCACGCCTTTTTCAGTGCAGTGCGGGTAGTGATACTCGTTAAAAGTTCGTTGAAGAAGGCCTCATGGTTCGCATGCTGCAGAGGATTTTTTGTCCTGGAGCCAGTTCTGTTTGTAACAATAATGGCATCGCAATTGATAAAGGCTGAACACTATGTGTTCTGGTTGCTTACTAGGGGTTATGCGAGGTCGTGATTTGGACGACGCGACAGAAGGATTCTATTATGAAGGCGAGAAGTTCACCTTCTTCCCAACTGATCTTGTACTTTGGGCATCAGCTTAAAGTCAAGATTAGGACAGAGCAGGCGGCTCCATCATCAGAATTCAGCAAAAGGTGGGTAATCTTGCGCGCGAATGTAGAAGTGAAAGGGCTGACCTAGAGGGCATTTAGATGTCGGTTAGGCAAAGAATATTGTCTCTAATAGGGTTGAACGTAGGCAACCCACAGATATTAAGTTAGACTAGGTTTTGTTTTTGAATATTTAGTTTTCCTTTTTTTCCTGCTTAACTTAGCTAGGTATGTAAGCTCATTGGTCCCTTTTATTTCTGTCCCTTTTTTTACTTTTTGTTTAATTCCCCCATCCTCCCTCGTTAGGGTGGTTAGTGATGTCGGTTTTCTGGTGGATGGGGACGCCTTTGTTTCAATTGTGTGTTTTCGTATTTGTTGTTGTGTATGAATGAGTGGAGTGTTTGTGAATGCTTGATGGTCTGAATGTCTACTTATTTGCTTAGTCCCATCGATTTCGTCTGGTTAACTGACATTTCTGCCACATTCATAGTTTGTGGGGGTTTTATTACTAACTCAGTTTTGTTTAGTTTTATTGTAAATATTATTTCACTCTGTAAATACGCATTTGGGGACCTTTTAAAGTTATTATTTTATGACCTCCCCCATGAACAATATTTGTATATATGGGGACTAGTTAGGACGTCATAGAGAAACTGAGGTATTATGGTGGACGTAGTAAGAATGGTAGGAATGTGATGTTTTGGTGATTGGTTTTTATTGTTGGCATGTTTAATCAGTGTCTGCGACTAGCTAAGTTTAGATTTAAGACAGATGAAGACCGTCATTCCCTTCCCCTTTCGGCCTTGTGCCAAATTTTGTATATTTTCATACAAATAAAATATTGTGGGATTTCAACTGCCAAACGAATCCACGACAGTTGAAACTATGCGCCAACTTTCTCACTCACACACACCACTTACATGCTGAACATACCCTGTACACACTCACATAAACTCTTCTTACACAGCAATATCTTTCAAGAACAATCATTACAATAGACTCTCATGAACATTCTTCCAGTGAACTTTGGAACACTAAAATAACTGTTAAAGAGAGACAACTCTTGGTTAATTCAACCTTTTCTTACTTAAATGCATGCTTTCCTTCACATCGTTGTTTGATATTGTACATCTTGTTAAATACATATTTTATGTGTAACAATGTCTTTTGCTTATCTTTTTCTGCGTGGGCCTTGTTTCCTAATCTAAAGTTAAATTTATGTGGTGAAGTCTGGCACAAGAGAATCAGAGGGAAACAACGGGTAACCTACTTAACGAGAATGTGTAAAAAAAATTTAAAAAATGGATGGCAGAATATGGAGAGTAAAACAGATATACAATAGACAGGAAATTGTAGAGGGCTATGATCGCCCGCGCCCTGAAGGGACACGGCATATAAAAATGTTTTCTGCTGTAGCTAGTGTTTTTGCAATGTTTTGATAACTTGCTTTTATTGGATTTTTCCCAGAATATTCACTCACTGTGTAAATAGGGATGCATAGCCGTGTGTCTTTCATATTTTATTTTTAACATTTTTTTCTTTCTTTCTTTCTTTTTTTTTTTTTTTTTTTTTGGTGTTGGAGGGGTATTTAGAAAATAACGACTGCGTCTAGCATTAATAAATACACTGTAACCCGGATATAAGAGAGTTGTCTTGTCGGGACCGGAGAAGAAGTCTCTTATATCCGGGTTTGGTCTATTTTTTTTAGGTAAGTATGGGCTCTAATTTGGGACCAGAGAAAATCTCTCATATCTGGGTTTCTCTTATATCCGGGTTACACTGTACATTGTTTTTATAAGCAACTTAAATTTGACTAAATCTTCACTACGCTTGCTTAAGCAACTCAAAAAAAATCTACCAATAATGAAAAGGGTAAAAATAAAATGACACAAAAACAGTTTTTGAATATATTTTTATTTTACCGTGATCAAGAATTTTACGTTTCACTAGTTTATTTATTTTTCTTTTGTGTTTCAAAAACCCAAACAAAATTTAAAACAATGAGTCTTCTTGCGCAAGCCACCAGACTGGTCAAAAATTCAAAATCTGTTGTTTAAAGAGTAAAGAAAGAAAGACTGATCATCATTTCGTGTTAGAATTAAAAAAAAAAAATTTTATTAATCAGCATAGCTTCTTTTTTTTTTTTTTCCTGGCATGGTGGCTCGCAAGCTTGTCTCGCAGACGTTCATGTAATAAGTTCGATTCTCTTACTTAGTGCCTCAATAATTCAAGGCAAAAACTAAGCTGAGTAAATACTCATACAGATATGAAACTAAAACAGGCAGAGTTATCGGTCCTTTGTAAATATTGCGCAGAATTGCCAGCAGGGGGCGATAGAATATTTGGTCCCTGCAATGGCGTCATGTTAGCCTAAGAACTGCTCTGTTTCATCATAATGTACACAGATAGAACTCAGTATGTTTATGAAATGCCAGCCATTTGTTGATTTTCTCTCACTGGCTGAATTATTTATAGTCGTCCATGGATTACTACTGTAAGTGATGGATATAAAGAAGAAATTCAAGATACTCATTGGTAAACAGGTGAGGTGTCAATTGCAAACGTAATAATATGTTGTTTGTTTGTATTACCCACCTGCATTTTGCTTTCATCTTTATTCTGCAACAGTATTTTTTTTTTAAATTTAGCTTTGTTATATCTGTTTTAGACTATTATGATGAATGTGTTTGTCTTCGTTGTTAATTGTCCTTCACCATAACATGACATAAAAATGGTGCACATCTTGATGAGTCTTCTTGACGTATACACACAAAAAAAAGCTGTGTCTCTTTCTGTGGGTGTGTCGGCTCTTTTAATTCCAAAAGATCAAATACCTCATTTGATGTTATTAATTTCTTAGGTATATTAGAATTTCATGTATATATAGTTTTCACTTGCATATTTTTATTTTATTATTTGGAGTGTAGAGAAGTGTAAAACTGATTTCACAGTACAGTACAAATAAACTAAACACAAAATAATAAATTAAAATTTTTTTTTTTTTTTTCGCTTTCATGAGAGTTTTGTAATCTTAAAAAATAAAGTGAAAAGACAACATCAATTCTTGTAAAAGCTAAAAAATACAGAAAATAAATCCATCTTAAAACGGATAGGAGACGATTTTTGTTGGGACATTGTGGTGAAGTTTTTATTTTTTAATTTAATTATTTTAATTACATAAAGAAAATTAGTTCTTCCAAGCGATGTTATTGTTAAATTAATTGTAAGAAATTGTAATTTTTTTTTTTTTTTAAAAAAAAAGCAATAAGCAAAAGAAGTTATGTGAAAATTGCTTGAAATATGAGGTAGGGTAAAAAAAATTCAATTATCAACGTAAAATTGAATTTATTCTGTAAATCTTTTTTTATGCTTTCCTCGAACACATTTTTGTGCACTTATAAGTAGTTATTTATTTTTACAATCTATTAATTAATTATTAGATTTTTTTTTCTATTTTAATTTTCTTATTTCACGTCATGGTATTTTTCTAGATTTGCTTTGTAAAGGAAATCTAATAATCAGAAAGTAAATTTATGTAATAATTAAATTATTAACAGTAACTGAAGTAGAATTTACTGGCTTTTATTATTTAAGTTTAATAATCTTTATCTTAAGATAAATATACCGTACTGATAGACGTTACCTTTTTTTTACCTTGATATTTAATTTTTTCACTAATCAGTCAGATGGAAATAAAAATTATTCTAAAAATTGATACAAGCTTGAAAAAGAATGATACACGACTACACTTTTTTTGTGAAGCCACAAATGAAATTAACTGGTTTAATTAATAAAAATACTGAAGAAAAGAAAAAAATTACATGACATTCCAAATCTGAATTTCTGACGTTGAAAAAAAGCAAAACTAAAAAAAAACGGAATGTTTTTCGTTATGTTCTTTGTTTTGAAAACGGTGATTAATTCACACATTGAATTACAAAATTAAAAAAGTGATGTAAAATTTTAAACTTGTGTATATCAAATATTGGGAATCTGGCATTATACAAAAAAATAACACCTTCGTCTACTTTTCTTTAATAATCTTAAGATTTTAAAAAAAATTATGCGAATTAAATATTGAATGCAATATAATTCCTTGTATTTCTCTGCACGTCCACGTTTTAAAAGTTTCAGGCCCACGCGCGTATAAGTTACTAATAGTAACTTACTATTTACCTGGCATCCACTAAGGCAAGATATGGCACAAGGTCGTTTCATTTTACTTGGGGAGCCCATACGTATATACTATGAAATGGACCAAGAACAGAAATTGTCCAGTCCTCGCGACTACTGCCACGCCGGCGTTGGTATTATTATTACATCTCTTGGTGGAAGGTGTTGCTGTGGGGTTGGAATCCCCGGGACTGGCTGCCTTCTCCCATCTAAAATGAAAACAGTTTGCAGCTCCACTTCTGACCTAAAGCGAACTCCTCACTTGGGACAAAATTGCTCAACCTCCCCATCTGACAATTCCCCTTTGGCGGTACCTTTAAAGAGCTCGGGATTTAAATTTAATTTAACCCTGACACTCATCCATAGTAGTTGGGGAGAAGATGCACATTAATGAATTTAGTTTCGAAAATAAAATATGCAGTTTTTCAATGTGCTGTCTTGAATATTTTATGTTTTAAAACAAAAACTTTGTGGCTCTCTAATCTTATGAGCCTATCACATTCTTTTTAAAAGAAATTTGTCACTAAAGCACTAAATTTATGTAAATCTCAGTTTGTGTGTCCGTTCAAAACACTGAAATTGGCTTTAAAAAAATCATCACTGGTCTTTATAAATAAGTGATTATTTTGTTGTTTTTATGTTGCTTAAGTGTTCAAATACAAGAAAATCATTTTTTTGCCTGCTTCGGAGTTAATGGAACCAATGTATAATAGAGATTAATCAATGTTGACATTTTTCTAATAATTGTATCTTTGAAAAATCTAACAAATCTGAATTTTTTAAATATTTTTATTAGTTTTATTACGTTTGTTTAAAAATATTATTAGTAGTAGTAGTACTAGTAGTATGATTTAAAAATGGATTTTATGTTCGAGCTTGTTTTTTAAAAAATCTATCATTAAAAATGGAGACAATTTTTGTAAATAACTAGAACTTGAATGAAAAGACTGCATTATCATCATTGAGAGAACAGCATGTCAACAAAGTGATGCTAGGTTACAAAAATAAAAGGCCAATATACCTATCTTGTCACCCAGTCAGACATCCATCACAGTTAAATGGGCATGGTATAGTGACATGTTTTGATAAAAGTAGTGTATAACCTTGCAGGTGAGACTCAGATATACCATCAATTGATTATTCTAGTTGGCTCAAATGGTCTGCAATTGAGGTGTTCCCAAGCATCGAAATGTGACTCCCAAGTCACCTTGGCTGCTTTCTCCTTCAAAACCCTCTTGATTCTCCCCTACTACTCCTGCTTATGAACAGAGATGCACAGTGCCCAAATTATTTGTGAGTTTTCTTGATTTGCCGTTTAATAAAATTCTTTACCAAGTCTTTTATCTGTAACCTGACATCATCTTTTGTATCCCAAATAGTGAAGGGTTTCTGAGGATTTTTCTTAATATCTGTATCCATATTCATTTTAATCACTACTAGTGCTCATTTCACCCCAAGCAAAGCAATAAAGCCACTAAAATGCACAGAGGGTTACTGAGTGTGAGGGAATATGAGAGAAACTACTATTAAGGAGAGAGGACAAAAACAAGTATTAAAGCCACTGGACTATAATGATTGACACTGCATTTAAATTTTTGAAGATCAAAGTTTACTGTAAAGCAAGAAGCCGCAAGAGATTTCCACAAGCAAGGAGTGAGATAGAAGAAACAGTTAGCATAGAACTTATGGTTACATTTAGCCATTTCAACTATAAAATGATGATCTTACTGCCAATCTAGTACTGTACTTAAATTCATAAAGTCTAGGTACCATAGAGGAAAGTTCATCAGAAAAATTACCATGAATGTATTATAGAACAAAACACGGAAGCTACGTTAACAGTGGTGGGAAAGTGACTGAAGGAGAGATGCCAGGTCAGGACCAATAGCATTGCAAATTCTTCTTTGGATTTCATCAAGAATCTAAATATATAGCAGGAGCACCAGACCAGGTGTGGCAGCAATATTCAAAGCATGGACTAATGGCAAAAAAAAACTGTCTAGCTCAACACAGTAAACCAACTTTCCTATCTGAAAACTTGGCAAATGATTCAATATAATCTTTTTACTTCATGTCAGTGGAAAATCTTAGTCTGAAAAAGCACAATGATTCACTTTACTGGAGGTCAGCATCAGTCATGCTGATGGAAGGTAAAAAGAGTTCTCTCAGATGATTAAAAGAGAACAGTTTCTTTTTGGAGGCGTTCAAATTAACAAGCCATTTCTTGTCCCAGTTAACAACAGATTATAAGTCTTTTTTTTTTTTTTTTTTTTTTTTAGATCAACTGCCAATTTGACCTTATTGAACTGATCGAAATTACCATTAAAGCAGGAGGAAATAGTTGTGTCATCAGCATAGATGCCAAGTTGAGAACTGATGACATAATTATTGGAATAGTGATTGTTAAAATGCTACATTCTCATAGTTTATACATTTTAAAAGTTTAAGTTTTTTTGCTGAGATATTTTTATCAGAACAGATAGTCATTTCTAAGAGAGAGCACATCAAGTTTTGAAACCTTTTATAATAAAATCTGCTCTATTGGTTTACACTGTGCTGTCAGCCTGTATAGTGAAGTCCCAGAGCACTAACATTTTCAACTTTTAGCACTGGTTCTGCTGGTTGATTCTCATACGATTTTTCTACATGATGAAGGTTATAATGTTGTCACGTCTTCCAATGCAGGTATTTCCTTACACTAGATAGCAGTTCAAAGTGGACTGAACTGTTATGTAATTTCAGTCCTCCTATAAGGCAGTGGATGCTGGACAGTCTTCTCACAGATGAAGAACAAACTCGAAGCAACAGTTTGGTTCTACAAAAGGTTGGTGAAAATACCATCAACCAAACATGTGCAACGACAAAGTTTTAGAGAAAATTGAAACAAAAAGTGCACTTACCATCAGAAAGAGATTCTAGGGCACAATGAGGAAAGAGGGCTTGGCAAATTTGATACTTACAGTTCAGATTTAAGGTGAGAAGGACAGAGGAAAACAATGTATAACCTACCTAGTCAGTTTGACTAGATGAATGGCTGAGCAAGGTTTATGAAAGATAACACAAAAAACAATTTATTAAGAGTTACAAAGGACAGGAAATTATGGAGAACCATGATTTCCTACATCGTGAAGGAACATGGAACATAGAATAAAAAGAATCATGTCTGCATTTAAATTCATTTAGGGCTTGCACCTAAGGTATTAGATTGTCAATAGCTTGCTCAGCATTTATACAAACTATTATTACAATATTAATTTCATAAAAATGTCACCAGTCATAATTGCACATATGTATTTTACTGAACAGTTTGAAATACTAAGTCATGTTTTCTACTTTTCTTTTAAATTTGTGGAAACAGTTTTTAAAAATACACAACAAATTAGAAATCATCTGTTTAATTTTCACATCTATTTCTGGCTTTTTTTGTTGCAGAAGGAATTTTTATGCATGTTTTCGTGTTATTTTGTCACTGTGATGCTAATTCTCTCTTGTTCATGCTGAATCAGTTTACTGAATTCATTACTTGACCCAGGGATTGAACTCACAAACAAAAGCAATACCTATAATATAGGTATCGTCTTTACTCACAATTATTGCAATATTTAATCTACTATGTACTTTTAGAGCTTTTGACATTTGGTCATACTGATTTTCCTTTTTTTTTTTTTTTTTTTTTTTTTTATCATTTCACCTGAAGCAAGATGATAATGCCACTAAGGTGCAAGGGTTACTGGAAGTGAGAGAGAAGGAGAAAACTTTAATGAGGAGAAAAGACAAAAAATAAAAACAGGTTTCACAAAGACAGAAGATGGTGATTGGCATTGCATTTAAATTTTTGAAAATTGTAGGGAAGCTAGAAATCAGAAGGGAGTTAAAACAGGCACAAAATATACAAAAATAAATTATTAGAATAGAAAGGTTGCATCTAGCTAGCTCAACAGTAAAACAGTGAGATTTAGTTGTCAATCAGGTCAGTCAGTTAAGTGACATAGCTAATAAATCATGTGTCTTTCAATTCATATCTGACTAGGAAGAAGAATTTTCCCTCAGTAGACTGCTGTTTCTTTCTGTGATAGACTGGTTGCCAACCAAGGCTATAGGATCCAGTCTGTCCTATTGAAAAGTTGCCTTCCAAAAACTAACCAAAGTATTAAGAGAAAGAAAAATTCTTTGTCAAAAACAAAGAAAAGAGTGCTGAACTACTATCAATTCTCCTATATGGCAGCAAATACTAGACAAATCCCTCACAAATAAAGAGAAAACTAGATTCTGCAGAAGGATGCTGAGAATACCATGGATAGAACATAGGAGCAACAAGAAATTTTTAAGGAAAATGTAAACGAAAAGGACAACGGACTTCAGATGCAATGGATGAAATCTGCAGGTAAAATAAAAAAAAAGTTATGCAAGAAAAAAATTTCCAAATCGTCAGTGATGTATTTCAAAATTTGTGCCTTAGTGGAATGAGTCATATTATTTCTCAAAGTAACCACTTAGCAGCAGTGACTGGCCTTTCAATTGTAAACAAAGACAGATGTACAGTATATAAAGTACAATACATTAATTCATGCATGAGAAAGTAGCTGTGAGAAATCTATTATTTTTGTTATTTTGATCAATATATGTAATAAGATTTGGATGTGCAAATAATGTAATGAATAATGGCTCAGAATAGGTGCAAAAATACCCTTAGAAAATGTATAAATCCATCTATGATCCCCCAACTATGGGTTAAATAGTAGGATTTGGATCTGGTAAAATTGTTATTTCCCAAAAATTGTTTATGCAGTATTCACTTGCAAAAAAAAAAAATACTCTTACAATCCAAAATATGTTTTCACTTTAAATAAATCAAAAAGGGTTGATAAGTTGTAAATAAAACAAAAAAAATCCAAATTCTTCCTTATAAAACAATTCGGACATGTTTAGAGTTTTTTTTTTTTTTTTGCAAACAGGAATTGAGTTCTATCTTCTGCCATTTTTAGATGAGCCATTGTTCAAATTATTATTCTTGTTCTGTTTTTTTTTTAAATTACCATAATATTTAACATTTTGCATGTTTTTAAAAAATGAAATGGGAAAGAGACTCTTTTTGTATCCATAATGATTGTACAAAGAAGGTGTGTTTGGTTTAATGCCTGTCTTTGCTTACCTGTTTTTCTGCAAATATTACTCTACTGTTGGAATGTTCAAATTTTCCGAAAAATAACATACCTATGTTTAAAATTAATTTAAAAAAAATTTTTTAATTCAAAGGTAAAAGAATAAATTTACTATACCCAGTAAGCAAAATACTTTGGTGTATTTTAAACCCAATCTATATTGAATGGAATAAACTTTTTTTTTCTTTGCAGTAAAATCGATGTCTGCCATTTTGTGACATTTGTAAACAAGTTATATTCTGTTTTAAAAATCATGTAAAAAAAAATAAAATAAAATATACATTTTTCAAAGGTTATTTGAGTAAAATTAGAAAATTTAAAGTTTACTTAATCTAATTTGAAACAAACATTACTTGCTTTTTTAGCAGAAAACCAGTGACTTGTTTGTCAGGTGTTAATTGATGGTATTGACAGCTGAGGTCAGGAGAAGTCATCGGATGAATGGACAGAAGTGACAAATTTTACAAATTTTAAGTAAACTTATTTAACTACCTGGTAATTTTTACCAATTAACAAATATTTTAAGCAATCTAATGTTTTATTAATTATTAGGTACTTTACATCTGAAGATAGTTTCTGGAAAAATAATGATAAAATTTAAAATACTATATAACAATAGAATAAATTTAAAATTACATGACTAAGATAATATAATAATTAACATAACATGAAATTTCATAAATAAGAGAGGTACCTATAATTTTTACGTGCATCCTTTATGAAATTTTATGGTATTTTACTTATCAATTTTTATATTCTCTCAGTTATGAAATTTTAAACAACCCTTAAAACACATAACTTTTACTGATAATGTCTTGTATGAACATCCATATATAAAAAAAAAAGGCATGTTTATACACATCCAGAAACAATGTAAAGTTATTTTTTTAAATACTGGTCATTTTCAGATTGTAATAAGTTTTTAGATTTAAGATTGGTAAAAAAATAGTTTTACTTAATAAAAATATTTCCTAAAAATTTAGCAACTTTATAAATTATTGTAGTTAAAATTTAAAAACAAAAGAGCACAATTTTTGTAAAAATCCATTTTTCATCAGAAAATTTCTTTTTTGCTTCAGACAATATTATCCTTAATTTTAACATATATTATTCATAAAACAAAAGCTTTTCTAATTCAATAATGTCTTAGTTTTATTGGGTTTTGTATTTTACAATTTAGAGCTGATTTTCGGTAACTGGTCATTCAATTTTACAAAAGAAAATTGATGATTTAAATTCTTCAAAGACTTCTGCTTTTAACTAATGTAATCAATAAAAGTTGCAACTTTGAATCTCTCGAAATTTCATAAACTTAAGGGTGGAGTAACAGATATAAAAAGTAAAAATATTTATTTACTAAGACTTTCAAAAAAAAAAATTTCTAAAATAATTTCATTCGTGTGTGAATAAGTTCTGAAAGTTTCATTAAAGTGCAACAATTATTTGATTTTTGCAAGAATCACTATAAAAAGGGGTGCTAAAAATTTTTTTCATTGCTATTCCAACTTTCTAATTTTTCTTTTATGGTACTTCTGCTGATACAAGAAAAACAAGATTTTTATTCAAAATTTAAAATGTTCTAAAACAGATGAAAAAATTTACTTTAAAAAAAAAAAGAAATCTTTGTTTTTCCCCCTAATAATAACGTAAAGATTTTGACAATAAAACTTAGTTTTCTTGGAGTTTGGGGAATTTTTTTTATCATAGTATGTCACTTCAGCAAATTTTTGAATATGCCTACTCTGCGGCAATCCTGTAACTCAGTGACGTAAAAGAAAATTCTGAAATGTTTTTTTAACCATTGATATATATGCATGCATGGCTAATTACCTGACTCAGAAAAATGAAAACTGAAAAGCCAGTCTTTCAGGCTGAGCCATGGTTTTTAGCCTAATTTCAGATTTTACACAGAGAAACCTGGATATATAATCCACCTAGATTATCTCTAGTTTCTTCAAACATGGTGTCAGGGAGGTATGAATTAAAATTTTCTTTAGAAATATATCAGCCAAAATGTAAGAAGAAAAAAAAAAAATCTAAAAATGTGGGGAGAAGATAATCTAAACAAGTCTTAAAGCACAAAGAATTAGACATTTTGAAAATTATTGTCAAAAAAGAAAAAGTTGGTGTAAATCTTCTTAAATCATTTGGACAGCATTTCATTCACAACCCTAACAAAAGAGGATCATTAATAAAAACGAGACAAAACATTCTATAAAATAAATTATTTTGAAACCTTTTAACTCATTTTAATTTTGATTTATTGTTGAATATTTTAAATCTATCAATGGTCCTCCTTGATGAGGTTTGATTGAAAAGCTGACATTAAGAGTTTACACTGGCTTTTGCTTTTCTGACAGTAATTTTCTTCATATTATACTTAGCTTTTGTAACACCAACAAATTTTTCAAACATGTCTTGGTAATTAATTCTGTTAAAATTTTTCCCTATCAAATCATTGCATTCTACAATTGTATTTTTTGTAAAAGCATTCAAAATGCGTAATTATTTTAAATTTTTAGGATGCTCTGCGCTCTCCTGTTGAGGATTCCCAGATTAGTCCAGAGCAGCTGAGTACAGATCCTGCTGTTGCAAAGATTAAGGTAAGTTCCTACTAATTTGATATTTGCACTTTGTAAAAGCAAGACATCATCTACCAAATGTTTCTTCCTGAGACCAAATTCAACAGGTGTCTGAAATCAATCATTTCAAATTTTCACCATTTGTTTACTTGTGTGAGAAAGGTATTCCCTGAAAATTTCAACTTTTGGAGATCCATCCATTCTCATTTTTTAGCAGCTTAAAATTTTTTAATGGTTTTAGTACAAGCTAAAAATCTTTAAAAAAAAATTGTCCCAGAGAGAAAACTTGAGGTTTATCTAAGTCACTCTCAATTAGTACCAAAGCAAAGAAGGTGCCTCAACAATTTTGAAATTAAAGTTATGGATAGTTGTGTAAATATTGCAATACAGCTGTTGCAAGAAAGTTTTTTTCTGGTCTTCAGGGGATTTAAAAATGGGAGAAACTGAAAAATGGCAAAAATGTTTCCTTTTTACCAAAATTGAAAACATAAATAATGTTACAGCTCACTTGAAACCATTCAAAACTATATACAAGATCTGATCAAGAAATATCAGTACTGGTGCTATAAAAAGAAAACTACAACACATATCAATTCAACATTTAATCTCCTTTGAAGTAGTCCCTTTCTGAAGCAACACACCTTATTCAGCATCACTTCTGTTGATGGAACCATTCCTGGAACTACTCTTTTGGGATGGTGAGCAACTACCTTTCTTGGGTTTCGTTGAAATCTTGTTCCTTTCAAGTGGGATTTGATTTTTGAAAAAAAAAAGTCACAAGGGGTGGGATCTAGGGAATATGGTGGTTGTCTGACCTGGGGAATGTTGTACTTGGCTCAAAACTGCTGTACAAGCCATGGTCACTGACACAACCTCTGTGGTGTAGCAAGATGATCACTCTATACACTTTCCTTCCAGGCAAGGTTCAAGATCAATCTGTGCTAAGTGGCTTTGCTCTGTGTACTTTAGCTCTGTTACCACAGCAACAGTCCCAATACGTTTTTGATTAGACTTCATATATTTTGAAAGTACATGTTCACCCCCAAAAATAAAATTTAGATATTGAAACAAATTCTGAAAAAAGTTCATCCCTCCTGAAAATCGGACAAATTCAAACGTTTCTAAATTTTCTGAATTTGAAAACCTCTACTCTGGAGCCATGTTGGATTTGGCTAGAATAACCCCTTTTGGAAATATTTGTATAAAAATGAATGGTAATGTTTTTCTGTGTCAGCATCTCAATCTGAACTGATTTCAACCAAGCTTTATTTAAAACTTCTAAATTTCTTGAATTATTAAGTTTGGAAAAGATTGATTTAACATTAAACTGTTTGCAACTGATATGGGTTAAGTTTACAATATAAATACCTAATCTATCTTGCTTTTTTTTTCTTTTTTTTTTTTCTTGTACAGGTTAAACATCACTAATTTGGACCTTTACAATTCCTGATAGCTGATTTTGTCATATTACTGATGGTTACATTAGAATACTCTTATCCCAACAGTTAACCACTTCATCCTATCTTTCAAATCCCCTGTAAATTAGTAAATGTTTGTTAATAACAGAAAAATAAATATTAAATGAAAATCAATTTCCACATTATCTGTTATGGACAACATATGCTGCTTACATTTGACACGATGAGAAGCACTTCCTGTATTCATTGGGGACATGACTGGGACTATGAAATTTAAAAGGTTACATGTTTTGTGTGTATTATAGGTGGTGTACATATTCAGTACTAGCAGTATAGCCCGGCGTTGCCCGGGGATGTAACAGTGAGAGATAGATCAAGTATCGACCATCATAAAGACTGAAAAATAAAATTGACAAAGATTATTGTTTAAGGTTGACAGACACGCATGTCTTAATTAGTTTTTTTTTTTTTTTTTTTTGAATTGGTCAAACCCAAATTCAAACAAAAACATTGTTTACAATTGTTATGAGTCTATCGATTGGTGAATAGAATTTTATGATAAACAATTGTCTTGTAAATGGAATTTTTAAAGCATTCTGAATGTAAATAAAGAAAAAAGTGTGCAAGACAATAAGAAATACTACCTGCCGAAAAAAAAAGTGGATGTTTGTTTTATCGGCTGAAAATGTAAGAAATCTGATCCCATATATAAAAGGAACACACACACACACACACACAAAACAACCTGGGTTTTTTAACCTAAGTCACTCCACGGAATCGCTAAAACATAGAGCATAGTCTGATGAAAAAAAGACGCCTTAAAGTTTATGAAAACAAAATTTTATCGTCAAAATGCTTATTTTTTTATGAAGAGGATAGACTAAATTTTTTTTAATTATTTTTAAAAATTTTCCATCTTTTTAGAATATTCTAAATTTTGATTTAAAAAACCTTGTTTCTCTTTTGTCGCAACAAGGGGGTAGTAAATAACATAGATAATTTTTAGCGCATTTTTTTTGTATTTACACATTAATTTGGAAAATCTTGCAAAAATAAAAATAATTGTCAGATGTTAATGAAACTTTCAGAAACTATTCACAGATGATCGAAATTATTATAAATATTTTTTTTTTTTTAAAAGTCATGGCAGAAATATTTTTTTTATATTTATTAACACCCCATAACTAATTTTATGAAAAACTCTAGAAATTCAAGACCATCGGTTTTAGTGATTACAATAGTTAAAAGCACAAGGCTTTGAAGAATGCAAATCATGTTTTTTTTTTTTTTTTTGTCAACGTACCTGAAAATCAGCTGTGAATTGTAACATACAAAACTCAATAAAACAAATATATTATTTAGTTTCAAATGCTTTTATTTGTTTTAATTTGTTTTATGAATATGGACAATATTTTCTGAAAGCAAAAATTTTTTCAATGAAAATTGAATTTTAATACAATTATTTCTTATTTCTTTAATTTTAAAAAGATTTTAAAAAATGTTTAAATTGAGTTTTAAAAAATATTTTAACATTAGTTAAAAGCAACATCAACCTTTCAAAATGTCCGTGTGAGATTGTCATTGCCTAGCGCTTTGAAAATTGTATAATTTGGACCAATCAGATTAGCCATGGTAATTAAGAAATGTAATTTTTGTGTTTATAGTCGGACAGTAATTATCAAATCACGGAAGACCAACCAGAATACAATTTAGTTGCATTATTTGAGTTCAGCATTGTTCTCCGCTGTTAAGCCCTTTACTTTTACAAAACACGTATGGAGAAGTTAATTTGAGTTTTCAATTTCAACTGAGAAGGGTACCTACAAGTAACAGTATCATCTTATGAAATTTAACTACTGCTAAACTTTAATTTACATGATCTTATTTTTATATTAATCTCAGTTATGACATTTTTCCATAAATGAAATATCAAAATTAATAATAAAATGAATGGAAATACAAATAACACAGTAAAATGTAATAAATGTACATAAAATTATAGTATTTTATGTACACTTCTGATAAAATTTCATAAGAAATGTACCTAAATTAATTAGATACCTTTTCTTATGAAATTTAATCTCACTATTAACAGTCTTGTTTTTTAATTTCTTTATATTTTCCATAAAGCATCGTAAACGTAAAAATGAAAGCTAAGTACAAAAAAAAAAATAAATAAATAAAAATAAAAAATTAGAGCGCTGAAAGTTTTCCTTAAAAGTAACAAGGTAAATAATTTGTTCACTTAAATAATTTCACTTCCTTCCATCCGTGAAAGTATTCTCCTCCCGTAAGTTATCTAAACGTCATGAATGTGCCTTCATCAATCGTCAAGCGACGCAAAAAGTTATGACCTGCTTTGTTTTATTTTCAAATTACATTTTTTCAGCGCAGAAGCTAAGTTAAGCGTGGTTCAAAATATTTTAAATATACAGTATAATATCTGTTTTTATTAAAATCGGTTTTGAAAAAATGATAATTGACTTTTAAAAGAATATCAAAGTAAGATTTTAATCTTGTTTATCAAATCGAAAAAAATGATTGAAAATGATTATCTGCCCTTTTTTTTGACCAAAAAAAACAATATTTTTTAACGAAAATTTCAGGCGTGCTAGAACAATTAAAAATGTAAAAAAATACCCCGAAAATACTTTGATCTTTCCTCTTTAATAATAATATGAACATTAGACGATAAAATTTTGTTTTAAATCAAGTTAAAATCTTTTTTCATCATGCTATGCTCTTTTGTTTACATTTTCGTGGGTGAATTCTCCCCTTTCATTCTCACGATGTGTCTTAATCGTGTTTCAAATTGATTTTATTAAAAACAACTGTATTTTTTCCCATTTTCGGCCCCATTAGAACCACCACAAGGTAATTTTATGTAGTCCTGTGAAGTTTTGTTGAAATCGGCTAAAAAATGTAGGAAATTTGATCCAACATATAAACGTTACAGACACACACACACAACCTGCGTTTTATAATAAGTAAGATGTTAACAAAGACGATAGAAGCATAGAAAAACTTGGGTTTCTACTAAAGACTGTTTCTTCTTTTATGGTGTCTGTAATGAAACAAAGTTCTCAATGTGTCTTGGGTATGTTTTTCTTTTTTTGGTTCAGAAGTTTGGATAAGTAAGGATAACAATGGTTAAAATGGTCACACTCAAGTCAGCTTTGCGCAGTGTTGGAATGTCCAAATTACCTACTTCAGGAGTATGGCTGTAAGGCTTATCCAAACAATGTTGTTGGAAAGAGAAAGATTCTGTCTTTTACAGAAGTGGGGTCGTAAAATTATGTAGATGACCAAAAACTGTTTCCAGTTCCTTTATAACTTACATCATGGGAAAATGATTTTTTTATTCTTTATTTTCCCACAGGACTAAACACCAGCAGATTGTAATAAAAATATGAAAAAGAAAAGTAGAAATAGCATATTGGTGATTGAAAGTGGTCAAAAACATGTAGTCTTGCAGAACAATAGTGGCAGGTCCATGCAGTGATCTGGAAAACCTTAAGTTGCTTTCTTGGAAATTATGCTGGATTATTGATTACTGGATTGATGACAGCAAACATCTATATTTAAATTTTGAGTTTATTACCATTTCTTGCTTTCATTAATATATTTTCTCCTTTTTTTTATTCTTTTTTCACAAAATATCTTTATGTACCATTCTTTATAAGGTGCATATCAAATTTTAAAAAAAAGAAAATCTTAAATAAAGCTTCTTCCACTTTGAAACATTAATGATGCACAGGAAAAATAAAACTCAAGACAGCCCACCTTCATCCCTTCTCTTCTTTTTACCTGCCTTCTCTTCACGTTTTCTATTGGCTTTCTTATTTAACTTCTATCTTCTCAGCTTCTTTCCTTCTCTTCCTTGCAGCTTATGAGCATACAACGGTGAAACATTAGTTCTCAACCAATCACCAAAGTTAAGCAATATCAAGCTTGGTCAATACCTCTTGGGAATACCAGGTGCTGTAAGATTGGATGTGCAGGTGGTGTAATGGATAATTACTCTGAATGAGAAATCAGACAATGAAGTTTGATTTTCAGTCATGTTTATTATATTTACTTATCTGTAAATGTCTTTAGGAAAGGTATGACCCCCCCACCACCACCATCTCTCCCCCTCCAGTACTACTATTTAACTCATCATAGGTTAAATAATAGGGCTTCTGTCATAAAATCACTATTATCTCTCAAAAATTCTTACAATCCAAAAATGTTCTGACTTTAAATAACCTGCAAAAGGTTGCTAAGCCATAAAAAAATCTTCACTCCCTTGCATTTCTCAGTTCTGTTGTGTAGAAATTAACCAATAAATAGTGGCTATATTTGACTAAATAATATCAAGTTCTGTCTATCAATATTTTAACAACTTTTTCAAATTACTTACATTATTTACATTGTTCAGACTGTTTTCCTCATCTTTATTGCCATATTCATTATGTTTCAGCTGTTGTATGCGCCGGCCTTCTTCAGGTGATTGAACAATGTAAATAATGTATATAATTACAATACCTCATCTCAGGAGTATAGAGAGATATTTCAAATTAGTTGTTTTATGTAACTGGTAAAAGTTTGTAGGCACTTATAGATGTGGATCATGCAGCAGTTTATAGGTGCATCTCCAAAAATCTGGAGGACAAGAGCCTGGCAGTTGATCTTTCTTCTAACCTAGACCTTGTGGCTCAATGGGGGAAGAACTGGCTTGTAGAATTTAGTATATCCCAAACCAAAATATTAACATTCTACCATCACAGAGCAGGCCCTGAAATTTCACCTATCATGATGAATGAGTGTCCTCTCAAGGAAGTTCCTTGATTTGAATACCTGTTGAAACTCAAGATCTCAAGTATATACCTATTGCTAAAGATGCTGGAAAAATTATTGGTTTCGCCTTACTGCTCCAGTAAGTATCTGACTCCCCTTCCTATACAAGAATCAGATCAGACTAAAAATGGAATCAGTCAGTTATGTGCCATGTGTGATACACATTTAGGTGATCATGTATCTTTTGATACATGACTGATGAGGCAGATTTTTTTTTCCTGTATGTTAACATTTCTTTCTGCAGTAGACCAGTTGCTGTCCAAGGCTATAGAGCCCAGTCTGTCCATAGCTGGGGGGAGAAGAAGAGGATTCTTACCTTTCCCAAGGGTATTAGCATGTAAGTGAATATAATGGATTTGACTGGAATTCGAACTCAGTTCTCCGATTCCTCAATCTGAGCCACTATCCATTACTCCACCATTGCCGCATCTGGACTAGAGCTGCCTAGTCCTCACCTGCCCGCTATTTCTATGGCAAGTGTTCTGGCAAGCTACATTCCTTGGTTCCACCTATCCTGACTTTAGCAGTTGGGAATTACCATTCCTCATACAGAAGGATGAATTCTTTTCATTCCCTTTGTATTCATTGGTAAGGAGTAAGTTCCACTTAGACAGATTCTTCCCAAGAACTGCTGCTTTGTGAAACAAACTCCCAGCAGGATGTTTTCTCGATCACTACAATTTTAATCTCTTTAAAACTAAGATTAACTGCACTTCTTGCCTTACAACACCATACAGTAAAACTCTGGCTTGAGTTACTCTTGGGATTTGTATTGGATGAACATTTGTATAAAAAAAAGAAAAAGAAAACACATTTTCACCATAAAATCTCTAAAATAAAGGACAAATGTTTTGCTTCTTATGCTTAAGCATCTTTTAGGTTTTCCCTGTGAACAGCTTTTGTATTCATTGCTTTAAAGAGAAATACAAGTTTTGATGCCCTATTGGTATCAAAATGGTTACTTAATTTAGAACAGTGATTCCCAACCCTTTTTTTGATCATGCCCCACCTAAGCATCTCTAAAATTCTGATGCCAACACTGACCACTCCTTGACATACAATTCTTATTAATCAAAAAGTGAACTTCTATTCAAGCGGAGGAAACCTCAAAGGCCATCAACTTAACTTTCCTTAAGAACTTGAGAATGTATATATGCAATCATTTAATTTTAGAATTTTACAATATTTAGAAAAATATTTTTACTAATATAAATCTATATTATATACAGTAATTGCACACATACATACATAAATATTTTTATGTATGCATACTATATATGCATGGTATTAACTCACACACACCCCTACTCACACAGACTCACTAGAAAGAATTCATTGTTAATAACTCATTCTCAAATTGCCCTCCTGTGAGTTGTGCACCCCACTTTGGAAACTGTGGGTTTAGAACAAACATGTCCATCTGAAGAGGAATCTTGTTCAAGATGAGACCACTGTTGGCAGTTTTTTTTTATTGCAGAAAGTATATTGCTATTAAAAACACTTGCATGTGAATTCCGCCATTCAAGAGTTCATAGTCTTATAGTGTTTGCAGATTTAAATGTCTGAAATGAAGAAAGATTTTTCTTGCAAATTCTTGATTGAGATATTTCTCATTAGCATATTCTATTGAAATATTTTCTTCCTCATTTGGTTTTTTTCTTTGGCGATAAGGAGAAACTATTATTACCTTGTTGCATATTTGAGAAAAGATAATGAAAAGCAATTTAGATCAAAAGCCTTGTAGGCTGTGGCTTCAAGGATACTAAGAATCATAAGATTGCCGTAGTGTCCTTAGGATTGGTATTTTTTTTTTTTTTTTAACAGCAAGCTTGATGGAGGCTATAATCTATTGATGCATCAAATTTGCAAGAGGGTCTCTTAGCAAGAGAAGTTTTTTTACACCATCTTTTGATGTGTATTTAAAACCAGAGTGGTATCTTAAAAATTTATTTATGAACTAAATGATGCACCAAGATCTTAGCATAAAAATGTCAAAGTACAGTCACGGTTGGTGGATACAGTTCACATGAAAAAGTGTTGTCTATATGGCATGTTAAGTGTAAGTCATTTATAGGATTGTTGTTTGGTCATGGTGGGTGACTTTGCCTTTTGCAGTAACAAATTTTTCCAAGAACAGATTTAAGGTGGGAATACAAGAAATTTGATCATTCCAGTACCTGGGATTACAAGTTTTACAAACTATTAAAGGAGTACATCAAGATTTGTGTATTCCAATCTTAACCTAATTAGTATAACTCCTATTCAGGTAGAAAGGAAAATTGAGGAATTGACTACAGAAGAGAAAAATGTGTTGAAGTTGTGATACTATGGACACCCACATAAAAAGGGAAGAGTTGGTTTCATCTCAATCTCAGGTGTTTCTGTTTGATAAACCAGAGGATGGTTCCTTTTTGAAGTTCAGTTTTCTAAGCAGCATCCACATTAACGGAAAATAAAAGGTGGGTGAGGGATTTTTCAGGATCAAGTAGCAACTAAACCGGAAATGGGGTATATCTAGGTGCTGGTCTATATTAACAGTCATGCTTGCAATCAGGGAGAGTTCTGGTCTGCACTTAGCTGAAGAGAGACATCTCTGTTGAGCAGTTCCTAAGCTTGCATATTGCATCAGGATGAGTAGATGGGTGAAGAGTTGATAGGTGGGAAAGAGCTGACATAGCAGAAGTTGTACCAAGTATCACCTACAACCCCACCTGGACAAGCAGGCAAAACCCAGAATAAAACCCCTACATGCAATATGAGAAACAGGGTTTGCATTCTTATTTCCCAACATGGTATTTGTCTTTCATCGTGTTACCTTGTGAGCATACAGCACACCCTTAGACAACTTTCAGTGCACATCAGTTTAATCAAAAATCTAAATGCAACATGAAGTAATCATTGACCAGTCGGCGAAGAGCTTGGTTGAGGATCACTTTGTAAGTTTACAAAATGTTTAAATGGCCAATATGATGATGGTTGCTTCACAAATAAAACCAGATATAATCTATGAAACCTGATGAATACAGGAATGGACCCAACTGTAGAAATTTTGCCTAAAGCAATCAAAGCACTCTGAATTGAAAACCAAGAAAACTAGTATAAGATTTCCTATTTTTCCTTTTTTTCCAGTAAGATTTATCCTGTACAAGGCCTGGGGGTCACTAGAAGTAGAGGGTTACCTTTAGGAGAAGAAGATAATGGTTAACCCTTGACTTGAACAGGTTAATATTGTAGTGATAGGGAAAACAATCTCTTGGGAGTCAGTTCCACAGAGCAGTGGTTCACAGGAAGAAGCTGTTCGAATGGAACTTACTTCTCATTGATGGAATATGGAAAAAGTGTGTATGGTTTGCTGCAACTTAAGTATCTTGGTGGTTCCTTGCCATGAAGGTTAGAACTGGCAGAATGTAGTTCATCTGAGCACTTTCTGCAAAAGTAGCAATAGAACTGCGAGAGGTTTGCCACATCCCCCCTGTGCAAAAGAAGTTGGAGAATAGAAAATAGTTTGTTGCCCACAAGGACTCACAGATGCTTTTGAACTCTATCAAGGCTGGAGAGTGTAATCTGGGCAGCTGCCACCGAAATATGACAACAGTACTCCATTTTTGACTTGATCTGGCTCTTATAAAAGTAGAGATTATCATGGGTGTTCAAGTATTACTGGAACAGTATAGTAAGTCGACCATTTTACCTATATCTTTAGTGATGGCTTGTATGTAGGAGTTCCATTTGAGGTCAGGTGTGAGTTTCAGGCCCAATAGTCTCTCAAGACATGGAGCCTCACTGAGGTGACATTTGTTTATTGTGGCTGGCAGTAGTTCAGGGTCCAATCAGCAATGATGGAATATAACTAGTTTGGTTTTTGAGGCACTGAATGTAACCAACCTATTTTTCCCCACTGTACTTTATGCTAGATTGAAAGAGGTCATTTGGATAATCCTAGAAATATGAGAGTCCTGACATCTTCTACCCCATATGCATGTCAGAAAGATAGATTTTTCTGGGAGATATTATTATTATTATTATTTGAGATGTGAACAGGAAGATGGCACCAGTCAGGTTGCAATCTAAAATGTTGAACAGAGTAACAGAAAGTTCATTGGTATCAGAAACATGAAGTGCGACAAATGATGCCAAATTCTTGTCCTCTGTTTTGATACAAGAAAGTTTTGGATTAACTATATAACAATCAGTTCAAGTCTATAAGCACAATGCATTATGTTTATTTTCGAAACATCAAACCTTGTTCGTGACGGAAGCTTAAGAGTGAAGAGATGGCGTTTGTAGGGGAGGTTAAAGTGTGTTGAGTAAATGGTAAGCTCCAGTTGGTAGAGTCATTAACAAAATGAAGTGCTTCTATGCTTAAATTCTCAGGATTACTTAGAACATTTCAACTGAAGAATAAATAATTTCATTGGTGTTCAGAATGGCAATGAATGCAAGAAAGTTTTTTTTTTTTTTTTTTTTTAAATTAACTGATCAGGTAATTTCACATGTGAGCTGTTGTGGTGATTTTTCTTATTATCTCCCTTATCATTGGTGTGTGGTTACTTCCCTTTTCATTAGATTGTTATATATAAAAGATGACAATTTTGTGTCTTTCTTACTACCATCATTAAGGTCCAACCTTTAACAGAAGCTTCCCAAATCATGAGCCAGCAGATTTAAAATGTATGCTGAACATCAATAGGTCAGCACTTGTAATTCATTTTTTTTCTAATACTATTCTCAGCCTGCTGACATTGGATACATTGTTATCATTTGTCCAAAATGACAGCCAGAATTGTCTTTATTCCTGAAAGTATTCTGCAGTGTGAGGTTGACCTGATGTGTCTATTACATTAGCTAGATATCTGTGACCAGTTAATGTTACCCATGACCAGTATAATGGGCTCATTATGACTGTTAAACCACCTATTAAAATGCACACATTTCATTTTTGAAACCATTTGCACATATTTTATTCCCTCTCATAGACTGCAAGTTTTTAGTCTTCCCTTTTTTGGTATTTATAACAACCTCAATTTCTCTACTATTCAACAGAACTGAAGATGCTGCTATAGCTAAAATGAAGAGTTAGTTACAAATACCAGTTTGATTACCATTTACTGAGCCCATGATCCTGGAGGAAGACAACGACTTGAATAAAACAGTTAACTAAATACAATTAGCCTAATTAACTAAAATAGTGATCCAATCTAATCACAAAATAGTTATAGAGTATGAGGCACAGTTTCTGCAAATAGGTGGGGAAGATAATGGTTAGCCCTAGACTTGAACAGGTTAAGATTGTAGTGGCCAGGAAAACATCCTTTTGGGAGTCGGTTCTACAGAGTAGCAGTTAGCAGGAAGAAACTACTCAAATAGAACTTACATCTCACCGATGGAATATGGAGGGTGGATTTTTTTATAGTGTGTTTATAGCATGGTAGATCTTAGCCATGAACATTAGAACTGGTGGAACTATGGAAAGTAGTTCATCTGAGCACTTTTCCATGGAAAATCACAAGCTTTTCTCACTATTGTTATAATAGTGAGAAAAGCTTGTGATATTTCGTCTGTGAGAAAGGGGGTTATAGGGTGGAAAATAAATTGTCACCCACAAGCACACAGAAATGCTTTTGGACTCTATTGAGAGTTGAAAGTGAAAACTCTACAGCTCCTGCCCATGTATGGCAGCAGTACTCCATTTTTGGCCTGATTTGACTCTTTCTTGTAAAGGCAGAGGATAACACAATGAGTCAAGTACTTACTGAAGCAGTACATGGAACCAACCATTTTTACTAACATCTTTATTGATGGATCATATGTACAAGCTCCACTTGAGGTCTGGGTTGAGTTTAAGGTCCAATAGTCACTCAAGGCATGGGGGGTCTCCCTGCAGAAACACCCATTCATCATGATTGGTGATAGTTTAGGGTCTGATCGGTGTTGATAGAATGTAACGGTTCACCATAAGGCAACTATTGTTACTACTTAATTGTAATTACACTGAATATAATTACTAATTGAAGGCAGATCTAGTGCAGTAATAGGTGAAGTTATCTTATTGAAGTTGTTAGTTATTATTCATACATTTTCTTTGAATTCTTTTTTACCATAATAATTATCAGTACTGTACATCTATTTATCAATTCCATTTAGTCAACTATTTTATTCAAGTCATTATCTTCCTACAAGAGATTTGGCTCAGTAAATGATGGTCTAGCCCAAATAGCATTCTTGTAATTTCTTCATCAAGTCGGTCTTGTTATCCATCCTAATGTCTTCAGCTCCATGTCTCAGCCTTGCTCTCTCCCAAGATCACTTTTGCTGCTCATTTGCAAAATTAAAAAAAAATTTCTAGACAAAAATATAATTTAAATAAATTTGCAAACTAACACTTTTTTTAATCAACTAGGCAATTGTCCCAATTGCCTTAGTGAATGAAAATATTGGTTCATGAATTTGGTAACAGTAATTGTAAGTTCAATCCCTGGGTCAGACAGTGTGTACTTTGAATAAAAATTAATAGCAATAAATAAGGACTAGACAAGATATTCCTTGACATGGGCAGTGGAATGAGAATACTTTGCCCCTGTAGATTAAATAAAGTGTTCAGTTTGAAATTACCTGAATGTTACCCAGCCTGATGTAGGTTCAACAGCTGAAACGTGAAAGCAAAAAAAAAAAAAACATACATTGGTCAAATCACTTCAGTAATTTCATATCAACCAACATACCATTTATCAGATAATAATGCTCTAAAAGCCCATATTAACCAACATGTTTCACAAGGATATCATTTACCAACCAATATTATCAGGTCATCCTATAAGTTCTGTCCAAATTTTGAATAAAGAAAACAAGTGACCAAATGTTACATTTAATTACAGATTCAATCAACAATGTATTTTCCCTGATTATCTATGACTTCCTTCCATCTATTAACAAGGTTACTAATTCCATTACTGCAAAATTATTTTGGCTTTGAATCGAAGAACTCACAAATGTCAGTTTTAACCTCTTCCTGTGTTACAAAAGCTTTTTCTTCCAAATGATTCTGTAAGCTACGAAAGAAATGGTAGTCTGAAGGAGCAAGATCAGGAGAATAAGGTGGATGACGAATTTTCACCCAAACAAGTTCTTCGATCTTTTGTGACGTGATTCTTGCTGTGTGGTGTCGCGCATTGTCCTGATGAAATATCACCTCTTTTCGATTCACTAGAACAGGTCTTTTTTTCCTCAAAGCTTGGTTCAAATTCTCTAATTGCTGACAGTATATTTGAGCATTAATTGTTGCATTAGGTGGTAAGAATTCAAAGTGGATTATTCCTTGGCAATCCCACCAGATTGAAAGAAGAACCTTTTGCCCATGAAATTCCCTTCTCGGCTGTGGCTGGGGTCCTTCCCCTTTACCAAGCCTCTGTCTACAATGCTTAACATTTCGATAAAAGATCCATTTTTCGTCACCAGTCACAAGTCTATCCAAAAAAGGTAAAACAAGTTGGTGAGAATGGAGAGAAGAGCAGATGTCAACTCAGGATTTGAGGTTGTTTTTAGACAATTCATGAGGCACCCATTTTCCAAGTTTAGGAACTTTTCCAAGTTGTTGAAGATGACGATGAACAGTTGTATGGTTTGAACTGAGAACCACTGCCAATTCCTCAACTGATAAAGCAGGATTTTCTTCAAGGGTGAAATCTCCACCTCTGAATTTTGCAAACCATCTTATGCAAGTTCTTTCATTCACACATTCCTCTTCATAAATTCAGTGAATGTTTCTAGCTGCTTTGGCTGCTGAGTTTCCTTTCTTGAACTCGTAAAGCATTATGTGCCTCAAATGATTCTTGTGTACTTCCATGTTAGCAGGGTTTTAATCAAATAAAATTTGATCAGTTTAAATGCATCTAAACATAAAAATAATGTTCAGCTCCATTAGACATTATAAAATACTCTTTAAATTTTGTTCATTTTAACAAAAAGTTAAAATTTGGACAGAACTTATGGGATGACCTGATAGGTTATATACAACATAAACTATAAAAAAGATGATAAAGACTACAAACATTGGAAGCCATAATCATAAAAGCAAATGGCCTACATTAGATAAAATATCTTTCAGCTTAGGAACTGGTGTTTTACATTTATGCACTAATTAATAAACATGCAAGCTCAATCTTTGTAACACTACAAACATAACATCTTTTATGTTTTGTAAGTAGCCTCCAAACCATGTCATCAGCATAGTCAAAACATAACAAATCTAGTGCATTCTTAACACCAAGTGTCATGATGGGAAACACATCAAGTTTTTTTTATTATTTCAAAGTTATTTTCAAACAGGTTTCACCCCTGCAGATTTTCCTGTATATGGTCTAATCTTGTCTAATCTTCCTGTGTATGGTCTAATCCAGTCCTTATGCACTCATGTGACTCTCCAGTCCTGCTGCTGACCCACATACATTGTCACAAAACTGACATAAATTTCCTATGAGTCATTGTTGATGACTATCAATGTAGTGTGCTTGGATTGTTTACCTTTATGACAGCTTAGATAACCATCAAGTCCTGCTTTGCATAAGATCCTATCACAAATGTGGATATGTTCAAACTTAAAATTATCTGGGATCGAGGTCATGTCAGACTTTCTAAGAGCCTGTTTCAAGATTGTGCAATCAACCTCCTTTCCCTCAAATGCCTGATAACTATTGTTTACCATTTTCATTCATACAGATCAATTTTCTGTCAGTGTTTCCCCAATAGCAAGGGATTTAAAAGGATTTTTATCATTCAACCACAGTCAGGATCATAGTCAGTGTAAACTCCATGATCCTTTCATTAGTTGCATAGTATGTGCTTCACCGGAGTTACATATGGTTTTGAATTCAGAGTTGTATTTCTCCTAGACTGGTTGCCAACCAAGGCTGAAGAGCCCAGCCTTCCTTACTATTTAACTCATAGCTGGGAGTATTCACAAAGAGATGGATTAATATTTTTCCCAAGGTTATTTGAAAACAAGTGATGATAATGAACTTGGCTCTCCGATTTCTCATAGCAAGCCACTATCCATTGTGTTACCTGCACATTCATCATAGATGTCCAGGTGATTGTTTTTAACAACATCCTTAAAATTTTGGTTTATATTTCAGCCATTTACCACATGGTAATTCTCTGTAAAATAAATTTATTTATCTGTCATCTCTCATGCTAGTAAGGCATCCTGTCCTCCTCATTTGGTTGTGCATGTTATATATATATATATAATACGTGCACACACACATACACACAAGTGGCAGTGAGAGTAAAAGAAAAACTGCTGCTTAATATATTGTCTTCTGTTTTCACAGGAACAGCTACGTGACCCTCATGTTGACCAAGAGATTTTAGAAAGCATTGAGGAAACTTATTACAGCTCAGAAGATTTTGATACAAGTGAATATGAACTTCAGGTCAGTTGACATATTTTAAATTTCTATAAAACAATCTTATTATTTGTTGGATCTTAAGTACTGTTTTTTATTCATTTTAGGAAATAATCTCTTTGTTATTAATTTTTATACTTTCTTCTTTTTCTTACTAGCAATCTGTTATTAATGAATGGGATTCTCTCGGTAAAAATTCACTTGCGAAAGACAAACAAAAATTGGGTATTGACATTGACAGAGAAGGGTGTATTGTAAAAAAGGAATGCTGGGGAGGAGACAAAAGATGAGCCTCTAAATGTGAGAGAAAAAATGGATATTACTTTGAAAGCAGTACTAGACAGGTTGAATACAGAAGTGAAAGATCGATTTACAAGGGGTGAGTCAGTTACATGAGCAATTTGGTTTTCTCTTGAATATTGAAAGCCTCATTGACTTGAACAAAGACACTGTAGAAAAAATGCAAAGTAGCTACTGCAGGATACGAGGGTGGTTTTGATGCACTAGAACTCGGTCGCAAAATTACAAACTGCCAAATGTTAATACAAAAAAGAAAAGACAGTGCCTTCGTTTAACCAAAAATTCCAATTGTGCTTTTCAAATTCACAATATCTTACGGCGATGATGTGTTCGCCAATTTACAAATAGCATTGCACATATGGTTGGTTGTTACTATCTCTAGTGTCTTGTGAGTGTTTCTTTCAGCAAACTAAAATTAATAAAAAAAATATCTTCAATGCATAATGGGGTCATGAGGGCCTCAGCAATTTGGCTTCATTAAATAAAATGAAGAATTTGGACATAATGTGGATGGTATTATTGACAAATTTTTGATCACAGCACCCGGTCGTATATCTCGACTTTACGAATTCAAATAGATGAAATAAATTGCTTTAGTCTTGACATCTTTTAAATCAGGTTTTGTCAATGCACAGTTTTTGTTGGTAGTGGCAGATCAAATAAAAATGTATTTCAAATGTATTTAAATACTTTTTCATATTTGTATTTGTGTGAAAAAGCATTTATATTTAGATTTTTGTTTCATTTCAAAAGTATTTGCTTTTGTATTTTTTGATTCTGGAATAAAATTATTTGTATTTATATTTGTGTTTCCAATTATATCGTGTCAATAATCATGAGAAGTAGATGAATTTCTAAAAATATTTAAAATTTTATTTATCCTGGCTTCTTGGCCACTGGTTGTGGTAGGAGGTACCAAATCAAGCTCTTGCCTCACCCTGGAACAAGACCATGGCATGCCACTGCCCAGCCAAATTACAGATGTGGCTGTTCTGTGCTGGGCAATACAGCTAAATCTATAATCTGTAAATCTTATCAAAATGCATAAGCTCTTGTTTGACTTTTTCATTTCAGAAACTCCCTGAAACTCTTGACCTCCAACAGATTGATGCCGATCGAGGCCGCCTCCGGGGCCAACTTGATGTGGTTAGTTTGATGTTGTTTTTGTCCATTACTGTACTTTTTACTTGCTCTAATTTAAAACATTATTCATATTTATTACTCTACTAATTCAAATTCACTAACTCCATTTTGTTATATAAACAGATTTTTTCATACAGAATAACACACACATGTACATATACAGTAAGTCCACAGATTATGACAATCCCAATCTGCAATGATTTGTGGTTTTATTGCAATCTCCATTAATCTAATTTGGACAATTTCCTTTTACATAAGGTAGAATGAGTCAGTTCCTGTTTGTACACCTTACTGGATTGTTGTGCATTTACTTCCTTTTGTTTGTGGAAACATATTGCCCTTCATTACGGCTCCCAAGAAACATAGTGTAACCTCTTCTGATAGCAGTGATTTGAAAAAAAGAAAAGCCATCACCATGAAAATTAAATTAGACATTGTTAAACGTTCTCTTAAAAGGGAGAAACAGTGATGATCATTGGCCAGTTGCTTGGCTTAAGTCATTCAACTCTTGCTTAAAATATGTGTATATGTCTTGTCACGAGCGGGGCGAAGCTTCAAAGTGTAATCGAATTTTCTCTGATGATCCTGGCTGCTGTATCATAAAAAAAATTTATATTTACGTCGGATATTCTATACCCAGGTTGGTTCAGGGATGTGGTTCAGGTATAAACATGGGCTCAGACAAAATTTGGTTAACAGAAAGAAAGCAGCAAAATAAAGGTAGCAATGATTTATACAAATAAATGGTGAAGATAAGACGATCGTAACAATAACAAAACAATTTAATTTGTAACTTGAGGGAAATGGATTTAAGAGTGGAGATAGTTTTGAGGTGTGATGGAATAAAATAAAATGTTTTTAAATTCAATGTTCTAGTGAATTAATGTTCACATAAAGAAGAAAGTTACAGAGTGATATCTCAGACAGTTATTTTAATATCTAAGTGAATTTATGTTCACATAAGAAAATTATAGAGAGCAATATCACAGACATTTCAATGTAGTTGGCCCTATTCTACAAAAGAAGATTATAATTTTTTTTACTTAGCTTTCTGTCCATTAGTTGCAATCCATCTTCTTTGTTTTGCCAAGCGTCTTCTGTTTTTTTTGTTTTTTTTCGCAGAGCGTTTTTAAGACTCTTTTTCTTGGTTGCCATGGACATTCTTGTCACACATATTGAGTTTCCCTATAAGAGATAGAACATTTGCTTGTTAAACTATAACTTGGTAAATTCCCAATAAAAAAGAAAAACAAACTCACATTAGTTTTTCTTCCTTCCTTAGATCTGCTGTTGCAAAAGAGATGAGATCTTATGTTTTGTCACCTTATCTATTGAGAGTCAATGACATCACTGGCAATAAATATACAAGCTGCTTAAAACAATTTAATTTCATTATATGCATTATGTTTATGTCCTCTGTGTTTTTTTTGTCCTAATTATTTTAGCATGTGTCAAAGAAATGTCATATGTCCTAGATTATTATTTTACTATTTCATTAGGAAATGTCCTGAAGGGGCATGACACATAGAAAAAAAGTTGATGTCATTCTACCTCGGCAATTGCAGCTTGATCATTTATGAGACAGATTTTTTTATGAGATATATATATATATATATATATATATATTTTATATGTGCATACATACAACTGTTCACCTAATACAAGGCCCAAGGGCCACTCAAGGTAGAGGCTTACTGAATAAGATTATTGTAAGAGCATAAAAGGAGGAAGTAAGAAGTGAATATTATGGGGATATGTAGGTAGATATATATGTGACTCTAGACTTGAAGACGTTGTACTGAACAGGGACGCATCCTCTCAAGAGTTCCATAAATTGTCAGTTCTCTGGAAGAAGCTGTCTGAGTGGAACTTCCTTCTTATCAGTAGAATACAAAGTAAATGAGAATGGATTGACCTTGTGTATGTGGTATGGCGGGTCCTAGCTGGGAAGGTAAGCAGTGTGTCTCATTTGGACATCTACCATGAAAATAGTGTTAGAGTAGTGAGAGACTAACCACATTTTGTCTGTGGAGAAAAGAGCTGAAGAGTGGAAGATAATTCATCACCCACAAGGTTGAGTAAAGACATTTGAATTCTTTCAAGGCTGGACAGCTACGACCCAAATATGGCAGCAATATTCCATTTTTGAACTGATGACTCATGCAAAAATAAAACATGGCAGGAGGAATCCAGTACTTCCAGAAGCAGTACAGGGACTTTTTCCATCATCTTTAGCAATGGTACAAATATACGAGTTCCACTTGAGGTCTGGAGTGTGCTTTAGTCTCAATAGACATTCAAGGCAAGGAGCTTCATTTACAGTGCAACTGTTCATCAGGACAGGAGTAAATTTAGAGTCTGCTCATTAGTGATGAAACATTACTAGCTTTGTTTTTGATGTACTTTCTCATATTGTATAAGGTTTATGGGGATATCATGTTGAAAGATCAGTTCTCATACAATCAGTGAAATTAAGCAACATTGAGTCTGGTTGGGTGTCTGAATACCAGGTTAATATATGCTTGGTTGTCAGGTGTTCTACTGGATAACAGGCCAGAATTGGAAGTCTGAGAGCTGAGTTCAAAGTCATTATATTTACTTATGCACAAATACTCTTGCGGAAAGGTATCAACCCACCTCTTCACTCCACCAACTATGGATTAATTAGTAGAACTTGTATTGGTAAACCATTATTATCTCCCCAAAATAATAAACGACATCATCAGAAGAGGTCTGGATACAACTGGGTTCCCCTCCCAAATCAAACACACAGGCTTTGACTGTGGTGATGGAAAGCGGCCGGATGGAATTACTATTTTCCCTTTTAAAGTGGGGAAGTCATTGATTCGGGATGTGACCTGTGCCAATACATTTTCAACTGGTAATTTGATCAGGTCTGGTTGAGCTGGGGTCTGTTGCACAGGATGTAGAGATAAAAAAAAATAGTTAAATATTCTTCTCTTGCAGACAGATTTATTTTTACTCCAGTGACAATAGAGACTTCTGAGGCTATTGGTCCTTGTTCGATAGTGTTCCTTCTGAGGGTTGGTGGGATTAAAGTACAAGCCTTGTGAAATGGAGCAGCTCTTGCAGCGTGTCTCACTGGCGATGGTGCAAGATAATACTTCCTCCATCATTGCAGCTGGTAGAGGTTAGAAAAAAAAAATTGTTTTAGATTATTATAATATATTTATTGTTTATACATTATTTTTTTATAGATACAAATATTTAAGTAAATGCTCTGTTTATAATAAACAGTATTAACAATATTCTCCCCAATAATGTCTTACAATCTAAAAATATTTTCTGGTTTTAAATAACCTGCAAAGGGTTGATAAGCTGTAAAAAAAAAAACAAAAAACAAATCTGACAAATTGCATAGAAATGTGGTACATCTGGGCATTTTTTTTTTCTTAAAAATGGCCATTGTGTTTATATCCTTTGTTCTTCTCTACTACGAGCTGACAAAGCCCACCCCCATTCTTCACCGAAATGGAGAAAGTGTCAGTTTCCTTATGGGGGATACAAAGTTTCTGAAAAGTTGATTAACAGAAATGATGATTTTGTTGAACTAAATAGTTCCTTCCAAAGTTCACAGGTTTTATCATATTTTCTACTGCATCCTTCAGTGAAGAACAGTCTTTTTCAGTCAAGATTATAACCTATTTAATTAATTAATCTCATATTGTGATATCCTGTTCAATTTCAGGTTTCCCGGAAAGTCTATGAGTTGGTGCTTCAGAATCATCCTGCCTATGCCACAGAACTTCAGAGAGTCATGGAACTTCAAAGAACCCTTCAGCTGGCAGGAACTATTTGTGGAACAGGGCGCAAGTATGTTTTCAGACTTCTTTTTTTGTCTTCCTTTCTTGCATGAATTAAATACATTGTTTTCCACTTAGTGATGATATTTTCAAGTATATTTTCCTTTCCTCCCAAAATGAAGATGTTCATTTATCTCTCTGCCATGTTTATCTGTAAAGAGTAACCAATTTTTTTTTTTTCATTTAAAAAAGTTTTGTTTGCAAAGATCATTAAACTTCTGTCATTGCCACTCTTCCTCTTTTAATTTGCCATCTTTTTTCAGTATAGACTCTTAAATTTTGCTTATGGATGCATCATATTGAAATACTGATTCGCATACAATCACTGAAGTTAAGCAAAATTGAGCTTGGTCAGTATCTAGATGGGTGACAGCTTGGTAATACCAGGTGCTGCAAGCTTGCCTGTGCAAGTGATACAATGGATAATGGTTCGGAATTGTTAATCAAAGAGCCAAGTTCCAGTTGGGTTTGTTATATTCACTTATGCACAAATAACCTTGATAAAAAGTATGAATCCACCTCTTCTCCCCCAGATGTGGGTTAATTAGTAAGACTTATATCACTAAAACCATTATTATCTCACCCAAAAAATAAAATTGTGAACAAAATATTTAGATTTTTGACATTAAATAACCCAGAGAGTTTGATATGCTGCTAGATAAACCGCCCCCCCCCGCCAATTCTTAGAATCTAAAAATAGTTTCTGTCTTTAAACCCTACAAAGGGTTGATAAGACATAGAAAAGGAATCAATGATCTTAAATTTTCTTATTGTGACTGGATTTTTTCGGACTAAAATTATTGAAATTCTTTTTTATAAGAATAGTTCATATGAGGTTTGATCAAAAGGTATCAGATTGACCTTGAACTTGGTCACACATACATAGTTATAATGTTCTTGCTCACTTCTCTTGTTTATAGTAGTGCTTGGAAGGAAAGTGTGTAGAGTACACTCCAGATGTGTCAAGAGTAGAATTTAAAGAGAATTTACAAGCATAACATTATTCTTTATCAGCAGAAGATATCAACATCTCAAATTGAGTAAAAGAGGAGGGACAGAAGACTTACTCTTATTTACCTCACTATTACAGATCCTCTAGTAGTCATGTGAACCAAACTTGTTAGAGGCTTTACAATGCCTCATTCTATCAGGAAAAGCCTCTTTGAGGACACATTTACAATTATTTCAGCAATCACATATAGGCTTTTGTTGTAACCGGAATTGTCATGCTGATACACCTGGAAAAATCTATGGCCTATAGCAGTTGAACAGGCTGGTGTGAACCAAGGAGAAGATTGTGTTTTCACTTGATATTTGTGAGAAGGTACAAATGCGTCAATGCTGGCTTTAAATTAAGAAAAAAAAACCCTGTGGCACAATTCTCAGTTAGGAAGATTAAGAATATCAATCTAAAGAGTATCTCAAATAAAGTCACAAAATGAATCCCAATCAGTATGCTGGTAACATATAGAAGTCTTGTGAATAAGAGGTTCCTTTCTAATAGATAACCCAAAAGAAATATGAATAGATACTATAGTGTGATCCAAATTGCTAAGAGGATAGATTGTAGTGATCAGGGAAACATCATCTTGGGAATATGTTCCTTAAAGTAGTGATGGTTTTGGAAGAAGCTGCCTAAATCGAACTTCCTTCTTATGAATGGACTATGAAGGGAATGAGGATGAGTTGACCTTGTATACATGATATGGCAGGTCTTAGCCTTAAAGGTGTCTACTAGTGGAACTAAGAAATGCACTTTGTCAGAACATTTTCCATGAAAAAGACTAATGATTGAATAACATGTCTTGTGACGTTTCATCTGTGGGATAGGGGTTGTCAAAACTGGAAAGTGAGGATTGAGTAGTAGTACTCCATTATAGGGAAAGTTTTACTAAAGAGAAGTAATTACTTCTATTTCAAATACTTTACTATAATATGTTTATTGTAATTGATGGCATTTAAGAAAACCTTTCACTTTGTCCAAAAATTAGCTCCTGAGTCTTATAGATTAGTTAAGCAATCTTGTAGTCCAATGTTCATCCAGCTACTGTATACTACTAGGATTTTATACTTAGCCAAACTCTATGATGCTGTAAAATTAAATGTAAGTCATGAGTGGATTCTTACATGCTGTCTAATATTGTAAGTGATGTTTTAGTCAAGTTTATTTACATCTACTTCTTACTAATGCTTTAGAAAAGCATGAATTGATTTCATTCTTCATTCTGTCTTGTTACTTGATGTCTTCACAATGTCATGTTACTGGCATGCCATAATAGCTGAGGAAGTGAATGAGAACTTTGGAAAATCACTCTTCCCTTAAATTTCTTACTTGGAGTAACAATAAAAATCTCTTGATTGTTAGCAGCCCTGACATGATCCAGCCACTTCTTTCAAAAGAAAATTTTGTCTTAAAAACAGGATGGAAAAAATGATTTACAATGAGAATTTTATGAAATCTCTCAACCTACCAAATTATCCATTTCTTTGTCCTTTTATGTGTTTCTTTTCCTTAAACTCTTGCACAAATTGTTCTGCTGGGGCTCCACTTATACAAGAAATTGTTTTGAAAATGACCCTGAACTAATGACAACTGATGGATCTTATTTCTTGCTAATATGTATATCTCGTCAGCTATCATCATTGTCATATAAAGACCTGCATTTGGGCATTCACTTTTTTCTTTTATAATCATTTCACCCAAATCAAGGTGATAAAGCCACTAAGACGCAAAGGGTTACTAAAAAGTGAAAGGAACTGAGAAAATGATATTGAGGAGAGAGGATTTTTTTCCACATTTTTCTACCCTGCTCTCATCAGTCACCAATCAGGAGAGGTAATGCAGTTTCAGTGGCTAAGGCAGTACTGACACCCCTGGTGCCACCAGCAGCTTTTTCCACTGGACAGGGTATTGTTTTTCATTGTACACCCCCCCCACACACACACACACACTTTTTTTTTTTTTTTGTTTTTAATAATCATTTCACACCAAGGATGGTGTTAAAACCACAAAGACACAAGGGGTTACTGAGAATGAAAGAAACTGAGAAAACATTATTGTGGAGAGAGGATATTAAAAGTCAGATGACAAAGCCAGAAGAGAATTCCACATGCGAGAAGCACAAGAAAAGATTGTATTAGCGCTTACCGTTATTTCTAGCAATTTCATTGATGAGTCCAAGCTGACAATCTAGTACTGCATTAAAATTTGAAGTCCAGGTGCCAAAGAGGAAAGCTCATCAAAACAGTTACCATAAAAGTATTTATAGAAAAGGCAGAGGGAAGCTATGTTACAGTAGTGGGGAAAAAGGAAGTAAACAGATACAAGGAATTTTCTCTTAAAAGGAAATTAAACTTACCTATCTCAAGTTCAAATTGTAAACTGCAACAAAAGAATAATCTTGTTTGCTTTGTAATTTCTAATGCAGAAAGATATGACATTCAGTATTATGAGACCTACATATTTGGTGTAACAGCCAAATTGTCCAACCCACAAAATATTTAATATCTAAAATACCACTGAACTAATTGAGCTTCTTATTTCCAGGTTTTCAGATAAGATATTTAGCCATCTTGACACCATTTGTCATAAGAATCACTGAAAAACCTTTTGAATTATTCAGCTAGGAAAAGAACAGGTCATAATTGTTTTTTTGTCAGCCCCACTGTCTTCCCAACTGAGCAAGAGTGAGAGGAAAAAGATCATTCAGGCCTTCAGTAATGGTCCCAACATTCATATTCTGGCTTCCATCTTAAAAGTTCATTCAAGAACCATCAATAGAATTGAAAATAAGTTTAAAAATGAGGGAACAGTAGAGAGGAAAACTACATCATGAAGTCACAACAGGAAGAGGAATCATCATTTCAACTTAGAGCTAAAGAGATCAATTAGAAAAGATCCAACTCAATCCATAAGATGTGTGGCACGTGAGAGAGGAGTTTCACCTATGACAGTGAAAAAAGACTTGAAAATGAAATCCGACATGAAAGCTCTGACACACCTTTTAACTCCTGAACAGAAGGGCAAAGATCATCTTGAATAAGTTGGAAAATGATTCTGAAATAATATGTATATATTTTAACTTTATATTGATCCTTCATGTGCTTTCAATCCTTAGCTATGATTAATTAATGACGAACATGACATTTTCGTTTATGATCAATTTCCTCACAATTCTTCTGTTAAGCTTGGAGAGTAGCTATACATTCTTATTGCTCAAAATAGAGTCCAGTAGAGTTATAAAAGCCTCGGAGAATTCCAGTAAGATACTTTTAATCAACAATTAAAGATATATCAATACAACAGTTCAAAGCTTAATCTAACAATTGGACAGTTTTTCTGTTACACCCGGCACATATGTATTTTGATGGGCCAAGAAAAAATTGGCATGCTATTTCTCACAAGAACTACTGGGATGACAGACTCTTGTAAATGTTATAAATGTGATTTTCTCAACAAGCAATTAAAATTATTTTCATTAGTATACATCTTTTTTTTTTTGTTTTTCCAGACAGCTAATGAAAGCTCGAGAAAGTTTCACAGCCACAAGTCTTGGTCTTTTAGCCAATTACAGAAAGCGCCATCAATTAATGGGTTTGCTCAAATCTCTTCATACAATCAAAACATTGGTATGTACATTGTTTTTTATTAGAAAGCAATGTTCATCTACGTAATAAATTTCTTTTGCAATCAGACACTCAAGATTTATTTTTTCAACAAGAAAATGATACTAACTTTGTTCAAGAAAAAAAATTGAAGTGTATCTTGCATTGTTTTGTATCTTCTGTTCTAATCTTTTTATGAATGCCTGAAAGAAAGTGCTAAGCATATAATAGAATTATGTAATAATGCACAATATTGCATTTGGCTAAAAGCATAGATTATATAAATACTTTTCTTTACATCAATTCTATGTATTTATGCTTGTTAAAGAGATATAAACCATCTGGTTACTGTGTTTAATTCTTTAACTGTTTCTACTTAGGATTTCTGCCTTTTTATAGCGAATAAACATTCATTAATGACATATAACAAAAATGAATTAAAAAAAGAACTGTAAGTGTGACGGCCATATACTCTTTGGTCATCTTCAGGTGTCTATTGTTTCACTAATAAAGGATATCTGTTATTTTGTTGTGATGACAGTTCATGTTTGTTTTTGCTGAACCAGTGCATAGCAAAATCCAAGGGTTAGGTTTTTCAGATATACAAATATGGATGAGTCTGTGGTCATTTCATTTAAACACAAACAATACAAAGATTCTATGCCCACAAAATTTTTCATGAGGAGGCAATATGCCAAGAGTACAACACTTCCTGCATAACCGTGGGAGTTAAAACAAGGTCAGGAATACTCTGCAAGTGAACAGGAAAATATTGCAAATTGCCTTTAAATGCAAAACTGGATGATGTTTGGAAGAAAGGTTTTAGTGCCAACTAATAAAAAGTCAAAAGTATTTCCGAGTATAGGCATGACAAATACTTGCTCTATTCCCTGACTAAATGAACATGGAGTCATCTATATTTGTATGTCATAAAAATCCAACACTGGGATTTTATTATGTGCCTGATAATTGCCTAAGCCTGAAACTGGCAGTTACTCTTATCGTTCTTCTTAATCTATTTTTACAGTTGTATAGTTGTTCTGTTGGCTTGACATTGATTTTTTAAACTGATGTTTTGTGATAGTAAATTTGTTTTTGAATTTCTGGGATGAAGACTTCTTATTATTTACAATAGTTCAAATATAGATAATATAGATAACACTTTGTAGCAGAAATACAGACAGAAATTATCAAATCTGTACAGTGGTATGATACACCAATAGAGGCAATCAGAAAACTTATATAAAAAATTGTCATGAATGCCAAACTACTGACACACACACACACACACACACACACACATGTAGACATTAACGTTAACACTCAGCTGTGAGAGTCTGTTTCATGCTTAAATGCAATCCTCAGGCCATGTGTGTTGTGTTTTTCAACTATTTATATATGGTGGTTAATGATGCATTATGGGTAGAAGGTATGTTCTATTATCTTAATGGTTATTGGGTGGGCAGTAAAGATTGTTTCAAATTATTCTAGAAGCTTTTGAGTAGAAATAATTGTAGACCTGAATACTGTTATTTATAACTATTTTATAGTGTTATTTGTTAAACGTTTTTACTAGGATTTATTATTGATTACTTCATTATTTGTTGTTGATTATTATTATTATGTGTTTATGTGTGCCTTAAGATTGTTGCTGCTGGGTATTGATCTCAATGTCCACTTTTATATTTACATACATCAATTCCTGATATTTAGCACTTTAACCCATAAATGTAGCATATCATAAAAACTATATTTTTGTCACACAAACACACACTATATATATATATATATATATATATATATATATATATATATATATATATGTATGTGAAAAGTGTATATAAATATAAACAAATATATATATGTATAATTATATATTATATATGCATGGTACTTATTAGAAAGTGCTCAATATCAGAGATAGAGCTAACATATTTGGTTGGATAGATGTGAGTTTGTGACCCTGGGTTTCACGCTTTAGCGATCGTCAGACAAACTGATTAATGTTTTAAAAATTTGGGTTTATGTAGATTGCGTGTATTGGTGTTATTGTGGAAGTAGTGGGGAAATTTCGTCGTTTTGTCATTCATCGTACTAACGCAAAACATCGATGTATGCAGACACATATACATACTTGGTCGTCCGTCGGGACTCATACATATATAAACATATGTGGGCAGTTTCGGCTATGACACATGTATGTATAATGGGTGGTGTTATATCTATACATACATTTTGTATGTTGAAATCTAAACATTGGAAGTGTGGCCGGAAATGTCTCGTTGATGTGTACATGTCATATGTATTTTCCAGCCGGAAAATATTTCCTCGCATGTATGTATATGCGTGTGGTGGGGTTTGTGCAAAATTATGATAGGTAAAGATTATTATTATTTATATTTTAAATTTTTGAAAAAAAAAAAAAAATGGGGCTTTATTTGTTATATTTAAAGCTGGTTATTTGTTTGTTTTTGGTGACTGTGTATATGTAACAGGTAGAAATTTGTAATCCTTATTGGTTAATTTATATGGTGATGTTTAGTTTAATATTCAATGTGCTGGGTGAGAGGGTAGTTCAATTTAATAATGGGTTTATATGGTATGATGTGATAGTAATGTTTCAAGGGATTGGAGACAATGATAGCTAATAGTTATTGTAAATTGGTAGAAATTGTAAATTGGTAGAAATGATTAGTAACGGTGGTGGGAGAATGATAAAACCATGAATGTAGTTATAGTGGTGGTAGCTTGAACTAAAAAGTGGTTGTTGGTGTTTTATTTTTGTTTTATTTTGTTATATGTATTAATTTATTTTGGTATAAATCCTGATAATAGGTATTCTGTGTAAAATTATGGTAGTTGGAGATTGCTATAATTTTTAATTACAAAATTATTATTGTTATTATATATCATAATATATATATATATATATATATATATATATATATATATATATATATATATATATATATAATTGATGAATTTCTGCATATTCAATAAATCTTAACTAAGAAAATGTGCTTACTGGCAGGGCCAGATCAAATTGTGGTTTCTCTTACAAAGGAGCCATCCTGGGTATGACGATAAACTACATCTGTGTCCTGGGTTAGACGATAAACTACATCCAGTAGCAAGGCCTCTGATCAGGAAATTTTGGAACCACCTCTTAATTGCTGGTATTCCCAGGTCCACTGGAGTGATAGCACCTGTTAGGGTCCCAGCTATGGGCAAATAGTTAACCCCCAAACTGGGGTCAAAACACTATGAAAGTGTAAAAATAGATTTTAACACCAAAACTTTTTTTAAAAAATTACTGCCAGCAATACATTTTTGAATAAAAAAAATATTACCAAAAATAGATTTATGAAGGAAAAAAATACTACCAGCAACAAAAATTTTGTTGGCATTAAATAACCCATCAAGGTTGATATGTTGTAAAAGAAACCAAACCAATTACAAAGGGAGATGCAGGTTCAATCCCTACCATATATAACGATAATAATTGGAAAAAATATATTTAAAGACTCATAAGTGAAAAGATTAAGAATTTAACAAAATATCAATTTCATATATACTACCATTTTGAAAAGTATGGGTAAACACATCAATTTATAAAATATAAGTGTTTTATATGTGTGAAAACCTAGACACGTGTGTAAAAAAAAAAAAAAAAAAAAAAAAAAAAATGCTTCTTATTTTTATAATTAATCTTTTTATCTTTCTTCATTTAGCAAAGAACCGATCTGAGACTTCGAGAAATGCTTGAGGTATGATTAGTTTTTCTGTGTTTTTTGTTTTATTTAATAGTTATTGATATTTCTCAATTTTGTTTAAATTTTTTTTTCTCATAAAAGCCAAATAAGTATTTCTTTTCTTAAGAAAATTCTGTAAAAACCAAAATAAATGGTAACCTCAAAGTGCAATATCTGGGGAAGTGAAAAACTTTCCAGTCAAGGTGTAATATTTTTTTTGTCTGGTTACCAGAGAAACACATTCCACCCTATATTATCTTCATAGATGAGCACTTTGATTTGGCATAATTGCTAGCAAGATTATCAAGGTAGATCAGTTAGTATATTCTTTCACTATCTGATCCAGGGATTGAACTCCTTCTTCCATCTTAAAATCAATAAACCAAAAATTCTAATTCTAATTTTGAGAAAATTCTTCTTTTTTTTTTTTCAGTATGAGTTGATATGACAGTTATCAAAATATAAATAAATACAATCTTTCCAAAGAAAATTAGTTTCAACTCTTTTAATGCTATATAATAAGAAAAACAGAACCCTTTAGTTATCTAAGACAACAATTTTTTTCTTGTATACATTGAAGACATCTATGAACAAATGTGGTAGGCAAAACATTAAAAACTTCCTGATAAAATTCCATTAATTTACAACAGTTAAAGTCCCAAAGTTGTACAAATTGCATTAAAATTATTTTATCTTTTCTAAATTTCTTGGAATTCTCCTTTTCAATGTTTAGTACACATTAAGTTTTGTTTAGAAATTAACATTTGTTTCATATTTTACGATTATATATTTTTGATTACTTATTTAAATGTCTTTATTTTTCCTTTTATTTCATTTACTGCTTTTGTTTTAAAATTATTTTAAAGAATATTGTATGACTATTCTCACAGAAACTGTTAATTCAGTCATTAATCTGTAAAGTTAATGAATTAAGCAATCTGCTCATATTCAGATGCACTAATATAATACACTAATATTACAATATTGAAATATTTCCTTTTACCATCTTTTCAGGAAGAAGATTACAGTGGAGCAATTCAGCTCTGTCTGGAATGTCAAAAGGCAGCCAGTACTTTCCGCCATTTTCATTGCATTAGGTAATTTCATTTCACAAGCATAGTTGTTGTTTGATTGGCTTTTTTTTTTTCTTTTTGTTACCTTTTTAAATTCTATTAGAAATGAAGACTCTGTCAGACTTAATTTTATAAAGTGTCAAAAAAAACAAACTGTTTTCGTCTGTCATTATATTTGTTTAAAAACCAAAATCAAACCATAAACAAAATTGCTACTGTGATCTACATTTCATTAAAATATTTAAAGTTAAAATTAGTTGTTCCCATACAGGAAACATTCATCATTCATTGACCAAAATTTACCTGTTAGTTGAAATTTACAAACAGTTTTTCAGGAAATTAATCTTCTCAGTACCTTTAATCACCATTGCTCGTTTTAGTACTGATGAGCTTTTCTCCAAATCTGTTGTCAGCTTACAATATCTTTTACAATGTCTTTATACACGTTTTCTTTGATGGTAATGATAAAATTAGTCGTTTCCATACAGGAAACATTCAGCATTCATCGACCAAACAATTAGTATTGGTTGAAATTTATAAAAAATTTTTATTGAAACAGTTTTTTAGGAAAATAGGTTTTCTGAAGTTCACTGTTATTGCTCTTTCTAGTATTGATGAGGGTTTCCCTTCTAACTTTTTGCTTTTGGTAGTGTGGAATGTTTACAGCTGGATTCTGTCCTGACTTTCTCTTCTAATTACATGTGCTATCCATTTTTGTTGTTGCTGCTGCTGGAAATAATCACTTTTTATTTTACACTTGAGATTGATTGATTTAAATAACCTAGAGACTTCATGAAATTGATCTTTGTGATTATTTGATTTTGAAAATAAAAGCCTCTTCATAGAACAAAGGACATTTAGATGCTCTTTCTCTTCTCAACTGGCCATGGCTTTTACTCAGCTTAAAAAAAAAAAAAGACATTCATAATCCAGCTAAAAGATCTCCCTTACTGTGTCCATTATCTTACTACTAAACTCTCAGTATTATCGAGTTCAGTTGTTGTCATATAGATAAAATATCCTTAAAGAAAAAAAAAACGAAAAATAGAATAAGATTTCTTTTGTGATTTATGTTAGCAGAATTGCTTGGGATTTCAGCCTGAATTTCTAAGATGATGAATCATTACTGAATGAGAAAGCAGCATACCAACAAAGTGATGCTAAGGTACAAATATATGAAACCTAATATACACATCATGACACCCAACCTAATAAGGATATGCCAGGTACATCTATCACAGCCAAATGTGTGTAATAATGTTGGTAGGTTTTGATAAAAGCAGCCCAAACCTTGCAGGTGGTGCCTAGTTAGAGTAACTCAGTAATTAGGATGATACATTTGTCATTAGTATGAATAGTAGTTAGCGGGGATATAATTGACATTGGTATGATTAGCAGTTAATACATTTGTCATTAGTATGTTTAGTAGTTAAGATGATACATTGTCATTGGTTTGATTAGTATTTAGGGGCATATAATCAACATTGGTATGATTAGCAGTTAGGGAGATACTTTCGCCATTGGTTTGATTAGTACTTAGGAGGTTACATTTATCATGAGTATGGTTAGTAGGATACATTTATCATGAGTATGGTTAGTAGGATACATTCATCATCAGTATCATTAGTAGGACGCATTTTTCATTAGTATCATTAGTAGGACGCATTTTTCCTTAGTATGCTTAGTAGTTAGGAGAATATATTCGTCATTGGTATGACTAGTAGTTAGGAGAATATATTCGTCATTGGTATGACTAGTAGTTAGGAGAATATATTCGTCATTGGTATGACTAGTAGTTAGGAGAATATATTCGTCATTGGTATGACTAGTAGTTAGGAGAATATATTCGTCATTGGTATGACTAGTAGTTAGGAGAATATATTCGTCATTGGTATGACTAGTAGTTAGGAGAATATATTCGCCATTGGTATGACTAGTAGTTAGGAGAATATATTCGCCATTAGTATGACTAGTAGTTAGGAGGTTACATTCATCATTAGTATGATTAGTAGGAGGATACATTCATCATTGATATGATTAGTAATTAGGATACATTCATTACTAATATGTTTAGTTCGGAGGCAACATTCATTGTTAGTATGATTACTAGTTAGCAGATGCACTCAGCATTAGCATGATTAGTAATTAAAAGGATACATTTGTCATTAAAATTGCGTCCCCAAAATGGAAATAACTTATGACTCAACCTCATACTTTGCTTTTCATTTACCAATGTCTGCTTAAGAAATAAACAGCAGCTCGTAAATCTAAATGAAAGGTTAATTCCATAAAAAAAAAGTCGAATAATCCAACGATTGTCAACAAGGAAAAAGTAGATCTAATAATGAAACTGTTACTATGACAAAACTCATTACTAGATCGACTATTTCTTTGTTGACAATAGTTGGTTCATATTATATATGTATTATACTACAGAAATGAAAAAAAAATCAATGATGTAGTATTTTAATTATGTTACAGTTTAGTACCAGAGTATAAAGTTGTTAAATAGTCATGTCAAAACTAAAACTTTCTTCCCTGATGTCTGCAGTCTTCTCATTTGTGCCTTCAGAATGTGTTCTTTTTTTTATTTCTCAGTTGTAAACTTAATAGTCATTTATAATCTGCTTGTATATAAATATATTTGCATCTGATTGCCTTTATTTCAGTGAATTGAATTCCAAGTTACAAGATACTCTTGAAATGATTGAAGAGCAATTAGATGTGGCACTTTCCAAAACGTGTAACAATTTTGATGTGGGGCATTACGAAAAGGTGCAGACGGCATACAGACTTCTAGGGAAGACACAGGTAAGTCCCCCCCACTCCCAAAAATATGCATCTTGCTACAACATAAAAACAAAATTTTTATATTAGTTAAACAAATCCATTTGAAAACTTTATATTCAAATGTTAATTTGCTGCATAAAGTCTTGTTTGATGTCTATAAAGAAGAAATTATTAAGCTTCTCACTGTCTACATCAGTGTTTCTCAATGTTTTTTTTACTTCAGGGTGCACTTGTAAAATAACTAAAACTCTGGGGCCCACTTTAAATTTTACTTTCTGCGTCCCTACAGCCCCATCAAAATTTGTTTCAAGAAAACAATTACACAGTCATATTTTTGCTTGTTATTTATTCTTGAAAAAGACATGAAATTATTTTGGCTTTAACTTTTTGCGATAATGATTCAACATCAGAACATCCTGTTCTCACTTTTCTAGATATCACCTTCTGATATACACCTGTTGGTAATGTATCTTAAATGATGTATTTTTGTTTCTCAAATCTGTTGTATTTTATATTCTGTTTGAAATATTTTATACAGTTATTGCTTGAAATAAGCTTATTCATGCTCCAGATGATAATTTTCTTTTTTGTGTTTGTAATACTTTCTTATGAATTGTATTAATTAACCATTGTTCATTTCTATTTTGGTGTTGACTTACATTGGTAATTCTAATTTGAAATTTATTTGTAAAATCTCTTTTAATATTTATTGTACCCTCCAATCCACTTCAGATGTCTGTCATCATACATGGTAAACACCTTATTCAATTGAAGGAGGTAAATTGTTCTTATTTTGCATACTATGCTTAGAAGATATTTTTATATCGGTTAATACTCTCCAGTCTTATTAACCTTTGTGTTGCTTGTCGGTTTCTTCCACCAGTATGGTATGTGAATTTTCAGCACCACCAACTTGGGGATTGAACTCACAACTGCTAGAGAATGGGATATGTTTTAACCAATGTCTTAATTCACTAGGCAATGTGTGTCTCAGTATAAGAATGTTCTAAAGAGTTCACTTCAAAATTTTGAAAAAGTTACCAAGTATCGTGTCAAACATCTAAAGAAGGCCAGAGAGTACATCAGCTGAAACATTGTGAGCATAAGAACCAAGATTAGCATTCTTATCGAAATAGTAAGGCATATTAAAGTCATAATTCCTGTATTTAAAAAAATTCCAACATAAGAACTGTTTTAAGTCATCTATGTTACGTGAATAATTTAAAAGTAAATCCCCCAACACTATTGAATTCTTTGTAGATGAAAACAACGCCATGTAGATTTCCATAAAATAACGCCATATAGATTTCTATGTCATTAAAGTGGTTCGTTTTTGTGAGTGCAGAAATGCCTCTGTAACTTTGTCAAGGATTGAAATATTTTTTTTATTTAATTAAAAAAAAAATTAATTCCAAGTAATCTTTAATAATGAAAATATTGTGTTGCAACTCACACTAGACATCAGGTTTGTTGACAGGATTCAATTTCTTGTAGTTAAATGCTTTTGGTTTAAAAATTACCCTTTGGTCAAATCATTACCCACAAGTGAAGAACAGAACAATTTCTGGCAGTAAACCAGATTTTATTCATAAGTAGTAACTTGCTGCTATAAGCAAGCGAAATAGGGTTGAGGTGTAAGTGAAGGGGAGGTGCACAGTTCAGCAGCCATTGTCCCTGTTTGTCCTTCTGTTAAGTTCCATTTTGTCCCTTCTGTTTGCCTTTGTGCAGGATGTTCAGTTTTATAGACAAGTTTTTCTTTATGTCATCTACATCCAAAAAGTAATTAACCTTTGTCTTGCTGCAGGCTAAAATCGTTGTCATAGATTTCTCTCCCTTTGCAAGTGTAGTTGCATTCTGTCGCCTCAAGAGGATTGCTATAAATAAACACTTGTTAACTGTTATTTCTGGTATTTTAAGCTGGAAATAGCCTACTACTGCTTTGGAATGAGGTTAAACTTCCATTTTCCAATGCCATTTTGAATTCTTCTACTCAAGATGCAACATCAATTAAACCCACATTGATTTTGTCATGATGGCCAACATTCAACAAAGTCAAGAGTTTTTCTTTGATTCGGACTCCAATGATGATGATTTTGAAGGCTTTACTCAAGCTGATGTTGACAAAGTTGTCTGAGATGGAGATGATAACTATGTTAGTGACAGGGAGGAAAACTATGATGACCACGAGGTGCCTAATGGCTACTGTCATCCATGGCTGACTAATTTTATGGAAACTACTGGCTCCTTGGATGTACCTGATAATCTTTCTGAAGGTAAATTATTTTGTCTACTTATAAATGACAATAACTTTATTCGTCAATGAGAGAAATAAATATGCTAGTCAGATTAAAGAAAGAGGAAACAAATGCTGATGTCTACTCATATATAAACACATGGAAGGATGTCACTTTTGACAAAATGAAAGCCTTCATAGCCATTTTGCTTCTTATTGCACTCCAGAACTCCACAAAAAGTAATAAAAGTTAAAGTATGTTAAATTGTTAATGTATTTGTTTTTTATTTTGTATTTCAATTTTTTGTTTTCAATGTCAAAACATGCATGCAAAACGTAATGCATTACATCAAAATATTATTCATCCATTCTTTTATTAGTATACAAAAATTAAAATCTATACGCACAATACAAAGAAAGTTATAGCAATTTTAAAATAGTATATGCTCATGTTTTTTGCGCCCTCAGAAAAATGCGGTGATAGAGGGAACAATTCTAGAAAGAATTTAGTGGGAATCAAGGTTAATCTTTCTTCCATTACGTTCTCTCAGTCTGAGCCTCTTGCTCTTGTGTTTTAAAGTTGACTCCAATTACTGATAGACATCTGTCAAAAGTAAATGTTTCATATCATTTTAAACTTAATGTGACCTCAGCTTCACACATATTGCTACAATATTTAAGAGGATAAAATGTAACAGACGACAGTAAATGTGACATAGAAATCCAAAAGTGTATAGGATTAGTGAAAAATGCCTTCCAGAAAGTAAGCAAAGTATTAAGAGATAGAATAATTTCATTAGAAATAAAAAAGAGTGCTAAACTGCTATGGGATATCGAATATATTGGAAACTATATGATATCAAGTACATGTTAGTCAATGCTGGACAATCTCTTTACAGATGAAGAAGAGACTTGAAGCAACAGTTATGTGGTTCAACTAACAAATATTAAGAATACTAAAGACAGAACATGTAAACAACAAGGAAATCTTAAAGAAAATAGGAACTGCAAGTCAGGAGTTCAGATTCTAGAATACGATGTAGAAAGAGGGCCTAGAGAGTTTGGCACTCACAGAACAAGAGATGCAAAGGGAAACAGTAACTTAACTAGTTTGTGGGAATGGATGACTCAACAAGGAATAAGAGTGATGGTAAAGATTCAAAATTACTTTGAGCAAAAAAAAGAAAGGAAGTTGCAGATAGCCATTATCACCCATGTCCTGGAAGGTTAATAAAAAAAAATGCCATTATTAACAAATTGAAACAATTTTGTAACTTTTTTTAATATCTTATAGGTTGCTATGGACCAGTTACATATGCATTATACCAGTGCTATCCATAATACAGCATTCACTATTGTCCTTGGATACGTTGAGCTCTACTCTGGAACTGGTAGCACCAATTTCCAGAAAAAACAATATTCTGATTTATGCGAGGTAAGTAAATACATACAATATACCCATGAAAAGAAAACAATGTTTTTGTGTGTGTTTGTCTTTCTCTTATTCCTTTTTAATTGTCTTGGTTCTCATTGTCTATATGTGCATCTCATTTGCAGTAATTTTTGGCAGTTGCATAGCAAAGCTGACTCCTAACTTCTATTTACATTTAAATTAATATTTGCATTGTTGCTTGTGACGAATGGTTTTTAAAGCTTCTGTATGTTTTGAAAATTTACCTTTTGAACCAGACTCATTAAATGGATACTTTTTTTTTTTTTTTTTTTAAACTTTCAGCAGCATTATTGGTCTCTTTTCTCTGACATAATTTTTTTAAAAAATCACAAACTTTCACAAAATATTACTTAAAGATTACAAAAACAAACATGACAACACAATGTGGTCTTATAAAGAAATATGTCTGCAACCCTATCGGTAACGATTATCTCTACTAAATAAGTCTTTGAATTGTCAATTAATGTTCCAATACAATTCAACTTGTACACATTTTTGTATTTTTGCTACTTTTATCAGTAATTTTGAAAAGTTTTGAAAAATGCTTTCCTAAGATATGAAGTGGAAAAAAAATGCTAAGAATGAATTTCTGGAATGTATCCTATCTTGGATTGGAATGCTGAATGACCAGATGGCATATTCTAGTCTTCTTCTCATTTGGTCTTGAAGACAGGTGTTCAGTATTCAAGTAGTCCTGTGTTCTTTTACTAAATGAAAGCACCCTTAAATGCAAGAAATTGTTGCTATTCCTCTTGAAATGATTCTGGAATTTCATTGAAGATATTCAGTCAGAAAATATTTGTTATTCTAATCAGTCAGTCAACTTGACAAGCAGGTCAAGTCCACCCACAATAACAATTTGCCATCTGAAAACTGCAGGCTTACTGTTTAGAACATTGTCAAATTATAAACATTTTTCCTACACTCTTACAAAGATGATGTAATCTGAAATAATTGGCTTTTATTTTAAATGTTTGGCCAATAGTTTTTTTATCACTAAGAAGAAAGAAAACTGATTCAAATGTTTTTCTTTTGCTCTCTGGTAATTCATAATTGGTACTTTTTTTAGTATCTGGATTTTGGGAAAATGTTATCAAGAACTATTTTTATTAAAGACAACACAGATTTATTAAAACATTGACAAAAAAAACAATGTTGGTCATCTGATGCTTAAAAACATTAGTAATATTTCAAAACTGAAGTCTTTATGTTGTAAAATCATTTTCAAATGCAATAAATACATGGTTGCATGCATTTCTGTTTAATTTCTCAGTAACAGAATTGTTTTAAATTTTACTTGAAAGTGTATATATATATATATATATATATATATATATATATATATATATATATATATATAATTTTTTTTTTTTGAAATTTATTTTAATCTAGCAAAATGCTTTTAATGGCAATTTTCGTAAAAGCACATATCAAATGGATAATTTATGATATATATTTTTTATTTTATATAAAAACAAAATACAAAGAAAAAACTTTGATTCATTCAACATTTTCACTTAAATTCTTGTTATTTTATTATTATTCATTGGAAAAAAAAAAAAATATATATGATTTAAAGATTTGCAAGGAAAAAATCATCCTTGGTTTTTACAAAAAATACATTAAACACTTTTTTTTACAATTAAAAACTTTCCTTGATATTTGAATTTCTTGATTATTCTGCAGTAAATAATATTCTCATCAGTATTTAAAAATTTCTATTTTTCTAATTTTAGAGTAATTTTCTCAAACTTTGTTTCATAGCTACACTGTGTGTGTGTGTTCTTTTTTGTTGTTTTTTTTTTTTTAATGTACAAGGGAAAGTAAAAAATTATCCACATTCTTGTCTAAAAATATGTTATGGCAAAAGTTTGGATAATTTTTTACTTAACCCTGTGTATATATGAAGTAAACCTTTTAAATTAATTGAATATTGAGCTTGGAGTAAATTCCAAAGTTTCTCTTAATCTGCTTAATGCTAACTGCTGCCTTAAATATTTGAACCATTAAATAATACCATCTATGTTTTTGTTAGCAATATATTTTCATAAGTACATCAACCAAGTTAAAAACAAAAAAAAAAAAATTCACACATATTCTCTCAAATTTAAAATTGGTAATGCTGTCTACTGATTATTTCCTCTCATTCATGTTAATATAAATTAAAAAAATAAACTAAATGCAAACATAAATTATTAAGTGATCCCTAAATATTTTCTGCCTTTACTGCATACTGGAAGATTCTGCTTTTAAGTTCCTGTTATTTGAGACAATTGTCTGGTGATATTATATCAATGAAAATTATTATATGAATGAAAAGTTAATTTGCATAATTCATGCATCTATGCCTCATGTAATTTATCATATTTCATTGGTATGCTCAACTGGACTTAAAAACTTTGAATGGTTTTTGTATGTATTTCCTTTGTTGATAACTAGATTTTATATTTAGTATTTCATCTCTACATTTGTGTTGAGATTTGAGTGTCTATGCATTTTTTCTTTAAACCAATTTTGTATGTGTCTATTTTACTTTCAAAAAGGTGTGTATGTATTTCTACTTATAAATCTGTATGTCTGTTTCTCCTTTTGTGTATGTTCCTACTAACAAATGTGTGTGTCTATATGTAACTGACACTTATTTAAATGATATATTTGGTCAATACTAGAATTTCACCTATTCGAAAATTTGTTTTTGGTTTTCTCTTTAAGAAAAATACTTGAAAAGTAATTCCATATATAAAACTAAGAATAAAAGTGGCATATATATATATATATATATATATATATATATATATATATATATATATATATATATATATATATATAGTGTTAAAGCAGCACATCATTATTCAAACATATATTGTTAAATATAACAGACAATGAATGTCTATTATGTTTGATCATGAGCCATTCTAAACTTCATATAGTTGGTTTAATTTTGGGAGAAAATAAAGACGAAAACTGTCCAACATTTGGATATTTTTTTTTATTATGCTCTTCCTTGATTTAAGCTTTTGGCTCACATGAGCCATCTTCAGAATCGTTATATGTGAGCTAAAAGCTTAGATCAAGGAACAGTATAATAAAAAAAAAAATATCCAAATGTTGGACAGTTTTTGTCTTTATTTTCTCCTGAAATTAAACCAACTATAATAAGTTTAGAACGGCTCATGATCAAATATAACAGACATTAGTTGTCTGTTATATTTGACAATGTAAGGGAATGCATGTCTGAATCCTGCTGGAGAGTGCATTTTTTTTTTAATAAGATATCTGAAATATTCAGGCGACTAGACAAAAATAAATAAATATACTGTTTAATAAATAAACATTATCTCCTCAAATACATATATCCACTAAAAAATAACATTTAAAGTGATAATATACATTCCCAGCAAAGAATTTTCATATTGTCCACAGTATAAAGTCTAATTTAAAAGCTCCCATTGTATTAAGAACATTGGGATCAGATCTATACCCTCTGCATAGCAAAAGGTGGGAATAGACAGAGTTTGTCCTTTTTTCATGTATACATGAAGTTCTTATTTAAAAAAAAGAATAAATAAATAAAAAGCATGTCACATTCTGTTAAAGCAAGAAAATTCTTAAATATCTCTATGAATATAATTTACATCAGAAAAAAAAAATATCTGGAAAAAATTTTTTCACAATTTGTCTCTTGATTGTTTTGCTTTATGAGATGAAAATAAAATTTTCAGTTTTCTCTGCATTTTTTAAAATGTTAACAGTTTTAGCTGTTGATTGTAAAATTATCCCTCATCATTCACAACACGCCAACTGATGTGAACTTTGGTTATCACTATGAATATCTCTACATAAACCACCTGGTGTATCCCTTGTTCATCTCACCACTTTCAAGAAGCTCACTATCTCCAAGTTGCTATGGTTAAATGGCTAATACCATGTGTATAAAATGCCTTCTTTTTTATTTCCTGTGTCAGATAGGAAACTGCCATGTTAATGCTCTTGATACATTTGAAAGGGAAATGAAAAGGTTAGAATTTGGCACATGTTAATTAACATTACATTAAGTCAGCTTTCATTTATGGCCAATGAAAGATGTGTTCACCTCAAATCCCTGGCATACACTATGCTCTTGTTATTTACTTGTCAGTTCATAACTTAAATACGAGATTCTTAACCACATTAAGGGTCACCATTATATTCTGATTAATTAATTGTACATTAAAATTAATTGAATATAGCACTTGGAACAAATTCCAAAGTTTCACTGCTACCTTAAATATTTGAAATTTTACATAACACCATCTATGTTTTCGTTCACATTAACATTAGAAATTGCTATATGAGATTCAATCAATCAACTGCTTTGTAGACACTGCCAGTGGCGTATAAGGCCACAGCTCTACCACACTGTGTTGCTGCTGTGGTTTCCATAGCTGGCATTTCATGAGGTGGAGTTGCTAGCCCCTGTTCAACTGGTTTTGAATTCAGAGTTGGCCTTCTCCTAGACTGGTTGCCAACCAAAGCTAGAGAGTCCAGTCTGCCAGCTGCTTTTTAACCTCTAGCTGGAGAGAGAAGAGATGGATTCATACATTTTCATGAGTAATTGTGCAAAAGCAAACACAATGGGGTCAGCTAGAATTTGAATTTAGCATTCCACTCTCTGTCAATAATCACTGTCACACGCACACACCTTAAATAAGATTATTTTTGTCAATAAAACAAATTCACTGCTACCTTGGATACTCATACCCTTACATAATGCCATCTATTTTTTGGTTAGTTACCAATATAAACAATACTACTTATGCTTTATTTTTGTAATTAAAATTTATTAAGACATAAAATACAACATTAATGTCTGTCCTTGACATTGGCTTTTTTTCTTTGGTTTTTTTTTCTCCTTAATATCATGTGACACATTTGTGTGTCATCAATGCTTTTTACCAAAAAGCAGTCATACAAATCAAGATAAAAAAAATGAATGCTGTCACAGTGCTGCTGATATTTATATTACCTTACATAAGATTATGAAATATATATCTATATTTTCAAAGTTTCAGTTTATAATCTAATTAACATTGCTAACAGAAAACTCTAAATAGATTTTCAAATTTAAGAATTAAGTTTTTTTTGTTTTCTGATAAGCTATCACTGATCTTATAAAATGAGAAATCTTCCAAAATATTAATTTATTTTTTTATTAATGATGGAAGAAAATAAAATTTTTTAACTGTGATGTGAAAAACACTAAGGTTATGTACTGTACGATTTAAAATTTCACAATGTAAACATCAGGGGTGGTAACTAGGCTTGGAATGTCCATATGTTTTATAGGCATATGTTAAAAAACTTAACTTTCAGATGAACACAACAATTTTGTCTTAGAAAAAAAAACACCTTGATGATGGCATTGTGCTCATGTTGAAAGTACTTGGAATAAATGAATATGTATCAACATGGTTATTTTCTCTCTCCCTTTAATAAGGATACTAAGAAGCCTGTCCACAAATATGAGGATCCTATTGAAAAATAAGAAGACAAAACTTGCATAAACTATTCAACAAAATGTCTTAATGAAAACATGCTGCCAAAATATATGCTTTATTTATTTATTTATTTATTTATATATATATATATATATATATATATATTCTAAACTTCATATATATATATAGTAATGGATTTTTTATTTATTAATCCAGCAGATTTTATTACTTTCAACGTTATTGTAGTGGATACCCATATTTGAGTAGACGCTCCATTTATTTATTAGATGATACATTTATTTTCATGTACCATCCTGAATATTCAAGAAATCATATTAAAGAAAAAAAAAAAGATGTGTTCTGCCAGATATATATATATATATAGGGTGGGGTGTTCATATATATATATATATATATATATATATATGTGTGTGTGTGTGCATGGGTCAAAAGAGTTACTTAACCATAATATTGTTAAAACAATAACAAAATTAATAAAAATAAGTGAATTAAAAAAAAAGAAAATGCATATTCACAATGAAGAACAACTGTTTAAAGTGAAATGTGTGTGTTTGTACACACGCGCACACCATGTAAAATTACAACACCCTCAATGCATGTTTCAATTTACTCAAGATTAAACATATGGATAATTTGAATAGAATAAATGATCACATATAGGTCAATAAGTGCACAGGTTCCAAAATAAGGAATCTATCAACAGTACACAGATATCACCCCCAATATTAATACACTCTATATCCACCCTCAGTCTTAACACAGGTTTGTACTCTTACATACAATCTTATAAATGCCAATACAGTTGTAGGTGGGCTAACTGACTGAGTCAGGTGTTGTACCACCATATCCTGTACATGTTCAATATGATCATGCTGGCCAGAAAACTTGTCAGATATCTTTCATAGCATGTTGGGTAGTATGGGCATCATGTAAGCAGGCATTATACTGCTAGAATAGCACATCACTATCCTGTTGCAGGAATGGTAACAGAATGGGTTAAACAATATTCTGAATGTACCTGGTGCATTGGAGAATGGATAAAATTAATTCATCAATTTTGATTTAGGTTGATTTTCCATCTTGTTATATACATATTTAGAGATCTGCTTCAAAAGTGCTGCTTCACTTCTCATTAGCTCACAATTAGCAACCTTATATCCTAGTTGTAGCAGCTCTGACTCATTTGCTAAATTATGATGCTCATATCCTGGTCAGGATTGTTTCTGATTGGTGGTCAAAATATGACTTAATGGCTTCGTGATTCTGAATATACATCTATTTTTAGAGATGGTGAAATTTTGGTCTCCTTGTTATTATTTGTATTTATTTTTCTATCACTACAGTACCATTGAAGACATGTACAATAGTGTTGTGGCCTAAGTGGAATTCTAGAATTGAGGTACACATGCTTGTAACCCTACAATTCTAAATCACTCATTGACACTATGATTGCCACATTTACTCTGATCTGTGAATTTTGTAAATTTTCTTACTGCTCCTTTTACAATGCTTTTATCTTAATCATTGGCTGTAATATGTGACCACCCAGAGACTTGGTCTACAGATGTACAAATGTTCATTCGACCACTGTTGCTAACATCAAAATACCACTAATGTATCTCCAAAATGACCATACAACCTCTTGAAAGTCCATAGACTGATCTCTTTCTTAGATGGCTCTGATTGAACAAAAGGAACACATGCATCTCCATGGTATGACACCTACTTACTCTGGATTCTTTCACCACACTGAACCTTATTGCAGCACTTTATAAAGGTCAAACACAGACTGTGCACTGATAATTAGTTTTACTATATCACAAAATGGGCAAAGACTTTGAAAATTTAAGTAGAATATCTACTACCTGCTAACCCTGACCCTAACTTAACCAGCTACCCATACTTAACATTACTATGACCCAGGTCACAAATCAGTCTCATTCTTCAGGGTGTTACAATTTTATTATGTGTGTGTGTTTGTTGGTAGATGGATAAATTAATAAGGATGTGGCCTCATGAAGATTATTTTACCCAACAAATATTTATTTTTCAGCATAATTCTTTGCCAATGCATGTAATTCAGTGATGAATGCTTATCATATGGCTTGGACATTATACAGTGAAAATTTCAGATCAAGATTCAGCAAATAACTACAGATCAGGCCACACCCTTCTTTATCCATCGTTCATGTGTGTGCATGAATCTGCGTGTATTGTATAATTGACCTGACACATTTATTCTTCTTTCTTTCCTAATGAATTATTTCAGAAAAAAAAAATTCTTCCAAACAATTTATCAAATACAGAATATTAATTTGTGTTCGCCTTTAAATTTATTTCTGAATGTCTTTGAAGCATTTTCTGTCATTTTAATACTTACTTTCTCTTTCTCAGCTTTTCTTTTTACACTTGTGTTATAACTTACTAAAACAATAGTCCTTTATTTATAGTGGGATGAAATTCCAATAAATCCTGATCGAGAAGGGGTTAGTGGCCAAATTATTCTCTTTCCTCACAATAATCCAGGATTTCTTTATTGTGATCATTGTGGATGTTGTCACATTGTGGAGAGTTGAAGATCCATTTGTTTCCTTTGTTTAACCCTTAGCCGTACATCCTGAGAACCTTCAATGTTTCAAACTGTTTAAGCTATTTCACTCATTTTGAAGATGCACCCTCATCCCTGCCCAAAACCATAGTATTGAAAGTTCAATCAAGTTTTCAGTCTTGGCAATCTTTATATAATCTTTTTGAAAATAAGACAATGCTCATAGGTGGGAATATGGCCTGAAAAACAAAAATGCATAAAAGTAGGTACCTCCAATTTTTTGGCTGAAAAATGGCATAGCATGATGAAAAAGGCCCCAAACTTAATTTAAAAAAAAAAAAAAAAAAAAAGATTTATTGTCAAAATGTTTACTATTATTAAGAGGGAAAAAAAGTATTTTTTAAATTTTTTAATCCTTTCTAGAAAATTTCAAAATTTTGGTTAAAAATTTGTGTTTTTTTTTATGTCAGCGGTGGATGTAATATTTACGATTAGTGTTTTTTGCACTTTTTCTAGTGAAAAGCACATTGCAAAAATCAAATAATTGTTGGATTTTAATAATATTTATTCACATATGATTTTTTTTTTTTTTTTTTTTTTTTTAGAAAAATCTTGGTAAAAAAAATTTTTTTTTCTTTTCTTTTTTTTTTTTTTTTCTTTTTTTTAACATATGTTGCCACCACTTACTTAATTTCAAGAAATTAAATTTCCTTTGCCCGAATTTTTTTTTATTAGTTAAAAGTAGAACTCCTTGGAGAATATAAATCATTCAATTTTTTTTTTTTTTTCAAACCACTCCTCATTTCCGAAAAATCTGTTCCAAACCGTAAACTAAAAACTAGTAAAACTATGACTACTTAATTAGAAATGCTTTTAATTGCTTTTATAAATAAGATATATTAAGGACACTATTGTCATAAGAAAAAAATTTTTTTTTTTCGATGAATAATGAATTTTTAGAAGAATTGTTTTCATTTTTATTTTTAATTATAATAATTTAAAAATCGTTTAAAATTCTGCATTACTTTATTTTAGGTGATATTGTAATTAAGTGGAAACTATATTTATGAATCAAAAATTGAAAAGCTTAATAAAAGTTGTTTGCCCACAGTATTTTAAAAAAATTTTTTTTTTTTTTTTTTTTTTTTTTTTAAGTTTAAACATTTCCATTTTTGTATTTATGTTATTCTATACATGACATTAAAAAGGTCACGTGCCGTAAGAGTTGTCTTCCCTTTACTGAGAAATTCACTTACCTGCAATTCTTTATTCATTTCATGTTTACATCTCAATAGGCTTTGCACATCATCTTTTCAAAGTTTTAAAACTTTAAAATAAGTTTTACTTTTTTAATTTCTATTTCGCTAAATATTTTTATTTTATATATTGTTGGTCATGCTTCAATTGAGTAATTTTTTTTTTTTTTTAACTTAAGAAGAAACAATCTAGAAGAAATGTTTTTTGTGTTAGTATTTTTTTTACATTTTTTCAGTTTATTTTTTTTATAGTATTTTAAATTTTATTATTTTTTTCAGAAAGCATCTTCAAACATAAGGCTATACACTATAGTAACTGAAAGTCAATAAAATATTAGATAATTGATGAAAATATGTTAATTTGTAAAAATTACTAAGTAGTTAAAAACCAAAAAAATGCGTTCACTTAGATTTCATAAATTTATTACAATTCTGGTCATCCATATTTAGTTGTCAAGACCTTAGAACATCAATTACATCAGTCGTCTTATAAGAAAAACAGAACCTATGGTTAAATGCTTGTATACTACGTATTTTTTATGTTATAAGTAAGTAATATGTTTCAAATCAGATTAATTTAAATTTGCTAATTTTTCTCGAATAACAGGTCACAAATATATATTTTATTTTTGGAAGATTTTTAAAACTGATAATTAAATTTTGCTTACAAATGTGTTAAAATGAGAAAATGGCCGCTTGAAATAAATTTTGTGAAAGCATGCAAAAAATTAACATTCCAATCTATGTAATTTCTATTTGAAATACTCTAGAGTATTTTGCTTACTGGAAATAGTAAAGTTAATCATTTAGCTTTCAATTAAAGCTGAAATAAAAATCTTAAGAATGCTTTTTCATTTTTAAAAATTCATTTTAAACTTTAGGTATCAAAAATTCAGTGGAGGTGCCTACATAAAAAAATATCCTTGTATGATGGGAGCTGATTGTTTGTCTATTCTACAATCACAATGTGAGAAAAACAATTATTTATATATATAGATATGGAAGTTTTCAGTTATTCAAATCCATTATTGGGGTATTGTCATTTTTTAGATGCAGATATTGATATATTTTATACAATTTATCTTGTATAAAGCAATAAAGTAAAACTTACTGTTATGGAGACAAGGTTTTCAACAAAACAAAGAAACATATGAGTTATTACCCTTGAGAAGAAGGGGTAAACATTACCTGTGTACCACTTGATATTTTGACTGGACACAATTTCCAATCTACTAATGTACTTTTGAAATTTTTGTATTATTCCATATTAAAGGTCTTGTTCAATCTCAAGAATCTTTACTGTTTATTTTTCCCACTAAAAATTTGGCATTAACACATTTAGGTGAGCAAAGTATATTAGAATTAACATTATTGTTTTTTCTTCTTTATTTTTCTTTTTCTTTTTTTTAACTGATGCTGTGCTTTGATCTAACATTCAAGCATGTGATATCTTCTTCTCCTGAATTTACATTCAAGTGCCACAAAAACACTTGGCTAGCCCATTAATTGGCTTGTATGACTGAAAAATTTTCATGTCTTCTTTTTGAAAACTAATCACTTTTTCATTTGGTCATGCCATGAATTGGTTCCCAGCATACTTTGGCATCTCTTTATGTACAACTAATTCCTTCCAGGTCTTCACGATTTCTCACCTATAACTATTGTCTTATTTCACCAAGAATTCTGCTCCTCTCTT
>CAHIKZ030005483.1:1947500-2225000 GCA_903632075.3 Acanthosepion pharaonis | reverse complement strand
ATGTATAATAAAATATTATTAAATACTGAAAAATGTTACCAGAACTAACCAAAAGTATTTTTCTTAATGATGAATTCTGTAAAATGACAAACACATTGGTTTTCTTAACTATTTACCTAAAATCAATATTCAATAATCTATTAATATGTATCAGAATATATCTTTTATTTTACCTCTATATCCCCCTGGTATCCATTTAAACTGACACTTTATTTTTCCATATATCTAAACTTATAAACTTGGGAGGTGAAAATTTCCAGCTTTTTATATGAAATCAATATAATAAACGAAATGCTCACAATAAATAGGGGGAAAGAAAGCATTAGTCTAAACTGATGCTAGGAGGATAAGGGTTTATATATATATATATATATATATATATATATATATATATATATATATATATATATATACACACATACACAAGGTAACCAAAAATGTTCTGTCCGTTTTTTGATTAGTCATTGAATGAAGTTGAAATATATGCGAAATGCGTGTCGCAGTTGTTTTCAAATTCGGACAGCCGGAAGTAGGAGCATCAGACATTATAAAAAACATGCGCACCGTGCCCGGCCATCAGTTATAAGCCGGATAGCTATGAGAAGGGTGAAAGTGTCTAGAGATCTCCTTCGGGGCTGTTTGCTTTACGACTTCAAAATGGGCTTATCAGCAGCTGCATCAAGTTGCCACATATGTCAAGCGTTTGGGGATAGTGCTGTGGATGAACGTACTACAAGGCGTTGGTTTCGAAAATTCAAGTCAGGAGTTTTGTCTCTCCATGATGAGCCTCACAGTGGACGACCACAGGTCTTGAATGACGGAGTCCTGAAGGCAGCCATTGAAGAGAACAGTAGTCTAACGTGTGGTGAACTTGCAAGAGAGTTCAACGTTTCCGATGAAACAGTTAGACTTCACCTGCACCACCTAGGTAAGACGTACAAACTAAGCAAGTGAGTTCAGCAAACGCTGTTGGGGGTCCACAAGGGACAACGAGTGGCAGCCTGCGTATCGCTGCTTTCTCGCAACCGTACCGCATCCTTATTCAATCCAGTGCTTACCAGTGATGAAAAGTGGGTTCTGTATGAAACTCCCAAGCGATCCAGACATTGGTTGTCTCCTCAGGATGCTGTCCCTCACACCACAAGACTGCCTATGCACCCACGCAAGATTATGCATTGTGTCTGGTGGACAGGTCATCAAGTGGTTCATTATGAACTGCTACCAATGGGCCAAACAGTCACTGGAGACTTATACTCACAGCAATTGAAATGTGTGCATCAGGCATTGTGCCAGAAGGATCTAGCACTGCTGAATCGCAAAGGTATGCTTTTCCTCCATGACAACGTCAGGCTGTATGTTGCGCGAGTGGTCAGGGATACCATGCAGCAACTTGGGTGGGAGACTTTGTCCCATCCACCTTATTCACCTGACCTTGCCCCATCTGATTACCACCTCATCCACTCCCTGGATAATCATCTTCGTGGGAAATCCTTCACCAATGAAGCAAACTTGCGCAAAGCCCTCATGGACTTCTTTGCGTCAAAACCCCCCAAATTCTACCGCAAGGGCATTGAACAGCTGGAGACACGTTGGCAGAAGGTGCTGGATGCCGATGGCGATTACTTCGAAGACTAAATATAAGTTACACATACTGTGAAGCGTTTTCTTTTTTTCCTTTAAAAACGGACAGAACTTTTTTGGTTACCTTGTATATGAGTGATCAGTAAAAGTTCTTTTTGACAAGTAGGACGTTAATCTTGACCAATGACCAATTTTCTTAGTGAAATTCAAAACAGCTCTCTTTTCACTAGGAGAAAGGTTTTGTTTTTTGGGGGCTGTAGTAATAAACTGTACAATGTATATGGTCAGTACTTGCTACTTTTATTATCCCCATTAGAGAAATGTTACTATTTTTCAGTGATGGAGATGATGTAGTGAGTGAGAGAAACTCCTCAATACTGGCATTGCAGACCCCATAACCTATGAAGTGAAGATACTCACTGAAGAATTTTGGAGGGAGAAACTCCCTTTTTCCGGGTGAAATCTCACCTCCCTAGTTGTTGATTCATCAATTCACAGGCTAATGAAAAAGCACTGCCACCTCCTTCTTTTTCCTTTTTTTCTGGCACTTGTGACCAATAATTAACCCTATCATATTTCAGCAATGCAATATATTGCCAACAACTTATGTGACTACTTTTTTTTTTCTTCTCCTTAATCCTTAACTTATTCGCCTTTATTTTTTACACACTCAATGTTACACGGCTTTTTATTGTTTTCATTAACCTTTATAACTCCACACTGACTTTTGGAGTTGTATCCACTGGATCCACATTAATTTTGGGTGTGGTAAGTTTTTGAATGTTGGGTATATTACTAGCACTGTAACTTTTAGAGTTTTAAAGATATTGTTATAAAATTTTCAGGGTATTTACATGAAAGGATACAGAAAAATAAACTCTTTTTTTTTTTTTATTTTACTGTACATATAATAAATTTTAAGAAAAATAAAACATGAATTAGCAACAAGATGAAAATATGATAGAATTGATAAAAAAAAAAAACAATTCCTATGCATCACATTGTGCAAGCGTTGCATATATAAAAGGGGGGTCTGTAGTCCAGTAAGACAAATATGAAGGTTACTTTGTCAAACCTATCAACAAATGCAAGTCCAAAAATGTTTTCATTTCTTCAAAGCAAACCTTATTCCAATCTCTGATTCGCAAGTTGGTCTTTGCTGTGTCACCTCATTTTGTTTACATATCGTTTACATACCAGTTAGTTTCTACTACCATTAATTGAATAACTTCTTCAGATAAAGAAAGATGAAAAACGTCTACCTCACTAGTTTCTTGATCAACATTTGCAGGTCTGGGTGTGTAAGAAAACTCTGGTTTAGTTTGTTTTGTTTTACAGCATATCAACCTCATTGGGTTATTTAGTGCCAACAAGATTGTTATTGCGGGTAATATTTTTTTCTTCAAAAATCTTTTGTTGGTAATAATATATTGCTGGTAATAATTTTTTACAAAAACGTATTGCTGGTATTAAAACCTATTTTTACACTTTCATAGTGTTTTGACCCCAGTTTGGAGATTAACTATTTGCCCATAGCTGGGACTCTAACAGGTGCTACCACCCTGGATCAGAGTGGACCTGGGAACACCATCAATTAAGAGGTGGTTCCATGCTCCTCAAAATCTCCTGATCAGAGACCTTGCTGTTGGATGTAGTTTATTGTCTTACCCAGGACGGGGAAAAACTCTGGTAGCCACAGGTGATCATATGCTTGTGATGGTTCAAAAATTCCTCCTTCTTCATCAGAATCACTTTCAGTCACACTGTCATGCACATCACCAATATCTGTGTGTGTAAATCCGAGAAAATCTTCATTGCTCTCACTGTTGATGAAAAGTTCCTCTATCAACATAACAGATTCACACCCCACTCCAGTGGTTGCCATTGTGATCGAAAAATGAATGTTTTTAAAGTAGTTTATTAAAATTTGCTTATAAAGCAACTGTTTCAGTGAGGACAAAATGGCTGACATCCTGGCATTCCCACTTCATATTACAAGCTTAATGATGTTATTTCTGTTATAATGGGTTATTTTTAGAAACGTACTTTCCCTTTGAAACAAAGCACTGTCACTCGGCAAACATGTCCACCTGAAGAATATTGAGAAATAGTATCATCAGGGGACATGTACACCTGCAGAGTTGTAAAGATTAAAATAAGATTATTGTTATCTGAATAGTATTTTTAAATTTATCATGTTTCTGATCTTCTTCTTAACATATGGTTACAGTTCTTGATGTTATGAAAAGGGCTGAAAAGCCCTTAAAAAAATAATTCTAATGTTTGGTCATTTTGTTTCAAGTAATATTTGTTAACAATTATCAAACATTTTTGTGTGCTTTTTCTTATACAATTTAACAATTTTGTTTAATGAATTGTTAAACAAAATGCTATGTTCTTTACAAGTCTTGGAAAATTCACTTATCCACCAACTTAGAAAGAAATGAGTAAATCTGGGTGGGATGGATACAAAATTTTATCAGGGTTTTAAAAATGGACATTTTCAAAATATATACAAAAATATATAAAGCACATTTTATATTTTGGAGTTCTGGGTTCAAGAACACAGAACACAATGTCTTTGGCACAATTTCCTGTTCTTTTAGTGTTCTCTCTCCTTAATAATGATTTTTTTTTTTAATATTCTCTCAAACTCAATAACCCCTTGCATCTTAGTGTATTGATTGGAGTAAAATGATTATTAAAAAAAAAAAGCAGGGGAAGGAAGAGCAAGGATAAGAAAAACAAATTACTTACTGTAAAGAGATGATAAAAAAAAATAACAATGAAGAACAGCTAACCAGTTATTTCTCTTTGTTTTTATTGCCTTCAATTGGCTCTGAAGAGTGAAGATCAATAACCAGTTAGTTCTTTTTCTGTTATTCCTTTTTTGCTTGTTTTTATTTTTATTTTTTTTATTTTTTTATCTGCCACCTTAAAGTAATTTTTTTTTCTTATCCTTACATTTCCTCTGTTTTAAGTATTTTTGCATATACTTATATATACTTGTAAAATGTTCGTTTTTAAAGTCCTAATAGAAATGAGTAATTTTCTTTTTTCTTTCTTTTTCTTCAACTCTCCTTTCTTCTTTCTGAATGTACCTCATTAGTTTTATTGGTGCAGAATATTGCATTGACTTTGCATGGTTCCTTTTGCCTTCTTGCACTTGTTCTGTTTTTTGTTTTGTTTTTTTACCAATACAGACTCCTTTGTTGTCTTCTTGTCAACTGATGCACAGACATAAATTTTATTACCATTATCATTATTATTATTCTTAATGCTTTTTATTATCACCATTAATGTCATTATTTCTCCTTCAGTTGTGATTACTTCTCTTTATTATTTGGGAACAAATTCATTATGTTGCATTTTTATTTTAAATTCTGTTTTCCTTAATTATTTTTTAACATTCTTTTTTTTTTTTAATCTCTTTTTATTTTTACTGTCATTTTTCTTATTTTATTGGTATTTTTTCTTCCTATCAATTTGATTATCATCAAATCTTTAGATATGATTAAAACTGTTAATGTCTAAAATAACTTTACCATATATATATATATATATATATTAATCATTTCACATCAAGGAGATAGAGAACATAAAAATATAGTTTTAAAGTATGGTATATTTATGGATAGAAGTACACAATATCAGAGATAGAACATATGCAGATATAAAAGTGGGCACAGAGGTCACCACCAAATGTCAACAATCTGTTTCATACTTGAGAACAATTTTCAGACCATGTGTGGTGGCTCAACTATTTATATATGCTGGTCAATGGAGCATTATGGATATCAAGGTCAGGTGTTTCCAGTATATTGCACTATCATAAAGGTTATTGGGTATTTTATTATTATATATATATATATATATATATATATATATATATATAAATTATTTATTTAAAATTTATAACATAAATAAAATGTTATAAAATCACTACAAAAATAGCCATTTTGTTTCAACACCTCCGCTGTCTTATCAAGTGATGATGTTGAATGCTAGCACAAAGCCACAAGTCATCATGGCCAAGGTCTGCTGGGCTTGCTCAAATTGTTGATAACGCTAGATAACACACTCTCTCGCAGAAACTGTAGCTGAGGTCTGCTCAGCGCAGTTGCAGTATAAACCATAAGTTTGGTCTGTGGGTGTTGAGCAAAACACAAATGTTCCTGAGCAAGTGTCTGCAAGTAGACAAGTATCCTCGGATACGAGTTGCCAGCTATTATATATATATATATATAATATAAAGAAAGAACAGTAAGATATATAATCCGGTGTTCTTATAGATATTTTTATTTTTACAAAATAGTGCTCAATGTAACTTTACAGAGCATTAATATTATAAATTAATTGAAATTTACTTGAGGATGAAATGGAACTAATGTCTAATTTAATTACAAAATTAAATTCAAAGCTTTCAGCTTCCATTTTTGAAACATGGTTAGAACTGTGTAGCAAAAAAAACATTTTAAATCAATTAACTTATAATATATATATATATATATATATATAAATTTATCATATATTATGATATATAACCAAATTGTTTTATAAGATAGAATACATTTTATTTTTTCAAGTAATTAGTAATAATTTTGTCAGGATCTTTTTTCCTGTTAGGAATACAACAGAAACTTATCTTTTTATCTCTCCATAATATTTAGTGATAGTAATATTAATAATTACATAGTTAAAGAGAAGTAATAATTATTTGGTTAGCAGAAAAAACAAATTCTATTGATAAAGCTATCAACAATTTATTAATGATAAGAAAACATAAAAGTTGCAACCATCACACTCTTATGGTTCAACTTCAGTAAATTCTTTTCTTCACTTGAGGCATTGAGAGATATCTAATAGTTAAAATTCAGGTGTCTTTCCAACTTTGCTTCTGCTAGAATTTCAATGGAAATGGATGACAGTGTGATGTTGGAAACTACCTTGTGAGAACTCTCTAAAGTGGTGTATGTGTGGTGTGTGTGCTTATAAGGATAACAGTTTGAAAAGGGACTTTGATTAATTAAGCATCTACACAAAGATCCTCTTTGTTAAACAAACCAGATGGCCTGATAATTTGATGAGACTGCCCCTATCAGGGCTCATTTCCGAATATCTAGTTTCAGATCTTTTCATAAAAATCAATTCCTGCAGAGTACAGAGTAGGCTGCCAAAAAAAAAAAAAAGAAAGAAAATTGCAGACTTAAGTCTCAGATGGTTTCTGAAGTGAAAAAAAGATTTTGAGCTCACTGACAAACAACTCTGTAGAAGGGGCTCTAAATTTGAAAACTGTTAAACCCAAAGAACTTTTAAAGAAAGATGCAGTTCAAACAAATTAGAAAAATTCGAATTGAACCTCTGAAATTTGATGCACTGGATTAGAACGCTCAATTCCAAGATAAGGAAAATGGCCACTGATTTTGCAGCAGAATAATGACTGTCTCCATGTTGGAAATGCGACACAGCAAACAATCATAGAGCTGAGATGCAAAGTTCTTCCACATGTTGCTGCATATTCCTTGACTCCATGATTATCACTACTTTCACTACATGCAACTCTACAGTGGTTTCAAATTATTGAAAAATTCCTCCAAGAATCCATAAAATGAGAAACAGAATCGTTCTTTTATGGTGGAAGACAAAACTTAGCTTATATCTGTTGTCAGGTTATAGAAATCAAGGAAAATATTCTGATAACTGAATAAGGATTATATGAATTTATATGAATAAAAACAGATTTTATCAAAGAAAAATGCCATCCATTATTTATCTTTTTAATTGTTTCACTCCAAGCGAGATGATAAAGCCACTAAAGTGTTACTGATAGTGAAATTATTATTAAGGATAACGGACAATAAAAGAAGGAGATAAAAAGAGACATAAGATGACAATTGACATTGCATTTAAATCTTTTACTGGAAAGCAGGGGGCCAGAAGAGAGTTCTACAAGTGAGAAGTGCAAGAAAAGAAACTGTTAGCATAGAAGTTATTACATCTGTAAAATGATGAAACCTAGCTGCCAATTTTGTATTAGGTTTCATCTTAAGTCAGACCCTTTTTAAAAAAAAAAATTCCCATTTCAATTGACTGTAGAGAAAATCGTCATTAAAGTTTGACTATGAAAATGTTAGGTCATTATAGTATATTGCTAGATAGCATGTAAATTACTGAAGGATTTGTTGTCTATCCAAACACACACATATATATATATATATATATATATATATATATATATATATATAATCCACAGATAGACTGTTTTGCTGTATCACAGCTCATCAATGTGGCTAGACATTTGAGATATATTCTTGTCCCAACTATGGATGTCTATGTCATCAGCATAGCCACCCTCATCCTTTGTTGTGATCAGTGCTTATCTCTTCTCATCTGTGCTTGTATACATGCAAGCCACAGTCTAGGAAGAGATTAAATAGATTGGGACTCTCATTTCCTCTTTGTTGTACTGCAGATGAGGTTTGGATTATCCCAGTATTGAACTCATCACCTGACATGTACGACCTTGTGGACTGATATTGTTCTTTTATCAGATCTAGACATTCAGAGGGTTTAGAGCTTAGAAGGCAGTTTCTAATGGCTGTAGTCTCTCTTGTAGTTGTATACTGCTGTGAGGTTTACATAGCTTGTATACAATTTTCTATTGGAGAGGAATGCATATTTCCTGGAGTAGTTTGATTGCATACATACATGCAAACAAACACACACTAGCTTAAAAGCTGCCCGATTGGTGGCATTTAAGTAGCTCCTGCAGAGGGTTCTTGATTGAACCTTCATCACAATAGATAGTGGGGGAGTAGATGCGATAGGCAACAATAAACTACAGAAGAACTCAGAATTTGTTGCTGTATTTAAGTATTGCATTAATATTTAAGTTTACCTTTTCAAAGTTCAACAATACATCTTTTGCCACCATTTGATTTAAAGACAATTTTATGTATGTAGGTCCTTACTTTCTGTACAAACAATTATTTTTTATTTCATGGATAACTTTTGCTGGATTTCACAATTAATTTTGATTATTTCCAACTTATAAAAACTATCATACAAAAAAATTTGTCACAAAAAGTCATGTACAAAAATCACCAAATACAATTGCAGTGATGAAAACTTGGGAATTGAAAATTTCAAGATTGCAGGTCCAGATCCGCCCTGGAATGTTTTTAATTTGCTCAGTTGGCCTGATTCCAAAATGGTATAATATGTTGGGCTAAGGCCTCTAAGTAAAGTTGAAAAAGTGACATTCACATTTATTATATAGATATGTACTGGGTGCGATGGATAAATTGTCGTCTAAATGACACAAGATATCTTGAAATATTAAAGAATAAATTTATTCAATAAAATCACTATTGGCTTCAACCACGGCCTCCAAACAACTTAAAAAACTTCTGCAACTTTTCTGGATGGTCTCCTTGTTTAAATTGGTGAATGTTGCCATAATCATTGCCTTCAGTTCATCTTTGGTGTTACAAGGAGTTTTGTTTGTCTCTCACTCATTTGTGCCCCACACATAATAATCAAGGGGGTTGCAGTCATTGAGAAGTTAGGTGGCCAGATGTAAGGGGTGATGTGGTTGCAGAAATTGTCTGACAGCCATGACTGGATTTCCTGCTTGTGTGACATATTGCGGAGTCCTGTTGCCAGACATAGGTTTTCCAGCAGCCATTCTATTGACCCAGGGTAGCCCTAACTCCTCAAGGCACTTGATATAGACCTCCCTGTTGTGTCTGAGGCCTTGTGAGAAGATGAATGGAGGCTTAACTATGCCATCACAAGTGATCACCATGATGTTGACTTCATATATCATCTAACTCTTTCTGAATTCTCTGCACTGTCCTCAGATTGATACCCAAACACACTGAAATGTTCATATTGGAGCTTCCAGAATGAATGCCAAGTAGTACTATATGGCATTTACAAATTCCTACCAGAATGTATTGTGTCATGGTGCTCTTTTTTCTCACAGACGGTGCCCAACTGACCCTACTATACTATGCAGTCAACAAAATCAAAAACAACCAACATGCATACACAAAATTAAAATTATAAAATGGCGAAAATTTGCCCATCACACACAAAATTCATACTGGTTGGCACATTCTATTGCTGCAGGATATACCTGACTCACTCTGCCATTCTTTATCTTTACAAGAGTCAGATTAAACCAAAAACTGGAGTATTGCTGCCATATCTGGGCTGGAGCTACTCAATCCTTAGTTTCCAGCCTTGATAGTTCAAAATCATTTACATTGTCTGTGGGGGGGAGGGCTTATTCTCTACCATGCAGTCTTTTCCACCCACCCAATGTCACAAGCCTATCATTGCCTGTTTGTTATTTCCTTGTTAAATGTTTAGATGATCTCCATTCTTTATTTTCACTGCTTCTGCTAAGACATGACTCGTACCTCTTTAGATATGACAAATGACTCCTGTTCCACTCAGCTTCCCCCCAAGAACTGCTGCTTTAAACAAATACCCATGTGGATGCTTCCCTGAATGCTACTAAGTCAAGGGTCTATTGCTGTCAATTGTCCTCTTTATCTTCATTTCCTACCACCTCTTCATTCATTTATATCACACATCTCATTCACACCTACCTTGAGTGGCACTTGAGCCTTCTATTGTGTTAACTTTCATATAAAATAAATAATAATTTTGAAATTCTTCAAAAATTTAAATGTAATGTCAGTTGCCATCTTCTGTCTTCCTGAACCCTGTTCCTTTATTTTCGTTTTTCTCACTAAAATCTTCTCATTCTCTTTCACTAGCTGTAACCTCCTGCAACCTAGTGGCATTACCATCTTGTTTAGGGTGAAATGATTAAAAAAAATACAAAGCAGAATGTCCAAGTGTTCTTTCTTTTTTTCTTTTTCATCATTTGTACAGAAATAAATTAAATGTCACATACTCCCACCACTTTGAAATAATTACTTTTTAAATGTTTAACTTAATGATGATAATAATAATTTTTTTTTTTTTATCTAATTTCTTTTTATTTCTTTGTTTCTTTGCTGACCTCTGATAGTTTAACCGTTAGTATGCTGGAGGTGAAAATTGTTGTCATAGAATTCTTTTCCTTTGCACGCTGTAGGTGCATTCTGTCGCTTCGAAAGGGTTACAATAAATAAACGCTTTCAACTGTTATTTCCAGAAACAGGAGTTGATAAGTGTTTATTTATAGCAACCATCTCGAGCCAAAAGAACGTGCCTACAGCATGCAAAGGGAGAGAATTCTACAGCGACAATTTACGCATCCAGCATGCTAAAGGTTAAAAAAAAATATTTTGAATAGTTTAAAATATTGATTGGTAAATCAGATTCAGTGAACCAGCTTTAAATATTGTAGTGTGATCTTGATTGATTGGAATTAAAACTTCTCTTTAAGTGGGAGTATTTTTAATTGTTGGCTGATAGACAAACAAATCCAGGAAAACTATTAACATTTAGAGGAATAAAATATGAAGATATGTAAATAATTAAATTAACTGGCATAAACAAAAGTAATAAATCAAATAAGAAGTGTATAATTTGAACACCTTTTGTCTTTATTCTATCCTCTTTAACTCCATATTCCCCTGGCATCAGTTTAAACTGACAGCTTCTTTTGTCTCATATTCTTACCATTTTGATGATGGATGGTATATTCTTGATTTCAGATTTTCCAACCATATTTCAATAAAATTTTCACCCTCCAAATATTATAGTTTATAATTACAGTTTTTAGATAGATGAATAGTGGGAAGTAAAAAGGCATCAGCTTAAACTGATATTTAAGGATATGGTTCACTCCAAAAGTCATGCCTCCTATTTTATTACATTAACTACAATGTCAGGGGCGGACATAGGTGGTATAGCAGTAGCGGTTAAACCTTCCTGTCAATAAACTATTTTTTTTTTCTTGTTAAAGATAGCAGTTTTACAAAATGGCATCTGACTATTGAATATTTCATGTAAAACAAAACTGTATTACTGAATTATGCAATGCAGAGATAAACGGTGAGACCAAATAATGGATGTGAGCACATTTAGGCAGTGGATAATACATTCATACAGTGCTGGTATTAATGTATGTGACAAAATCTACATTATCATCAGCCCATGAAATAAAGTGTCTCCAAAATGCAGCACCAGTGTCACAAAAAAAAAAAAAAAAAATATATTTTCTCGCTGAAAACTTGCTCTATCCAGTGGTGCTGTTGTGCTCCCTGTATCTGTTGAGGTTTTCATAGAAATAAATAGAAGGCATAACTTTTGGAGCAAAAAAGCAACACCAGTGATAGTCATGATGTTGAAAAAACAGTGTTTTGTAGCTGAAAACTTGCTCTGTTCAATGGCACTATTGTGCCCCCAAACGGGAAGCAATACTTTCAGAGCATCTCTTGTATAATTCTATGTCTATTTTAATAAGTACACTGGCATGTTTTTAAACAAGAGGATTTCTTTCATGAATCCAATTCCCCTTCTTGAAATAAAATTGTTACCTGCTTAAGTTCTTTTGTGGAGTCAATATTTAACAAATTTTGTGTCGATATTAGGGAATTAGCAGAAAGTAGTTTTATGTGTCCCACCATCTTTGGGTTAAACAGCAGGGTCAATCAGTCTAGGAGAACTCTGAATTCCAAATCATGGAGAAGACAATGGAAAACTATTCCATTATCTCACCAAGTAGTCATGGCAATTCACAGATAAGAAACAGGATCTGTGGAGAGCCATAATTTACCTACATTTTAAAATGACTTTAAAAAAAAAAAAAAGAGCTTATGCTCAAAATAAAACTTGAGTTTTACTCCTATTTAACAAAAGAATAACAACAAAAAATTAATTTAATATCAGTCAGAACCAGTGAATTCCTTGTGTCACTTATGTTGTTTCCATTTAAGGTTGATTCATTCAGCAGACGTTTTCAGGAGAAAAAAATCTCTTGTATTTACAAAAAATTTGGAAAACTGAAAAGAAATGCTTGTTAAAATACTGACTCATTCAGCTCATTTCCAGCAACATGTGGCACACAGCAGCCCAGTGTCATTTTCTGTCCTAAAAAGAAGGAATAGAATAACATTCCCATGTAATTGCTTAGCTTATGTCTGTGGCTTGCATTGCTGAGAATGAGCTGAACCAGTTGGTATATTAGCCACCATATTTTATATTCACAAAATATTTTTTTCTTTTAAAAACAAAAAAATGAGACCTTTCTTTTTCTTACACCTTGTACATCTGAAGATGGCTGTCGAATGGACCAACTGAAACATGGTAATAACAAAAATAACACAATGTGTTCAGTACCGTAAACAATTCTTGGAATACTAATAATATGATAGAATGCCTAATAGATTTTGTTCATTTTTCTTTTTAAAACAAAGGTTATCATTTAACCTGAGCCTGATCTTTGTTCAGTTACAGAAATAATAGCCTAGCAATTATGTACATTTGCATAAGATATTAAAAACTTTCTATTGAAAAATTTTTAACAGAAAATTTAGAAATTCTACATGAGAATGCATTCCAAATATGAAAGTAAAGAAATTAAGATGAGAAAATACATTAAGACTCTTAGCACCCACCTCAGCGTCTGTTGTCTGCAATTTAGTATGTTAATAGGAATTACTTCTTTTTTTTTTTTTTTTAACCTTGGAAATTAGGAATAAGTCTACCAGGATTGCAAGTGTCAGTCAAACTTTTGATCCCATTGGTGTAATTACAGTGTTTTGTCCAATGCTTTCTTTGAGTTTCCACTGATGATACAATCAATCCAAATGAAAATGGTAGTGGGCCTTTTTCTCCCCAAATACACTAAAATTTGGATTTAAGAAATGTAACAGAGAATCGGGTCATCCCAATAAAAAACTGGTTGTATGTGGTGCTGTAAGCACCAGGAGTTGCGTCCTCTTCCACAATGTGCTGTTGAGAGAAGACTTTCTACTTAGAATAGGTGGTGCTGCCTATTTGTATGAGAATGATATTGGGCAGGTATTAGCCAATAGTCAACATGGGTCTGGGACTGGGAGAGCTATATAACACCAGTGTTTTTCTCAGTCGAGAGAGGCATTCTCAATGTGCATATGTGCGAAAACCAGACAAGATGAACACAAGCTATTTTGGTGATTGAAGGATGATGGATCACACACACACCATACTGTTTAGTAAAAAAAAAAATAAAGATAAATGCTAGAATAAATGGTTTGAGTTCATGTTAAGTTACTAAGTACATGTCAGCCTTGTTAGCTATAAAATTAGCTTGAAATTAAAAATCTTGCTGATTTCATCTATTTTCAAAGACTGTTTCACTATAAATAACACACACTTGGCAAGACACTCATCTACATTTTTTGAGTTGTTTAATGTATAGTCAAGGTCGCTGGGTTTTAAAAGCCAGTACAGACAATCCTGTTAGCATAGTACCCATCAAAACTGACATGATACTTTGGAAATTTACTTAGCCTTGGTTGTGAGTACAAAGTAAATTACAGTGCAGATTACATTTTCAACACCAAAATTCCAAAAATCATCGCAATATGAGAGCAAGGAAATGTAGATACAATTGTTTTATTAGGTATTTTATACAGTTTTGCATCACATTGGTTATTTGTATGCTGTCTTGGATTTAACAAAACAATATTCACTAAATATGATGATCTACAGAACATAGTTCTTCTTTATGAAATGAGGGATTTATCAGATTTAAAGAACACACTCTCTCCACAATTAATTCTTTAAATGAAGATTTTACTGTAGTATCAAATGTTAGAACAAAATGATAGTAGCAGTGATACTGATTGTTCAAACATCATACCAATTGTCATAGTATTTTTGCTTTCTGTTTTTCCAGTATAAAAAGAAAATCCTTTCCATATTGTTTAAATGAGTTAACCAAAATGTGGTAACAATAAAAATAACCTTCACAAAAATTACAGCTTGGACCTAAAATTGTCAATTGTCCTAAAACAAGTAAAGTATAGCCAACATTTCACTTGGTCAAATGTCCCAAGTTTAAACTCTATTATACTGAGTCAGTTTTCACATAAGCTTTTTAATATATAATTTATTTCTACCCCTCCCACAACTCTTTTCACAACAGACTTTTAGGTTTCTACTTTCTTTAACATTCCAGGCTAAATATTTGTGATTTTTCTTCCCTTTTTTTTTTTTTCTTTCTTCTTTTTCCAGTATTGGGCATTACACATTTTGCACAGGTCTCTTAGATGATTGAAATGGAAATAAATTTACAAGAGGTTTCTTTTTTTTTTTTTTTTTTTGCATGTAATTCAGTTTCTATCATCAACTAATCTTAGAATTTATTAATTCATTTTCTGGTTATTGTGCAATTCAACCTTTTATTGTAAACACACAACACACACACACACACACACATATATATATATATATATATATATATATATATATATATATATATATAAAAAAATTTAGACAACCAAATAGTTTTTACATTTTACATATTCCATCTTTATGGTGGTAAGGAAAAGCTTTTATGTGTATATATATTAAAAAAAAGGTTCACGGGCACAAAAAATAGTCACTTTTATAGGAATGCCAATATCAACATCATTATTAATGTTTGTATACAAACATTAATATTACAACAGTTACTACTAATAAAAACTAATTACTAAATTAGTACTGTATGAAAAATAGAGACCAAATTAAATAAGTCTTCTTCAAAAATGATCTTTTCACTAAACTCATAACTTCGCTAAGCATTTCTGAGACAAAGAATTATTTTTATACATATATTCATTTGAACTGTTGTCTTCATCTTGATTGTTATAGTAATATTTCAACCTTGTACCCTTTTTCATTTGGCTGTCATACAATATTCTTGGAATTTTAAACTGAACCCTTTATTCGGTCTGCAAGGTTTTGAATTTAACCTTCCATTCGATTCAGTGGATTCAGAACTATCTATGCTCGTGAATTAGTGTTCAGTTTGAAATTCTAAATATGACAGAGGTACCTGAAGAAGGCTACTGTACAGCAGCTGAAACATTGTAACTATAACAAGGACAACAGTTTGAACAAATCAGTTAATATTAAGCTTATTCAAAATGTAGCAACAAGCAATGGGTTCTTAAGTTTAAACAACTCTTGAAATAATAACTTGTTTCAAAATGAGTTTTGTTTACTAAATATACAAGCAAAAGCAAGTTGTGCTTAGCATTACATGATTTCATTCATGCTAAATAGGAAGAATGTAAAAGTTAAAATATTTAATAATAATAATAATAATAATAAATTAATAATAATAATAATAAATATTTAATAATAATAATAAATTAATAATAATAATAATAATCTTATAAAGTAATTTTCTTTTGAAAGAATGATGTTTTTTTTCTTTCTAGATGACCTCTTCTAGATTTGTTCCCATTTTTTTCTAATTGTTGGGCATGATCAGGCATGTTTCTTGAATTCATTCATTTTTTTTTTTACTTCATATTTTTTGGTCCCTTTAACTAAAATGTGCCATCTTCGATGCATGCCTTACCATTCTCTCTTTTAGAATTGTTTCGACTGTTGTCTAACTCTTGCATGTTGGAATGTTATGTTAGAATCAAGAATTTATCAGCAACCCATTTTCTGCTTGCCACTGTTTCAAATCTTGATTTCAGTTTTTAGATCCTGTTTTAGATTTACAAAGAAACGAAGCCTTGTTCATATCCTTATTGGTAAAGCTGGTGGCTGACTTTAGTCACCAGCCAATCCTTTTTCCTTCATCTCTAATACCAAGTGGTATGAAAAGTACTGAAATTTAAGGTTGCTAAATAGAAATATTGGACACTATTCAAATTTAAATTCCAATTTCTAATAAAACTAGTTTACTCATTCCAGCAGTTTTTTCATCTTGAAATATTTTAAAAATCTTGCAAATATTTGCTATTATAACAATGACACTGGCACCTGTAGGCACTTCATAAATAGTAACTTAAGCATAACAGTAAGTTACAGACAAAAAAATGTTCAAATACGCTTGGAATATTATACATAGTTTTTTAGCATATAAGTTTGTATCATGCTTTAATATTATTTCACACAAACACATTTATGTTAATCAATTCACCCGAAGCAAGGTGATAGTGCCACTAAGACACCAGGATTTACTGGTAGTGAAAGAGAATGATAAAACTTTAGAAGGAACCAGAAACCCAATATTAAACAAGAAACAAGGGATAAATTTCTACTCCTGTTCAAAAGACAAAGGTGGGGTGTGTGAGATAGATATATATATATATATATATAATCCAAATGGGAGAAAAATATGGAGTAAAATTCCACACTGCCTTATGCACTGGCTAAATGACATAAGTCAAAACACAATTAATGGAGATTACGTCATAACTACAAATGGTCACAGGTTGGGACTGTCATAGCCCAGGAACTTCCTGTATGTGTATATATATATATATATATATAATCTCCCATGACCAGTAGGGTCATACGGGCACCATGTGTACTGCAACCACAGTAGAAGTGCTGCTTCTTGGGCAAGATAGCCTGACGGAGCCTAACCCTCTCCATATATATAAAAAAAACAGAATGGACATAGAAGTCAACACTGCATGATGGCTTGGGAGGAATGTGATACACACACTTACATATATATATATATATATATATATATATATATATATATATATATATATATACAAGGTTGGTGTAGATGGAATAAACTTCAGTAACCAAAAACACTATTTTTTAAAAAAGTGCTCAATACAGAGTAGAGTGAATAAGATTTATTTAAAAACTATAACATATGTATGCTATAACATCACTACAAAAATAACCATTTTGTTTCAACCCTTCAGTTGTCTTGTCAAGTGATTCTGTTGCAAGTAAAATAAAAAGTTCAAAAACTAACCATTATCCCCACTAGGGGAAAATTATTACAGAAGATGTAATGGCCAATCAAATTACAAGCATATGATAATTCAAATAACTTGACAACGGACCTTAGATGCCTATTTTTCTAGTGATGTTATAACATACATATGTTATAATTTTTAAATTAATAATATATATATATATATATATATATATATATATATATAATTAATTAATGGATTTTATTTTTTAATCCAATATTTTTATTACATGGTGACTGCTAGTTTTATGCCTTAAGCAATCAGTAGGCAATCTGATGATCATATATTGATTCTCTGACAGTTACTTAAAACATGAAACTGACAGATCTTATATATATATATATATATATATAAAACTTGTGTTTCAGCAACAAGAATTCAATCAGAATGAATTTAGTAAATTTAACCAACAGGATTCAATCTTTTCAGTTGTTTATTATATTTAAATTCCTCTTTGGAAATAAAATGTTTAACATGAAGATCAAATTTGGGGAAAAATTTTCCAAAGTTAATGTTTTTGTTCATGTATGAATATTACTAGGAACATTAATTTTTTTCAGTGTCAGAGAGAAAATCATTTATTAGCTTTATCTTGGCATCTTTAAAACACTTTAATCCAAACTGAATTGTATTCAAGTAAGCTTGATGGCACCAGACTTTGAAAATATTAAATGCAAATTATTCATTTTTTTAGTTGAAATTTGAACAGAATGTCCTATATTCCTATTTGAAATTTCAGAAAATCTGCTTTTTGTTTCAAAGATGACAGAAGAATTTATGAAAAATATTTTTAATAAAATCTAGGTTTGTTTTTATCTGTCATTTTTGTATTTTTTTGTAACTTTAATTGAAAATTACTACTGATGTTCTTGTAAAATCTACCTTCTTTACATAGGCCATACGCATAACCCACTTACATACACTAAAAAAAAAAAAAAAAAAAGAACCACCCATGTGTACGGAGTGCCTCAAACCATACACTGTAGCATATATCTTGATTGAATGTAAATGACCTGAGCCTCACCGAAGCTATATATTATTAACTAAATAATTAGAAGGAATTATTCAAAATTCAGCCAAACACAACATTCGAATGCTTACGAAAAGTTAAGCTATATAACAGAATATTACTCCAAATAATTACATATGTATATAGACATGTACATACGTATGTGTATATCAAAATCAGTTAGGAAAAAAAAAAGGACACGTGGCCCATTGGATAAAGACGTTGGTTAGATCCAGTGACTAGACCCAAAGAGTTGTGTGAGTTGCACTGGTGAACTAAAACTTGGAGAGTTAAGTTAAAGGGAAATAACTGAGACATCTGAAAGAGACATGGCACGTGGAACTAGAACAGTCTACTCCGGTGAACGAAATAAAAGGTTCGGTTCAGAATTCCAATTACCTGAAGAAGGCCGGAGCATACAACAGCCAAAACATTGGGAATATGGCAATGAAGATGAGGATAACAGTCCAAATAATGTAAATAATGCAAGTAATCATAATATCTCAGAGATATAGATACACAAAAAGAAAAGAAATTATAAAATTTTGTGATACAATATAAGATCCTAGTGTTGAAGTGCTGTTGAATACAAAAAAAAAAAACCCAAAAAAAACCCTACTTTACCTTCTTTGATTATTTTATTTTCCTGAATAGTTTCTTAAATACCAAATTTGAATTTTAGAAGCATTGATAGTTGATTTTTTTTTTTTTTTTTTTTTGCATATTTTTAACGTCACTGCAGAATAAAATTTCAGACTAGATTAAATCAAAGACTTGTATTGGAAAAACATCTTTGAAAATATTTTCTCTTCATATTTAACAGTTTTACACTTTGAGATTCAAGTTAGCTTCTTAACGGTTCTGTAATCATTATTTTTCAAGTCATTAAAAATTGCTTATTGAAATATGTAAAAGATACAGACAAATGTAAATTAGACTGCAGTGATAACAGAATGGATCATAAAAATCATTACGATTCCAGTAATTGTTTTCATAACAGAAGATGTAAAGAAGCAAAAACTGTATATTGTACTTAAAATATAAATCCAGAATTGAAAGTAGTGGTTTAATTGATCGTAAAAAATCCCATGACTTTGTTTAAAATCACAAGAAGTATTCTGCCTGCACTTTTAAAAATGAATTCCTGTTTTGTTTGTTTTAAAAGAAAACTTTTTTTTTTAAACTAATATCTTTATCATTTACTTTTTAAACTATCTGATATTTATCTGTATAATAAAATATCAATTGCTAACCAACTAATTTCTTTTATATTTAATATCATTTGATGAATCATTGGTAATGAAAAGTTTTATTTTTCATGCAGATTTAATTCCTCTAGGTACACATGTAGTTTTGGATACACTAAGTTGTACCTTGCAATTTTTTAACACGTTTCTTGATTATTCAGACCCTAATTTTCTAATGTTACTAAACAAGAACATATCATTGATAAAAATAAATCATGTCTTAATTAGTTGATTTGAAATATCAACTCCAATAAATTAAGTAGATTTCTCTATTGGTCTGTTCTAAATTTAATATTCCATTTTCATTCATAATGTAATGACCATTTCATTGTATGTTATTGTAGTTTGTAAAAAAGAAAAATTCTTTTTTTTTTTTTATAGATATAAGATTTGTTTTATTTGCATTTTAATATTTTCTTTCATTGCAGCTTATTAATTACATCTGTCCCATAATAGTTGTTACATTTGCATATGCTTTTTGTACATTAAATGTAACCACTCTTACAGGACAGAGAAAAGATTAGATTTTCTTTTGCTGTTAATTGTTACCATTTTTCATGAATGTTAAGATTTTAATAATTGTTTACATATCAGAAAATATAACTTCTAACTTTAACTTAAGATATAAAATGCAAAATTGAAAATAATTTAAATTATTACCAAAAATCACTTGATTAATCTTTATAAATTTTACTGCTGTTTTTTTTTTTTATTTTTTGCATAATGGTTTGATTATAACTTAAATTATGTAAACTGACAAAAAAACATTATTTACTATAATATCCAGTTTTAACTTCATAACATAGTTGTCAAAGGTCTTACAAATGTTATTTAAAATTACTCAGGTGTATCAAAAGTATTTTAATTTTTGACTTCACAGAGAATCTCTGAAGAGATTTTGTATGTTTATTCGAAACTTATCTCAAAAGTATGGATCTTTTGATGAACTCAGTTCTTCTGATAGTTTTCAAATGCTGGTTGGCTCCATTCTCTTCTAACTTGCATTGTATAGTATCATAAGCAACAACTAGATTTTAATGGAAAAGTCATTCCCCTTAAAACACTTTTGGGCAATAAAACCAGATCTTGTTTCACTTGCTTTCACTTTCAAAATTCTGTTAATATTTTCTGTAATTTTGAGACCCAATTTAAATACTCTCAATTGACAAAATTTCAGTACTTGTATCTTATAGTTAGGCACAGTTGAATAGTATATGTATCATATTACAATTCTAGTTGTTCCTTAGCACATATGTTATGTCCTGTAATAGCTTGCCTCTCTCCTGTCCACAAATTTAACATGCTTGTCGCCTACCCACAAATTCTTGGTATAGCAGCATTGGACAGAATAAATCTCTAACCCCCTTTTTTTTTAACTACCAGCAAGCCTCATTCTAGAGTGCATTGAAGCTGTATATGTCTATATCTAGAAAGAAAGAAAAGGAAGTGATGTGTTTAATATCTGCTTCAGTGAAATGGTATTGTAATGTGAAATATGCCAACCTGAAATGATTCATCATCATCATGTCCCTTGACCACTTCAATCACTGGTTGAGGACCTAAGGGCAGAAGAAAAAGACTATTTCCTCCAGGATGATCTGTTGGGGATGACCCTCACGAGTTTCGGTATTATCATGTTCATCTACTCTTTCATGTTCTATAACTAGCTTCTTCATTCCTGCCCCCCACTTGTGTCTGCCTTCAGCTGTGCTAATGGTCTTGCAGAGGTTATTACGCCATGTGATGTGGCCAAAGCATGACATCTTCCAATGTTTAATAGTGGCAAGGAGAGATTCCTTTCAGCCCACAAGACTTTTGACCTTGCTTCATGCATTTTTTTTTTTTTTTTTTTTTCTCCCAGTAGGAGATGTGGCAGAACTTGCAGAAAATTAACAAAAACTATGGAATTTCCATGGGTCCAACTCTAAATGGCTAAAATAAAAATAGATGTCCTAAAAACCTATTTGAAAAATTATAACATGATATACAGTATATGACCATATGGTTATTTAAGGAACATGTACAATTTATCCCCCTTAAAATGTAAAGACAATATATCAAGTGTTAACCTATCAACTGGGTCCAGCTAGTTATAATATTAATAATATAGTGGAGTCCTAAATAGTCTTTAGATGTTTACATGAAATAAGTTTGGGAATAAGTTTGTAGAATGATAAAAATACTTTGGATACACACAAATATAAAACACCTTTTTTGTTTTAATTAATACCTGAAAATTGACCTGATGAAAAATGAATAGCATGATACTTTGTTTTCCTTAACTCTGAAGAGTTCAAATTATTTTTATATTTGTGCATATGTTTGCTTTTCTCTTCTGACTCTGTGATGTAAATATATAATCTTTGCTTTTTCTAGCATATTACAGTGGAGAGTTTCACTCCTTGCCTCACAGATCTGTGCAAGGCATTGTGGGAAGTAATGAAAAGTCACTATCAGACCATGTTATGGCATGAACAAAACAACAAAGACATAGCAGAAACAGGTAAAGATTTCAAAACCTTCTCAGTTTCTTTACTTTTTCTCACATAGGTTTAACATTCTCTTTTAATTAAAATAACACTGCAGGTTAACAAGAATTGAAGCATTTTCTTTATTTAGCTAAAAAGATTTTAAAATGGCAGCCATTATGATTCACAATTCACTTCAAAATAGTGTCAGCAGAATATTTGTGTACTGTATATACTCGTGGATAGGTCGCACTTTTTTTACCAAAAATTTCACAAAACATTACAGGTGCGACCTATCTGCTTTACATAAATTTTAAAAAATGCTACCTTGTCATCATGATTTCTGAGAAATCGGAAATGATACCCTATAAATACTATGTGGTTTTTCTCCATATAGAAACAATTTATCTACCATATATACTGACTCACTGCTTTAAACTTACCTCATGCTGCTAGATTCACATATCCATCACAATAAATAAATAAAATTATAAAATATTCATTGATCCATCAATGACATTCAGTCAGGGCCCTCACAATAGACTGAACCCCTGAACATGCATAAATAAGTTAAGGAACCATGTGTAGATGTTTATTGACAAAGAGAAAATAGTCCCACAATTCATTCTGCAAAATATATTTTGTCAAAAATACATTGAAAAATATGACTTAAAGAAATGAAATATATTCTTTATGAGAAAATTTTCTTTAATGGTTGTTTCATATAACATTAAAAGACATTCTTAAGTGTTATTTACAAATAACAAAGTGCATGAATATAGTACCCAAAATGTTTGTGCCGTTTTGCATTGTGCAGTGATATAGTTGGTAGCCAAATTTATAGTTTATAATTTTAATTGTTGCAAACCCTAATCATGAGTAAAAGAAAGAGTTATGAAGCAGGTTTTAAATTAAAAGTGCTAATTATGCAGAAGAACATGGAAATCAATCTGCAAAAGTGTATTAATAATTATAAGTTTTGAAATAAAGATAGAAATCTGATAATTCTTACATTTAAAAAGGTCCGTGTAACTCTCCAGATTATAGTGCAACCTATCTGCGAGTCAACAGTAAATCACTAGTTATTAAGCCATAAAGTAGGCGGATAACCTATCCAGTGGGGGCAACCAATCCGCGAGTATATATGATAAATAAATTTGAATAACAAAAAAGTTTATTCGGGGTGTTTACACAAAAAGTATAAATCCTTGATATTAGAACACAAAGAATTTTTTTTTTGTTTTTTAAACCAATGGTTTTCAACCAGATTTCATATACTGGGGGTCCACACAAAAAAAATTAGCAAGTCAGAGATCCACAGTAATATTTTAGAGTTCCACAGAGTAATTTCCCTTCATTTCCAGTGCCTGGGCATGCTCTTGAATTTCCTAAACATCTTGAAATCTTGTCCCTGTCAAGTGGGATTTGATTTTTAAAAAAGTTACAAGGGATGAAATCTGAGCAATATGGCAGTTTATAACCCCTTTTCACACTCCTAGACCCAATGGTATAACCACATTTATCAGTCTGGTCCTTAGGATGATGTTTTAACCACAGGGCTAACCCTGTGCTGGTCAGTACTGATGCTGGTCCAAGCTAGCTGTTTGTCATTGGCCACTACGAACCAAACCCACTTAACCAACATTGTGTTCTTGAACAGAGCAGTGAAAGATCGAATGTTGTAGTAATCAAAGTATTGGATTGAGCCAAGGCAGAACCTATATTAAGGGGAGAAATATCTTCACAAAAATAAAATGAAAGATTTGTTAGGTTAATCTTCAATTAGTTTATATAGTTCCTGATACAAGAAGAATTAGTCCACATCAATCTCTAAAAAAAAATTCTGGAGAAGCTGGGTTCTTCAGTGTCAGGAGATTTGGTGGCAGCTGACGTGGATTCCAGAGGCACTAATGCAAGAATTCATCGCACAAGTCCTCAAGCTCTCAAAGATATCTGCTTTTATGCACTTCGGCCCAAAACTGGTGTAGGGCAAACAGGTTTTGAAGATTCAGTGATTCCCCAATTTTCGCATTAATCCCAAGAAGGGTTCTTTGTCTGCTATTTCTGCACTCTTAACTTTTACCATGCTCGAGGCAAAAAATTTTTTCTGTAGAATTCTCTCTCTTTGTTGTTCTAGGCACATTATGTCACCTTGAGATGGTTGCTATAGATAAACACTTGTCAACTGTTATTTCCAGTATTCTAATCTGAAAATCACTTATTACTGGTTTGGAACAAGGCTAAACTTCTGTTTTCTGATGCCATTCTTCTACACAAGGTGAAACATTGATTAAACCTACATTAATTTTTTTTGCAATATTTTGTAAACAAAAATGGCCTCACCAATATCAAATGAAGCCTTAATTCAGGAGATTTTCTTTGATTCAGACTCTGATGATGATTTTGAAGGTTTTAATTGATATTGAAGTGGTTGAAGAGGAAAACATTGATGACCACTAAAGTCTACTATCATCCATGGCTGACTAATTTTATGGAAGCTACTGGCAACCATTAATATACCTGATGGCCTTTCTGAGGGTGAATTATTTTGTCTGTTTATAAATGACAAAATAATAACTTCGTCAATGAGACAAATATGAAAGTCAGATGAAAGAAAGACCAAACAAATGCTAGTGTCTTCTCATATGTAAACACGAGGAAGCATGTCACTTTTTTGATGAAATAAGTCTTCTTATCTATTTTACTTTTTATTGCAGACCCAGAACTCCACAAGGAGTAATAAAAGTTAAAGTATGTTAAATTGTTAATGTATTTGTTTTTTATTTTGTATTTCAATTTTTCTTGTTTTCAGCATCAAAACAGGCATGCAAAACAATGCATTGCATCAAAATATTACTCATCCATTCTTTTATTAATATTCAAAAAATAAAATCTATACACACAATACAAAGAAAGTTATAATAATTTTAAAACAGTAGGTGTTTATTTTTTTGTGCCCTTAAAAAAATGGAGTGGCAGGGAGAACAATTCTAGAAAGAAATTAGTGTGGTAAAAGTTAATCAACTTTCCAAATTTGGTGAATTATTCATCTTCCTTGGGAGTAGTCACAGGGATTGCTCCTCCCCTCAACTCCAACTTGCTTCACTTTACATCTCATACAATCACTCTATACAGGTAGTGCTAAATTCTCATTCTTCCTTCTACTCCCTTAGCATTCAAACTCAGCCTACTTCCCAGGACAGGCACAACTGCCTTTAGACTAATCTAATTTTTAAACTGCATAGGTAAAAGGGTGAAGTTTTATTCTAGTCATTAATTTTAATTCTCTTATTCCTTTCTATTTCCCTGGACTTATCTCTGTCAAGCAAAAATATAACCCAGACCACTCTCTTTCCCACCAATGACAGGACTTGTTTTCATAACTTCCATCTTATCATACATTTGACCCTTAAGTAGAGTTTGTTCTCATTTAACCATCATTTAAATTTCCCAATTTTTTATCAGCAAAAATATAAGCCAGACCTAACCCTCTCCTTGTTAACAATATTTGTTTTCTTAAATTCTCAAGAGAGAGATAAAATTATTTCTCAATTCATTTCGCCACATGCCAGATTCCTTGATAGAGAAAAAAATAATTTCTTGGTGCATCATCCCAGTTCTTAAGGGCGATAAGACCCAGATGGCCCCTTTCGCATCCCATCACACTCTCTCTCTCTCTCTCTCTCCCAGTTTATACTCAATATTAACCACTTCATGGCTCTTCCAGCTTATACCCAATATTAACTACTTCATGACCTCGGTGTCACAGGTTGTCTGGCCTGAGGAATGTTGGGCTTGGCCAAAAACTGCACAAGCCATGGACATTGATAGAACCTTTGTGATGTAGCAAGAGGACTACACTCTACACACTTTCCTTCCAAGTACTACTATAAACAACAAAAGTGAGCAAGAACACTATTACTTAGTGCATATATGCAACAGAATTCAATCTTTGTCAAGCAGTTTCACTCTACATACTTTAGCTCCATTACCATAGCAACAGTTCCAATACTTTTTTAATCAGAACTTCTATTTACATCAATAATCTTGAACTGATACATCTTCTATCTTGTGAAGGATCACAAGTAATGTGAAAATCATTGTAATGTCATTATTGGAAGTAAATCTCTTCATATTATTTCAACTCTCCATTAGTACCATGATGTATTTAAACACCCCACAAAAGCCTTTTCCTTAATATTTAGAAAGTGGCAAGTCAAATTTTAATGATTAGTTAAGTAGCTTTTTGAATACCTCTGTCCAGTAATTACAAGGAGTTTCTGATTTTAGCCCTAATGTTTGTGCAAATTTCAAACATGTAACCCTAAAGTAAAGACTGTCTGAAATAATTCGAGAAGAAACGTATGCAAAGATCACAGTAAACTTCTTGTTCTCTGCTTGGAATGTGAAAAAAAATTCCATTGAAGATGAATAAGATTGATTATACTTGGTTTTAAAAGATCATTGAAAATAAAAAGAAACTTATTTTTGCTTATTTGAATTTTTGAAACAAATTTTTTTAATATTATCTTTTTAATTTGATTTTTCAAAATAAAATCTTTTTTTTCTATCCTATAAAAACCAGAACACTGGAGACAATATATAACAAGGAAATTAAGAATCTAAATGATATATCTATAATATACACTCCTCTCCGGTCTTTTGAACTGGAGTAGAGGTTTATCCTTTGTTTCCTAGAAGAAATACCTTTGCCTATTACCCAGTTCACACTCCTCCTCAGTGTTTACAACAGAAGCAGGGGTTTATTCCTTGTTTCTTGTCTAGAATTGTGTTTCTGGTTCCTTCTAAAGTTTCACTCCCATTAACCCCATGCATCTTCGTGGAATTATCACCTTGCTTGGGGTGAAAAGAATATTAAAAAAACAAAATTAAGTCGGGTGGATAAAAAAAAATGCACATGTTACTAATGTTGTCACAATGCTCCTAATGAACAATTAAGAGATTCTAGTGATTAGCTGAAAGGAAAATCTGTTGAAGTGACTCTGAAAAGAAAGTTGAAATTATGTTTGTAAGTAAAGACATCACAAAACTGACAATAAAAATGACAGATCCAAGTCTAAACTCAGACTAACATTCTCAGCTGACATGAGGTGGAAAGACTACATTAAATCCATCGCTAGATTAGCTGCCATGAAAGTCAGTTCACTGTGTTGAGTGAGACAATTTTTCTCTCTGGAATCTATCTTGCATATTTCTAAGTCTACCCTTCGTCTATGCTTAGAATATTGCTGCCATAAACAGTCCAGTGCCCCTGCTAGTTTCCTGGAGCTCCTCGATAAGGTCCAAAGAATCAGCAATATTATTGTTATGAATCAATAACGAAACAAATATTTTTGTTTAAAACTATCTATAATACACACCACTACTATCACATGTAATTTACTGTTAAAAAAAAAAAAAACATGCGTATTATTTTTAAGAAATTATGGCATGCTACAATTTTGATATTTGGATAAAAGCATTGGTTGAGCTATCCCAAAAAGTGATTTAATCCAAAGAGTTGTGAGTTCAATACCTGGCCACAGCAGAAGGAACAACAACTTTGAGAGCTGAGTTACTTAAGGAAATTAACTGAAATTGAGATATCCAAAAATGGCATGACATGTGGAACTACAACAATCTAACCTTGCGGACTAAATAAAGGGTTTGTTTCGAAATTCTAACATATATCACCTGAAGAAGACTGAAGTATGTAACAGCCGAAATGTTATGAATATGGCAATAAAGATGAGAGCAACAGTCCAAGCAATGTAAAAAGTGTAAATTATTTTGCAGATAAACGATTTTTAATTTGATTCAAAATCCTCAAAAACTAAAAAGTCCCAACTGTTTGGTTCATATTTTTCTCTTACCAAACAGCCTATGACTACTGTTTTGTTTGTTTATTGCAGAGCAAACTTCGAGTAATGTTGAGAATACTTTCAACCGTCGTTATGTCAAACAGAAACTGCAGCATGGCATGGGACGAATTTGGCAGGATGTACAACAGAAAGTCAAGACATTTATTTTGGGAACAGATCTTTCCTTTTTTAAATTTGAAGAATTTATTCAAGTCCTTGACCTTGTTAACAGGTAAGTTAATATAATGTTTGAATATCTCCCTTGGAAACAGTTAAACTTTTTCATTTTCTAAGTATGTCAGATACATTTGTTTTTTCTAAATTCTCTTTTTTTGTTTTTTTTTTTTTGTTTTTTTTATTATTTTAATGGAAATACTTCAGGGACAAAATTAATGTGTTATTTCTGTTTTATTGAATAACTTGTTTTTGTTCTTGAATTTGATACAATGATGACAAACGCTGCTTAAAGATGACTCATTTCAGCTTTCTCTCTTTTTTTTTTTTTTTTTTTAACTTGCTATAAACATTTGTTTATGTTTTTCCTGAAGAGTCCATATTTAGTACTATCTAACCAAGGAAAACCAATTTGGTTGTAATTATCTGAAAGGCAAACAGTATTTTTAAAGTTCAAACTTTGTATAAATTAATACAAATTAATTAAACAACGGGACTAATTTTGAAATTTTATTTAGCAAAATCATTTCTAGTTTGAAATGGAAATTTTCCTTGTGTCTGAAACCACTTAGATTATTGTTAGAAAGCTTGTTCCAGATAAAATATTTGAGCTTAATGTATTCCCTTCAAATAAAGGTATTATAATATACTTGATAAATATATATATATATAATTTTGTGAACATTATATATTATTATAGGATTAATACAAATAAACTATATAGATATATATTATTTTGAATATTATTATTTTATTTTATATAGATATACAGGGTGTTTCAAAAAATTTGATATCCTTTGAAATGTAAATGTCACAGAAAGTACATGATTAAGGCAAATGAAATTAAAAAGTATTAATGTTGAAGATCATAAGATTTATTCTTCCAAATCTGAATGAGAAATTCAAAAGCATGTGGATTATGTGAACAATTTCACAAATGTTCAATATGTGCACTGCCTGAGACACGGCATTTTTATACCTGTAAAGAAAAAGATTAAAGATTAAAGAACATAAAAATACAAATAAGAAAAAGACAAAAACATAAAGACATAAAAACATAAAGCAAACATTAAACATAAAGATGCTATTAAAATTTGAAGTCATTTGAAGGAGATCTAACAAGGTTATTAGATTGCGAAATGATATCAAATTTTTTGAAACACCCTGTATATTACTTTATTATATATATAGTTTTAAGGTATGCTATATTTATAGATTAAAGTACTCAATGTCAGGGCTAGCACATATGTAAATATAAATTGCTTTCACTTTTGTACTAATGCCCTTAGGAAAGACATGAACCCATCTCTTCTAGGTATGAGTTAAACAGTGCGGTAAACTTGGTTCTCTAGTCGTTGGTGGCAACTTGTCTAAAAGTAGGACTAATCTGCATTTCAAACTGTGGCAAATGTGATGGGAAACCACTCTACTATCTTTGCGAAGAAGTCATGTCAGTTCACCAATAATAAAGAAAAGAAAGCTGTGGAGGACCATGATCATCTACATTCTGAAAGGACCTAGCATTAATAAAAAAATGTTTTTCATATCTTTTTGCAGACTAATTGAGATTGGAGAAGAATTCTGTGGAAGCAAATCTGAAAGTCTTCAAGATGTGTTGAAACAGCAAAGTCTTAACTATTTTAGGAATCATCACAGGTAATCGAATATTTTGTAAATTTATTCCTTCAAAATATTTGATACTTTCATGTATCACTTGGACAGTAAGAAATCTTTTGTTTCAGCTGCATTTAAAATTCAAGCTTGGTGTTCCAAGAAAAAAGAGTAAAACAGAAAACATTTATAGCATGAGATAAGAACATAGAGTTGGTTATAATGCCCATCTTTTAGTTACGAACATGTTGCAGGCAATGATAAGAATAAGTAAACAAAATTTATAAATAGGTGATCATTTTTATCAGCCACTGTTATGAAAGAAAGAAAATGTTGTATCCTTAAAAGAGGTTACAAACAGACAAAGGTGATACTCAAGTGAAGGAACAGCCACACATGTGTAGATGAAAGGAAGAGAGGTTTATTGTAAAAAGAAAATACACTACTGAAAGACAGGGAATAAGGTGGCAGACTAGCAATTCCCAAAGCAAGTATATTTACCTTACTCCCCCATGTGGCAGGATGCAGCACAAGGCCATTTTTAATGTGGAGTTAAAACTGAGCCCATAGGCTCAGACAAAAATTCCCTGTAGACCCCTGTGCCAGGACATCTGTGTATGAATTTCTGGGTATTATAAACCTAATGTCTTCAGCAACCAGGATGAAAGTAGAATTAACATTATAAAAAAATGCATAACACCAGTTGACAATAGCAAAAAAATTAGATTAATTATTTATTACAAAAAATTTAAAATCCCTAACCTTATAGTTAAAAATAATAATTCACCTCCTAGAACAAAATTAAATAGGGCAAATATTGTTTACGAATTTAAATGCCCATTAAGGAATTGTATTCCTGATCAATCAAAATTCGTAAATATATATAATTACTACAACATGTTTGACACGCAGACTCACTCTACACCTTTCTGACCATAGTTCAATTAGATCTCATTTAAATATTCATGGGGACCTACCAGACACTATTCGTAACATACTTGTTGACAACACAAATATAATAGCATCATCTTCATGCAAAAAAATGGCTAAAAATAATGGAAGCCTTATTAATAAAAACAAAAAAAAACAACACTTAATATCAACTATGAACATGGACACAATATCTTGACTGTTTTGAAAAATGAAAATATTTTATAAAACATACATGCAGCAAACTATTTCTTATTTAACAGTTAAAATATTTAATCCTTGAAAATAACTAAATGTATAGGTGAAAGTGCTCAGATAAAAAGAACATTCAGAGTTTTTATATAATTTATCATCCGAAAATAAAAAAATTATTAGATCACATGAGAAGTTGTATAAAAAAACTAAATAAAAGCACCTTGTCAGTCGTATTCAATGAAATGTGCATATATATATATACATAGAGAGAGAGAGAGAGAAAAGTACATATAAGAAAAATCAAGAAGTATAAGCAGTCAATTGCTGACACCCCCTGAGGAGTGGACAGTATAATTCTCAGAGGGTCCATCTATGAAACTCTGGAGTTGGGATGCTGAAGGTAAACATCAGTCAGCTAAGTGACAGACCTTTTACTTATGTTTATATGAAAAGAAAAGTTATCCAAATGGTTGAAGCTGTGTATTTAAGAAGAGTATTTTATTTCTTTTTAAATAAATTTATCTTTGATCTTTCAGAGTGAAAATGGATGAACTAAGAATGTTTTTGGAGAATGAAGGCTGGGAATTGTGTCCTATTCGATCCAACTTTAACTTGCTTCAATTACTGGTTTGTACTTTATTCTTTTCCTACATTTTTATTTCTGTTGCAAATCTTAATCTATAACCTTACCATCTCTCAATGCATCCATGTATCTGCTCGCTCATTTTGTTAAAGATAAGGAGTAACATTAACCATGTGCACTGCCCAATGGTTGCAGCAGTTGCATATATTTCCCAGTGGTTTATGTGCAGTCAAAAGCCAAAATTTTAAATGCTTATTATCATGACTTTCAAGTTTTCCTAACATGGAGAACCAATACAATCTTCCTCACTCCATTCCCCACTCTCTTTTATTGAGCTAAGCTTTGTGGATATTTTTTGTTTGTACAAGCTGTCTTAGTAATTCCGCTGAATTATAATGATTATCAGATAGAAACTTAAACCATTGACTGTAAGACATCAATTACAAAATCTGACTACAAACACAAACTGTACACATTGAAAACATTTTACTGATGCTGGAATGGAATAAGGAATTTTTAGTGATACTTATAATCTTAAATATTTGACTTTTATTAAAAGATTAAGTTTAATGATTTGGGATGTTAAAATGAATATTAATTGAAGAAAATACTTTGAAATTCATTGTACATAAAGAAAATATTTTTCACACTTTTAAAAATAATCTCTTGTTGCCTGCGACAAACAGAAATTATAATTTTTGTTATTTTTTTTTTCTAGTTAAATTTTCTTTATTGATTTGAATTTTGGTATTTTTGACTTGAGATTTATTTTATATGGCAAAGATATTATGAAAACACAATTTAATAATTTTTAAATCTATACAATGTGATGTTTCAAATATTGAACAAATATAAAAATTAATGATTTTTCAGAAAAATCTCAAACCCACAAATAAATTTCACAGTATGTTTCTTATATTTTTTCATTTATTTTGTTACAAAGTTTTTTAAATTTTATTTTCTGATATTTATTCAGTTCTTGTGTAGTTTCATGTTGATTTCAATTGATCATTCAAAACTAAATTCAATTTCCCCTTATTTTTATAATTCATACAATTCTGAATAATTTCCAATCTAAAGTCATCCATTATCATTTTCTTACAGGAATTTCGATTCATGCAAAACTGGAGTCAGAATTCATCAGGTGTAAATTCTCCAGCTAAGATGGATGCTAAACAGGAGACAAAAACAAATCTTGGCACCGGTTATTTTTTCAATTTTGAGGAGAAATGTAATCCTTTTGATCTGCAACCAGAAGAGGAAGAACAGGAAGATGTCTTTGCTAAAAGCATGGTGAGTTGAAGTTGATGGTTTCAAAAATATTGTGAAATGTGAAAAATTCTGAATATACATTTATAAGAATCAAATGGATTTCAAGATCATCACACCAAACTGTGAGTGACTGCCTTACACTTAGCTAGAAAAAGTACAAAAAACACTTTACTAAAATGATTCCTGAAATTAAAAATATGCCTTACCATAATAGACTTAAAAGCCTTGTTCTTTTCTCACTTGGAACTGAACTAATTTAATACAAGTATTTAGAATAATAAATTCAATTGACAACATAGGTTTCAAGAAATATTTTAACAAAAGCCAGTATATATCCACCAGAGGACATCTCTAAAAAAAATTCAACAAATACTCTATTGTCTGAACAAACGAAAATATTCTTTTTCACTGCAGGTAGTGAATGAGTGGAGCACTCTCCTTCATTGCCAAGACTTTAGATATATTCAAAAAGGAAATCAAAATATATTTTGAATATATTAGATTGTAACTGTACTTGTGTACAATGTCCCTCTATCTTAAACACATTTCTGATTCAATGTTTTGAAAAATTCCTTTTTCCTGCATGTTGCCAGGGATCTTTGTTATATTTTTTTTTAACCACTTCCCATTTGTTTACCCATTTTGGGCTGCTAAATTAATAATAAATTACCGTTTCCTGGCTCTAAATCCATTATAAAGTATATGCTTTTTTTTTAAAGACATTTTAAGAAAAATTTATCTCCTTATATGACATCTATGTAGTTTCAGGTGTAACATTTAATTATATCCAAGAGGCATTTTCCTATAAAAGTATCCACTTCATCCCATGCCCTGGTATTTTGGAAGGGTTGAATTCTCTACAAGTGAGTGAAGGCATGAAATGTGAATAGTAATGGAAAAAAAAAACATTTTCTTCAGTATATTCAGTTTTCAAAATAGTGCTAAGTACTTTTGCAGACATCTGATAAGTTCCCTCAGGATGATCTAAGTGGATGCGTTCATCAACAGATCCTCTTATAATATCATTTTGTTAATAAGTATACAATCTAAATGCAATATATTTCCTGTTTTCTGCATGTTGCCTGTGCTTTGTGATTTTTTTTCCCTTCCATTTGTTTGTCCATTTTGACTTAATGACTGCAACAATGATTATGATAAAAATAAAACAAAATAATAACAGTCACAAGATGACATGGGAATTCTCAGTTCAGACAGATCATGTCATTGAAGCACAAAGACTCGACCTTATTGTTTATGTTGTAGCATACCTACGGATGATAATAGGTATCTTCCCATTCACATAAATACAGTAGTATATACTGTATGTTGGTCAGCAGTTTGAGATTCATTGTGGAATTCACTTGACTCACTTCTAGCAGTTGACTACTTCTTCTATGTGCCACTGGTGAATCTTATATGTGTTGTTCTTGTCCTAAATATTATCGTTTTTTTACCAACTTTAGTTTGATTATTCTATTCAGTAACCTTCCCTACATTACAAAAGTTTATAAATAAGAAGAATAGCAAATGTCAAATTATTGACCTTGCTGTTCTAATATAAGAGTTGACGCCAAAGAAACTTGGTTTTTATATATTTTCAGCTTGCTTTGTTACATTTTTTTTTTACCTTTCGTTTGATTACCCATTTTTGCCTAATGGCTGTTGAGTAAATAAAAAAAAAAAAGAAATTGATTTTCACATGTGTGTTCTTTTTCTTTAATATTAGTCCTTGTGTATTTTTTTCTAGTACATTTTCTTAAAAAGATATAAACATTGTACATTTTATAAAATTGATAGCAGATGTATTTCCAGTTAGTATTTGAATAAATCTAATCCAATGGTCAGATCATCTTTATTAATAATTATTTACCACTTTGTTAGATAAATGCATCAATAATTAAAAAGATTTTACCTTTGAATAGGCATGAATTTATTTTAATGTTATTTATTGTATTCTTATATTTTCTCTCTCCTTCACCTTGTTATTGAAAGGACCGTGATGGGTTTGATGATGGTAGTGTTGAGAGTGATAGTGACTCTGATGTTCCAGAAGAGTTGAAGCAGGAATATATTGATGAACACACAGGTGAAACCCAACCTAATCAGTAAGTGTCAATTCTCTTCTTATTTTTGCATCACAAATATTCACTTCAAATAAATAAAATACGTTTTTGTCCTTCTACTGCAGCCATGTTCATCCAGCAATTACTTTTAAAACTTATTTTAATCCTTTAATGATTTGGTTTAGTTTTGGTGGGTTCAACACTATGGCTTCAACTGGTCCCACCCAATTATCTCCCTTAGCTAATCATTGGTAATTATTTTGAATGGGGAATGAGGGCCCTAACTTTCTTAATGAATTCCACCACTACATTTCAAACCTGATGAGTTATTGGAGTATATAATAATCCTTTTTACATTATTCGGACTATTGTCCTCATCTTTGTCGCCATATTTATTACAACATTTTGGCTGTTGTACACTCCAGCCTTCTTCAGGTGGTTGGAATCTCAAACTGAACCCTTTATTTAGCTCACTGGGGTAGACTTTTCTAGTTCGACATTCCAACCACCTGAAGAAGGCCAGAGCATACAATGCCCGAAACGTAATAAATATGGCGACAAAGATGAGGACAATAGTCCGAATAATGTAAATAGTGTACATAATACCTCATCTCAGAAATATAGACAGATTATAATCCTTTTGTACTGACTTGGCAACTCGACTCCAGTCATTTTCTCGCATACATAATGTGGCTTCCCTCTGTCTTCTCTTGAAGTATTTTCATGGCAACTGCTCTGACAAGCTTTTTCCCTGGTGCCCTGACTGCATGAATTTAAGTTTGCTACAAGGTTGGCTTCTAGCTCCCACCCTTTTACAGTTGAAACAGTTAAATGTAACTGCCTTTTCCACTCCAACAGCTTCTTCTCTCACACTTCCCAACAGTGGAACACCTTTCCTCTTAATTGCTTCCCAGATAAATACAATCTTCAAAAATTTAAATGTAACATCAATCATCATCTTCTGATGCCTTGATCCCCATTCTTCTTTTTAACTTTTCCTCAATCTCCCCCGTACCCAGACATTTTTCTTACCTTCACTCTCTCTAACCCCCCTGCATACTAGTGGCACCCCCACCTTGCTTGAGGGTGAAAAGCTTAAAAAAATAAAAGGATTATTATATACTTGTTACATATAGACACATTGAAAATGTCTTTTATCAATTGTCAAGCATTTTGGACTTGTAAGCATAATCAAGAATAAATAGTTTCAAATTTCATTAAATAAAATTTTTATTCATGTAGAAAAAAGATATGAGGTAAAAAATTTATGACAAGTTTTTATTTACATCAATTTTTACAACAACATTAAGCACAAGTGATCATAAATGTGGAAACAAAGCTATAACGTGAAAATGGTGGAAAAAAAGCTATATAATAAGCAAAAACATCTGGGTTTTTTTTTACATCAATTCTTATAACTTTAAACACAAATTAAGATGATCTGAGTTGAAAAGTTATTCGACATTGTGATGAAATTGAATAATAAAAACTTTGAAAAGTTTCCATGTATGAAATTCTCTAGTTGGAAAACACCATCTTAACACTTTCAAAATGTATACAGAAACCATTTTGTATATTAATTAAAAGTACCTAATTTGTCAGCTTATGTAATGTACAGTTTACATGGATATTGAACTACGGCCATCTAGTCATTATACCAACACATTTGACATGTGGTCATTTTTGCATAGTTAGTATTAGTATTTAAATGCGAGTTATATATCAGTAGATACAGTATCCATAATTCTCTTCTTTTTTTTTTCATTTAATTACAGTCGACGACCACGAACTCGAAGTAGAAGTGGCTTCAAATCTGTTCCTATTGTCACCAATACATCACTCAACATTCTCCGTGTCATGGGTGAGTTGATTTCTATATCCGAAATGTTTTGCTTAGTTTGAGATAGAGAGATCGTAGAGTTAACTTTTGATTTTTAGTAGGTCTTAAGGATTGCTAACTTTTTGTTAATCATGTCATATTTCAATATTACCACTTTACATTACTATTTTTAAAAAATTACTGTGCAAGTCTAATTTTCATATGAAAGTGTTGGCATCTGTTTACATTAAGTCCTTCCAGCCATCTCTCTGTAAAGAGTGGGCTTAAAGGTAATTAGCCTGTGTGTGTTATATTTTCTTTCTTATAAAATTTAGACATAGGTTATTATTTTTAATGATTTTAATATACCTCTGCCCTTTGTATTCCTTTCTCTGCAAACAGTGTTATCTACTCTGTATTGACTGCATTGATCTGTAAATATAAACCACGTTTTTTTTCAAGTGTGCTCTGCAATTAAACCACCAAAAAAAAGTCAGTTTGTTCTTCTTTAGCTTCACAGTTAAAGTTTCAAAAATATAAAGTGAAAGAAAAAAAATTGGTTTGTGACAGAGAGAAAGGGCTTCATTTTGCTGCCCAACTCTCTTCTTAAAATCTGACCAAGTAATCAAACATTAGATTTATTTTTTGGAAGGGATACTTAGCCAGTTCAATAACTTTTCAGCACCTCCTCATATAAGCCATGAACAGAAAATGAACATCTCAAGAGAATATAGGTTGTAGAGGTTTGTGATTTATGCTTATGAAAAGGAGGAGGAGAATTTTGATTTATAAGAAAATTGATTAGCACAAGTGTTTACTCTATAATTTTATTGTGTTTCTGTAGAGCGTTCCAATAGCCAGGGTTTATGAATGGATATGTTTTTCCTCTAGAACACTTACTGGTCCTTGGGGGTCAAAACTGCTGATACCCCCTGTCATCAGCACTTTAACATACACACACACACACACACAGATTTTATTTCATTTTTTTTATCTTATTAAAATTTTAAAGATTTATTTAAAATTTAATTAATTCAATAAAAACAGACAAAGAGAATATAACAACTACTACAGTAAAAAAAAAGAACAGAAGAAGAAGAAAAATGAAAAGAGGAAAAAATACTATCGTAAGAGCTAACCAATTATTATTCCTCACTTGTTAGAATTTGATCAAAGAAATTAAAATATTGCACACACTGACTATAAAAGTGGAACATAAAGAAGAATAATACACACACATCAATAATATATAGTCCTAAAAACCTTTTGTTTGCATAAGGATAGTTGTTTTGATTTAATATAAATTGTCTCAAGGACTTTCAAATGACTGACAGAATGTGATCCACTCAGAATATAGTCTCAAAAGGATAATGCATGTTCCCAATTTTTAATGGGCAACATTGCTAACATGGATGTAATGAAAAACTTAAGCAAATTTTCTCTTCTTTAAGAGTTAAATGGTCCTACCTATGTAGTCAGCTTCACACTGGCACTTAAATTGGTAAATTACAGAACTTGCACAAAATATAGATAGGTCATCTTTACAAACTGATTTTAATATTATGAAGAAAAAAAAAGATTGATGTGAATTACCCCAAAAAACTAACATTGTCTGATGCACCAGCCTCACCAATCCACAGCAATCTAAAATTTAATTTCCATTTAAAATAAGATCTTAAATAAATATTACATTTAAAATAAATCTTAAATACTCATTTTAATGAATATGTGCAAAAGTTTACAATGATTTTTATTTATTCTTTCTGAAAAATATTGACTGAATACATAGTTAAAAAAAGTTTTTGATGGAAACTTTTGCACACAGCTAATATAGAATCTTATACATCAAATATTGAATAAATCTAAAACTTAATAAACTCAGTAATTAAAATAAATTCTTCAATAAATTTTAAATAAACATTTTAATAAATGAAATAATTAAAAAATTGAATTGAAATCTTTGAATTATTTTTTAAAATATTTGTTAAGTTTTTTTTTTATTTAAGAAAGAACCCATCAAAATTAAATAAATTATTATATCTGAATTCCAAATTGAACTGTTTTCAGAGTTTCACAGTTATATTTCTCATAAAAATATATGTTTATTTCTCTGTCTTCAGGTCGTTACATGAAGATGATGACGATTCTGAAACCAATTGCTTTTGATGTGATTACTTGTATGTCTCAATTGTTTGACTACTATATGTACACTGTAAGTAAAATAATATATACGTTTAAATTAATTGTAGATTTTGTTTTTTCATATACACTGTATGTTGTTCCTCTAACAAATTATTTTCTTTTTTTCTTTTTCTCTAGGTTTATATATTCTTTGCCTCTGATGGGGTAAGTGTAAATTTCCGATTGACTCTCTTTCCTCACAAAAAAAGAATATTTAATCCAGGCTATCTGAAGAGTCTATAAAGACTATAACGTATAGAAATGTAACTCTGGCCATTAATCCTTCTTTATTTCCCCCTGGATACCTGATAAGCCACCTTCTTCGTTAAATGTTTACATACACTACCTGTATTGGTTTCTGATCATTTACAACACTGAGAATTTTCTAAACTAGCTGATGTAAAGTACCATTTATATATTAACCAAAGATTTATGTTGTGTTTCTTTCCTTTTTTTCTTCCATCAGTGGATGTGTGGTTAGAAAATTACTGCTCTGGCCACATGATCTGGGTTCAAATCTCTCCATTGTCAATTTGTTAATGCTTGTCTTAACACAAAGTCACAAGTAATCATTTGAGCACACTGGTCTTGTTCAAACCGTTGATTTCATCAACATATGCATTCTCTCTCAGAAACTGTAACAATGGTTCACTTAGTTGTAGTATAAACCAGAAGCTGACTCTGGAAGTGTTAAAGAAACACAAATGTGCCTGAGCAGGTGTTTGCATTAGGGGATTAGCTAGCCACTGAAACAGACAGCCAGTAATTATTCATTTATATCCAGGTGTGTGGCCAAGTAGTTAGAACATTTGTGGCCCTCATAAATTTGTCAATGACGTAACTTCATGATAATATTGAGAGAATCCCAGTATGCAGCGCCATTGGAAAGTCCCTGAAAACCATGACAAATGTTAAATTTGGCCTTGTAACTGAAATGGGTTAGAAAAAGCTGTTTGGAAACTGTTGATGATTGTACAAGCACAAAGTTACAAGTCATTGAGACTGAGGGTTTGTGTGTATTAGTCTAGTTCAAACTGCTGATCATGCCAGATTGCACACTCTCTCCTAGAATCTCTAAGATCTGCTCAGCATAGCTGCAGTTTAACCTACAGGTTGGCTCTGTGTTTGTTGAAGAAACCCAAATATACCTTAGTGGGTGTCTGCAACAGGGATTAGCTGTACACCCTAGCACACGAGTGTACACAGAAATGAGCAACCAACCATTATTATATACTAGTGTAAAAGCTGCTCTGTTGGGTGGCATTTAAGCTAGCTTCTGCTGACGGCCCTTAATTAGGTCTTCAGCTTGTTCAGGAGTTTGAGAGTCCCTAAGTCTTTGCATATTCTCTGCCGTTTGATCTGGGTTTTCATTTGCATGGGACTTTCTTTTCCTTGCTGCAGCCTTAGCTTTTTTGATTGCAATCTGGTCCTCTGTTGTCAGAGATTTCTCTTTTGCAAGGCATACAGCTACCGTATGCGATAGGCAACAATAAACTACAAATGAACTCAAAAGTGATCACTGCATTTAAGTATTGCATTAATATTTAAGCTTACTAAGTTCAACAATAATTCTTCTGCTGCCACTTAATTTAGAGACAAGTTGATGTGTGTAGGTCCTTACTTTTCATACAAACCATTATTTTTATTTCATGAGTGACTTTTGTTATAAATATTATCATGCAAAAAAATTTGCCGTAAAAATATTGCCAAAAACAATTTCAGTAATGAAAACTTGGGAATGCAAAATTTCTGTAACCTGACCTACTGAAAATCTGAAAAAGTGTGACACACTGACACTTGCATTTATTATATAGATTTATTTATTAGGTGTGTGCAAGTTTTAAGCATATTTTATTAAATTTGGGTAGATAAAATTGTTCATAAGCCATTGATGGTTGTGCTTGTCACAAGTCATTATGACCAAAAGTCTGAGCATAATGGCTTCAATCAAACTGCTGATCTCGCAAGGTTATGCTATTCTCTCCAAGAAACTTTAATGATTTTTCAGAAAAATCTCAAACCCACAAATAAATTTCACAGTATGTTTCTTATATTTTTTCATTTATTTTGTTACAAAAGTTGCAGTATAAATCACGTTGGCTCTGTGGATGTGGATTTTTTTTTTTCTTTAATCATTTCACCCCAAGCAAGGTAATAAATCCACTAAGACACAAGGGGTTACTGAGTGTTTGAGAATATGAGAAAAACTGCTAATGAAGAGAGAGAATAATAAAAGAACAAGAATTAAGAAGAGAGAAGATAGCAATTGACATTGCATTTAAATTTTTGAAGTTCAAAGTTGATTAGGAAGTAAAGAGCCTGAAAAGAGTTCCACATGCAAGAAGTGCAATAGAAGAAACTGCATATAGTTACAGTTACATCTAACAAATTCAACTGTAAAATGATAAGATCTTACGGCCAATCTAGTATTACACTTAAATTCATAAAGTCTAGGTACCATAGAGGAAAGTTCATCAGAACAATTACCATAAAAGTAGTTATAAAAAAGGCACAGTGAAACTATGTTGTGACTGAAGTCAAGATTCCAAGTCAGAACGTATAACATTGCAGATTCTTTGGATTTTATCATGAATTTCTAAATATATAGCAGGAGCACTGGACTAGATATGGCAGTAATATTCAAAGCATGGACAAATGGTAGACTTATATATCTCTAAGATAGATTCTGGTGAGATAAAATTGTCTAGTACAACACTGTGAACCAACATTCCTAGCTGCAAACGTAGCAATAGATTCAATATTATCTTCCCACTTCATGTCAACAGAGGGGATGCTATTCCAAGAAGGTGCAATGAATCTCTCTCCTGGAGGTTAGCATCAGCCATACTGATAGAGAAGGTAAACAGGGTTATCTCAGATGATTAAAAGAAGGCAGTTTTGTTTTGGAGGTGTTAAAATTAACAAGCCATTTATTGCCCCAGTTAACAACAGATTGTAGGTCATTTTTGAGATCAGCTGCTAATATGACCTTATTGTACCAATAATTATGCCTGATCAAGCATCTGCAGCAGGGATCTGCTAGCCACTCTTAGTAAGCTTATTAGTCTCCTGAGACTGATAAATGCATATTATTGCTTTAATGTTTATATTTCAGTAAATGAAAAATGCTTTGCTGATTTTAGTTCCTCCTTTTTTTTTTTTCTTTCTTATCTTTTGTTTCCAGCCTGAAATCAACGACCGTACAATGAACAATCGTCTAAAAATCTCTTTACAAAGAATCCATGAAAGCCTCATTGCCGATGAGACTGTCCCTGGTATTAATGGAGCCCCTGAAGAACGAACAGTAAGAATCAATAAGCATTTACTTATTGTCTCGTATCAGCATTTAATTCTTTTCTCATTTAAGATATTTATTTTATGTAACTCTTAAAAAAGAGGAAAAAGAAGCTATTTAAGCTTGCTAGAGTTGTTTAAATCACTGAACTTTTTTTGTTATAACAGCATTTCAGCTGATTCATTCTGCAGCCATCCTCAGCTATAAATTCCATAAGAAAAGAAAGATGTATCTATTCCCCCCCCTCTCTAAAAATCTACCAACTAGTTCGATTCATCCCCATTTTTTATCATTTCTTTTCTGTCCCTCATTATTTTCAGAAAAAATAAACACCTCTTTGTCTTTACTTATGGATTGTACACTCATTGAAGATAGTAGATTGGATTGGACAAATTGTTGTAACTCCTTGCCAAGAATTGGACTACAAAATATGATTGGACCTGCTATGATTTAAGTTTATGTAATGTTATGTTAATGATATATGATAATACAAGACTAAGTTTTTTCATATGTAGAATCATTGTTTATTCACTTCTGGACTTTTATTAAATTAATGTCAGTTGTGGAGATTATGTAGTTTTTGAGGACTTTCTTTGAACATTCGATCTTCTTGCAAGGATGTGAGGGACTGACTGAACCCATCCCCCCCCCCCCCCCTCATGGCTCAGGCATATATTTACCTCCCTGTCATCTGGTTGTTTTGTGTTATAAGTTCACTTACTAGCTTATGTTGACACTCCCACTGATGTGCCTTGAGACCCCATTCTACACTTGGTATCTTTAGGGATCATCATCTAGGTCAGCTCTCTGAGACATGTAGCTCTTTTGATATTCTGAGGTGACACCAACTACAAAGCCTATTTTGGTATCTCTTAGTCTAAACCAGTACATATTGGGGTCACTACAGATAAACTCTTCTTAGATCAAAGGTTCTCGATGAGCATAAGATTTCATTCAAAATTGTAATATTTCCTCGCATGTGTCATATACTACAGCTAAAACTTTGGTTTATATTTGTGAAAAATGAATCTTAAATGATTTTATGATTATTTAAGTATTATGAAAATGCACATCCTGAATTAAGTTTTTGATTATATTTTGTTTTTATAGTAAACATATAATTGAGGCCAACAACATTTATTATGAACTGACATATCATTCTAAAAAATGCATACAAAAGGATTTCTTTACCAATTATAATTAGGTTGAAGATTTATTTTCTCTTTGGGCACCAAAAACAAAATAAACCATTCATTTTAGATTGACATATAACTTCTTCACATCAAGACTTTCTACAGATTTCTATATTGCATAAACTTTGGACTTGATATGAAATAAAACAAAGCATACTATGGTCATGTGCTTAGTATCTCTCAAATATACCAAACGATGATGCCTCAAAATATTTATTTATTACTATTAGATAAATATGTATCTTTTTAAAATAAATTGTCATAATAATGACTATTAAGTATAGGCGAAAAGGAAATTGAACATTGACTAGGTCATGCCTGAGATAGTGTCACCCAAAACATCAATATGAAAATTCTAGTCATATTCTTAAATAGCCTCATCAGATAGAGACTTTAATAAGTATACCATGCAGGGCATCAAATGCATTCAGAAATTTCTAAACTGTCATCTGGGAAAAAAGTAACAACTACTGGACTTGAGAAACCTATTTTCCTGAAAAAATGTTTTAAGAAAAAAATTTTATAAATTTCAACCAAAAGCAGTACTTGCTGTTCATTCAATGAATTCCCTCATAGGTAAATAGCTAACATTACCATTACAAGTTATCATTCTCTGTACCTCTCCCATCTGGCAATCTGTGGCCTAGCACAAAATCGAATGTCTTTAGTCTGTGGATCTGCTAGTAGAGCTCTTTGATACAGTTAACATTTGTGAAATATACTCATTAAGCTAAAATGTGTTTAGAAAAAAAGTTATTGAATCAATTTGAAGTACTCTACATTCAACAACCTGTGATTTTGAATTTTGCTTTTAAACATATATTTGGTTTTTTGAATCTAATAATTTATTTTTAATACGACCTAATTAAAAAAAACATAGACAAACAAATACAATTTTAATTTATATAATTTATATTACAAATGTTTTTTTATTAATTATAATTTTTTTTCTTATTTTCTAAAATTTCTGCTAGCCAACATTTTGGATTTGGTGGGCTCTGGCAATGGTCAGATTTTAAGGTTGCTGAATTAAAAAGCACCCTATGTATTTCCATTTCTTTGTGTATAAATAGTTGCATAGATATATTCCAATTTAATTTTTTGCCCAATGAAAATAAGACTTTTATTATTTTTTTATATTCATTCACAGTTACAATCTTTGGCAAACTTGGACCTTCATATCCACAAAAAATCGGAGTGTCAAAAGGACAGTTTTTCCCTTGACACAAATATTATTTTAACTATTTTCACTTCTCGGCAATGTTTAGTGTTTTAAAAAGTGATGATTAGAATTATAATAAAATTTAATCATATGACAATAAATTTATACATTTTCTTTGTTCTTGAAAACTGAAAACACAATTTATTAGATTGTTTATTGGAATGGTCACCAAACATTGGCTAATTGCAAGTTGATTCAAACTTGATAAAATGGTAAATAATAAAGATTTCCTTATAGTTTGTTCCCATATTTTAATAATTTAGTAAATGTTTATAAATTTATGGATAAAAAATTGTTTTCATATTTATTTCTTCATAAATTGGTAAATAATAAATATTGCATTACATTTAATACAACTGTATTAATTTTTAGAACGTTGTAAATATAAAATTATTCTTGTCAGTAAACGATCTAATAAATGGATAGTGTGTAATATTTTTGTTATCACTTAGCAAAAACCAAAAATGATATAAATTCTCTTTCGTCATATTTTTAGGTTTTATTAGAATTCTAATTACAGCTTTTTAAAACAAACATTGCCGAGGAGTGAAGGTAGTTAAAATAATAGTGGAGTCAATGGAAAAACTGTCCTTTTAACACTTCATTTTTTTTTTTTTTTTCCAAATTAATATTAATTGCTGATTTTTTTTTATATTTTATATATTGCTGTTAATTTTGTGCTTTCCAGGACAAAATTCCACAAGCTCACCTTTCACCAATTGTGGACTTATCCAACCGAGAAAAATTATATGGATTATCTGAGCGGATTGTTGCTGCTGAATCCCTGTGAGTAGAATATCCATCATTCAATTTGGACTTTTGTTAGCAAGGGTCATTTGATACAGAGTGCAATGTTTAATGTTTATAAATACCCAGTAGAAAAAATGGAAAGTCTCTCAAAACATTTGGTTTTCTGCCATATCACATTCAAACATTAAAGTTAAGCAATGTTGAACCTGGTCAGTACTTAGATGGGTGACTGCTGGGGAATATCAGGTACTGTAAACTTGGATGTATGAATGGAGAAATGGATAAAGGCTCAGAATGAGAAATCGGGGAGCAGAGTTCAAATTCCAGCCAGGTTTGTTATATTTAATTATGCGCAAATAGCCTCAGGAAGTGTATGAATCCACCTGTTCTCCTCCCAGCTATGGATTAAATATTAAGACTTATATTAGAAAATCATTTTTACCTCCAAAAATTCTTCCAATCCTAAAAAGTGTGTTTTGACTTTAAATAACATCAAAAAAGGTTGATAAGCCATAAAAAACAAATCAATGAAATCAAAACTTTTACAAAGTATTTGTCTATCAATTGAAAAAGTATTTGTTTATCAATTGAAAAGTATTTGCCTATCAACTGAAAAAGTTTATCTTATTTTTCTCTTTTTTGTGAAGTTGGGGGTATGCCAAAATACAATTTTTTAATAAGCAAAACACTTCTTTCCTGGGGAAGCTTTTAATATTTGTATTTTCTATACATTTTTGTAATTTTAATTTTTTTTTTTTTTTGTCTTTCAGTGTGTTCCTGGCCGAACAGTTTGAGTTCTTGCAGTCCTATTTGGACGGCACTATTCCACAGAATAAAAAAGCTTTCCTGCAACAGTTTTATTCCCAGGTTCAATTTTTTTTTCAAATCTTTTCATTTCTTACCTTTACTGCCGTTGAATATTGTCAAATGGTTTTCAATCATTTCACAATATTTATCTGACAGAATCAAATCTTTCCTTTTGATATACACTATGTCAACCTTATTTTTGCAAGTCGATATTTTCATAATAAAATTGCTATTTACTGAACAATGTTGATAAAATTTTCAAGATAGTAGTATATCATTTGATTATTTAAAATATTGATAATTGTTTTTGGAAAATTCAGCATAAGTGTCTATTTATAAATAAACCCAAAAGATTTAGGCTGCAGAAACATATATAATATCACATCTATTTGAATAAATTATTATTTTATTTTACACGTTAACATGGGCTCCTTGATATTCTGTAACCTTCATCATTCTTTCAACTACTGACTTTAACGTTTTTTACTCTTTTGATTTTAACATGACTTGCAACAGTTTTTATTACTTCTCAGAGATCTTCCTTGTATAATATTGTTTTCCATTCTTAGATATGGTTATTTTAATGGTGGACCATAAATTTTTTTATTGAATTAATATTTGAAGAGGCCGAGAGCCATTACATCAGTATGGTGTTTGAAGCCTTTTTTTTTATGAGGTGGGCAATAGCTTTACAGAATGTGAAGAAGTATTATCTTGCAGAAATATACTCTTTAGCTTAAACATTTTTGGTTGTGATATGTACAACACAAAAGACATCTTGTCCAGGAACTTTATCTTGGAATCAAGTTTGAAGCAACCTCTAATTTTACTGCCTCCAACACTACCCAAAAATATAACTCTATCTCCTTCCTGTTGTCTTCTCTTGACTGATTATTTTCACAGATCACCCAATCCTACACCCAGCTATCAGACCTATCCAATGTTGCTCTACATTCATATCTTATGGCCACATCACATTAAAGCACCAGTTCCCATACGATCACCAAAATTAAGCAACATCAAGCTTGGTCAGTATGTAGATGGGAATACCAGGCACTTAAAACTTGGGTGTGTGGGTGGTGTAATGGATAATGACTCAGAATTGTTAATCGGAGAGTCAAGTTTCAATTCCCGTTTTGTTCATCATATTCGTTTATATGCAAATAACCTTGCGAAAGGTATAAATCTGCCTCTTCTCCCCCCAGCTATGGGTTAATTAGTAAGACTTGTGTCACTAAATAATTATCTCTGCTCCCCCACCCAAATTCTTATAATCTAAGAATATTTTCTGGCTTTAAATAACTTGCAAAGGGTTGTTAAACGAATCACTCAATCTGCATTCATCAGTAAGAATTAGTTTAAAAATCAATTTCTATATATTTCTTCAACCAGCAGGCACATTTCTCTTTGCAATCTTGACTTAAAATTGATAGTTTAACTAAAGACATGAAAACAGACAAAATATTCTGCATCTTTTCTCTCTGTTTCTTTTTGCAACACAAGTTTCTTCAAATATTTTCTCTTGTGAAATTCTTGAAGCCATTTTTCTTGTCAATGTTTTCAATTTCTTCTTGGATCATTCTGTGATTTCTGTTCAACATTTTGGCAATTTCCAATTGTGGTCCCTTTTTTTTTTTTTTTTTCTCCTTTCGGTGTTATATCTTTCTTATGACCATAGCATTCTTTAAGTATCTGAAATTAAATTAAATAAAATATCTTAAAAATGAAACCAAAGCCATCAAGGATTTCCCTCCTGGGATCTGAAATTAAATTTCTTTTAATAAATGTATTGGCACGACAAGTCCTAGGCAGAATCTCCCAGGAAACAATGGCCATCTGAATGGGGTAATTTGGGTTTCATTTTTGTAATTCATCTTTGCTATCAGGTTTTAAGATTTTATATTAATAGCTATTTTTTACAAATTATTATATATATATATAGTTTTATTTTCTAAAACATTCAGAATAAATGGAAAATGTGTAATGGATATGTTTGAAATTATAAGCTATTGAGTAGGAATAATTTATATATAGAATATGGTTAATTGTAGATCTAGTGTTTTACTCATTATTTATTGATTATTTAATTTTGTTTATTATTAATTATTACATTTACTTGCGTTTATGTGTGCAAATTTTTAATTTTTTGTTTATTTAGTTTTTGTCTATTTTAATTTTTCGGTTTTATTTTATTTGTTTAAAAGTATTGTTTTATCAATTATGAATTATCTGCAATATTTATTGATTTTAATTATTTATACTTTCAATCCTAAAGTTAATGGATATCAAATTTAACTTTCATGTGTCATCATAAAAATATGATACATCATTTTCACAAAAATCTATATATATATTAAAAATAAATGTCCCAGTTGAAGATGTTTAAATTATGTTTATCTTTATATCAGGTTAAAATTATTGCTTTTAAAAACATTCAAATTTGGTATGCATTTATTTAACAAATTTTAAGGGATTTTAATTTAAGGTTTTGTTAATATCTTATCAATTATGAACAATATTTATTGATCTTCATGTTAATGGATCATTAACTTTGTCATGTGATCCACAATCTATATATTAATTGGGAAGAGTTTGTTTGTTTACTATACACAGTTAAGCCATCAAATTTGGTATGCATACTTATTGGATCATGGGGAAGGTTTTAATATAAAAACCTTTTCTATTTCTCATGTCTTCCTCTTTCCTGTCATATAGATTTATCTTTAGCAGTAACACTTACCATTTGTAACCATTCAATATAAGACTATAATTTCTCTTTTATTATAAATGTTTTGACACACACGATGTGACCAAACGAGGTTTATTTTTCAACATAGTCCCTCCCCCCTTACAGTTCACACACTTTTTCCATCAATGTTGCAGTGCTTGGACCCGATTGGTGAAGAAGCTTTCATCCTGTTGGTCAAAAAAGTCCTCAACAGCAGTATATGTAGTCATCATCATCACTGCAATACTGGTTCCCAGCCAAGTGGTTGAGGAACATGATAGATTGGGCCAACTCAGGAGAACAGGGTGATCAACCAGCTCGAAGCCAAAGTAATGCACAGCAGCCATTGGAACCAAGGACTTGTGTGTTGGAATATTGTTCTGATGAAACAAGGCTCCTTTCATCAGTTTTCCTGAGTGCTTGGTCTTGATAGCCTTTCATAACTTCCCCAGCAGGTTTGCCTTGTACTCTCCATTGATGGTGTGACCCTTTTGAAGATAATCAATAAATACAATGTCTTTTTACATCCCAGAAAATTGAGGCTTCCCTGAAGATGAAATAATATTGGCCTTCTTTGGAGCAAGTGAGGGGTGTTTCCCCTGCATGGATTGTCTCTTTGACAAAGTGATGAACCCAACACTCATCCTGGATTAGGAAAGCAGCTTGATCTACCTCAAACAATATTAGATTTTTCCGTGGTGTAATCAGCCTGTGTACTTTTGATCAGGTTTTAGAAAACCACTGAGCAGAAACCATCATCATGCCAAGTTCATTGTGCAGAATATTCATAATTCTTTCACAGGATATGGTAACCCTAGAACACTAACAATGGGTATATAGTACCCAGCACAAATTTTCCTGTTTTTAATTACGATTTTCAGTACATGATCTTCTTACCTAAATAATGTTTTTCAGTTCCTATTAATGTTAACTCAAAGTACAAAGTTTGATGTGCCTGCATGTAAAATATTTCAAATAAAGATTTATATTTAATATATTTTTTTATATTTTCAAAATCGGGTATGATATACCCATGGTTAGTAGTGGTGTAACTTTAATTGATGGTTAGTGTTCCAGGGTTAATAGCATCAGCTATTTGATTTATAGTTCTGTCATCCATCGCCATGTTGTGAACACACTCAATGTTTTCCTCTGGTGTAGCAGTTGCAGGACATCCAGAACTTGAGTCATCTTCAAGACTCTCCCTTTCCTTTCTAACTTCAACTGCCCACTAATATAGCAACTATGTCAGCACGAATGTCTTTGGGAGCTAAACCCTTTTTCTGCAGGTACTTGCTAAAACTATGATGCCAAATTTTGTCCATTTTCAAGAGAAGTCTCTACTAGTTACATTGAAAATCTTCTTTAAACAGCCAAATAAAGAGAATTCCACTATCAGCATTTGTCCCTCAATCCCCGAAGTATAATAATGTATGTGAAGAACAATAAGCAGTCAATTTCTTTGGCTTTCTCTTTCAATTAACAACAGAGAAATTTAATCAGTGATAGGCATGGAAACTGATTGTTTGCCTACAAAAAAATGATGTCTCACAAAATTTCTATGACTTTTCAAAACTGTTTATAATCAGTTGATTTTGTTGACACTCTAACAGAAGCATCGCCATCAATATTAAGGACTTGTTTTACTGTTATTATAACCATCTGTGATCCAATACTTCTTCCCTAGGCACTTTAGCTAGTAAAATTAAAGTTCCAAATGCTCGCCTTTTTGAAAAACTAAAGATTACACAAAAGGAAACCATATTCTGATCTGGCATCTCAAATCCACTCACTTTCTCACCAACATGACATGACTTCCCTCTGTCTTTTTTACAAATATTTTTATGGCAGTTGTTCTGATGAGCTGTCCTCCACAGTGCCTTGACTGCATGAATTTAAGTGTGCTATGACATTGGCAACTAGGTTTCACTTTTTTACAGTTAAACTTGCAACATTTAACCATATGTTCTATTCTAATAATTTCTTTTCTCACACTTCTTGCCTGTGGAACTCTCTTCTAGTTTCTTGCTTCCCTATCACCTACAATCTTCAAACATTTAAATGCAATGTCAATCGCTATCTTCTATCTTCCTGAAATCTGTTTTTTTTTTATTGTCATTTCTGCTCACTAAAATCTCATTCTCTTTCACTCCCAGTAACTTCTTGCATCCTTGTGGCATTATCTGCTTGCTTGGGGTGAAATAATTTTTTTAAAAGTTCACGTCATGCGTTAGAACAAGCAAAACTGCAAATAGCTCAGGAACTGGACCTAATCTTTTAGATCATAATCCTCCTTGGGGACAATGAATAACTGGCAATTCTAAAGCTAAAAGATTTGACAAGAAATGTAAAAACTTTTGAATATACTAAATAGAAAGCCAAATGCTAATATTTTATATACACTCTTTTATAACACTTCCTACTTTAAAATTTTCTAGTATGCTTTTATTTTTACATGCTGTGTCCTCTCAGGACATAGGCAGTCATGGCTCTCCATATCATAGCTCCCTCCCCTTTGTTAACTTTAAGGAACATTTGTCCTCATACCAGTCTCTAGTCTGTTGTCTATTTACGTCTCAGGACATAGGCAGTCATGGCTCTCCATATCATAGCTCCCTGTCCTTTGTTAACTTTAAGGAACATTTGTTCTCATACCAGTCTTTAGTCTGTTGTCCATTTAGGTGTTAGGCAGGTTATTCAGTCTCCAGTCTATAGATAAAATAGAATTATCGATGATCAAGTGAATAAATAATGTATATTTTATTTCCAAAGACATTGTTTTTTTACAAAGACAAACATCTTCATTATTCAAATATTTTTATATTTGAATAAAAAAGAATTTTCTTGTGTAAACATATATATATATTTTTCCCATTTCTTTGAGTGCAGACAGTTAAGATGGCTGCTGAGCTGAGGAAGCCTATTTATCGTGTTGTTTCTACCCAAGCCATTGATTATACAAGTCTTGTTTATCAAATGTCCATGGTCAAGTGGGACGTAAAGGATATCATGTCACAACACAATACTTATGTTGATATAATACTCAAGGTAAGTAAATATATATAGAATGCATTCAAGTTTTTATTTTTTTTTACTTTTACCATCATAACAATACAAGTGGTCTTCACCATCATCAGTCCCATGGTCGGGTGTGGTCATAGGGTAGTTAGACCCCTGACCAGGTCACTCCACATATCTAGATTGTAAGCCAGAGAGATATTCCTTCTTGCATAACATGTCTTACACAAATAGACCTTCCAAATGGAAATCTCACCTTAATCCCAACCACATGGCCATTAATTCCATCAAAGAAACCCTCCACCCTGACTGAAAACTCTCAGTCCAGCTGTTCTTTGACAGGTCTTGTTTTTGAGCCTGCTGGGTGTCTATTCTCCTCATCAAAAAGGCCTTGTAGAGGGAACTGGTTTAGTCACTACTGACCCAACCATGTGACTGGTAGCAATGGATTACATAGTACTATTAGCACTCAGAGTAACCTAACATAGAATGCAGGCAATAGTAATTTTGCATAGCCACTTTTAACCTTGGCAGAAGGTTATGTGCAGTGATTTAAACAATATAATTTCTATTTCATCAATTACTTCTAAATCTGACCATGTCTTCTTCATTCTTTGATAAGAATAAATGAATATTAAAGATTATGAAAGTTGAATTCAATGTACTTTAAAATAATTCATGTATAAGCCAGATATGATTTTCTTAAAAGTGAAAATACTATAATGAAAACATTTTGAGGCTTCAAGTTTTCATTTCATTCTGCCAGATGCTAAGCCGGGTTTTCTATTAGAACATCAGCTTTAAATAACCCACAAAAGGTTGATAAGCCATAAAAAATAAACCCACCAGTTTTCCTACATACATTTGAAAGCATATGTGATACCCTACCCTCATCAGCTGCCAACCAGGGGATGTAACTCAGTTTTGGTAGCTAAGGCAGTACTGCCACCCTTGGCACTATCAGCAGCTTTTGCCACTAGACAGGGTATTGTTTTTTGTGTAGACATGTTAGTCTCTTGGATTTTTTTTTTACAATTGAAAGTCAGATTTCCAACATTGTGTTAAAAGTGTCAAACACTGTGAGAACATTTTTGTTTATATTGCAGCCATTTGTTCTATCCCCACAGTCCATAGTTTTTAACTTCTTTTTATTTATGACTTTAAAAAAAAAAATCATTTTCCTGACTAAACTTTTTTTTATAATTGAAACTGAAAATATGAATTAAAAATAAAATCAATAATTTGCATGCATTTGATTTTTTTTTTTTTTCCAGAGTTTTGAAGATTTCAAGTTTCGACTACATGAGGTTAGCCGACATGTTCCCATCTCCAAAGTTGTCCACGATACATTGTGGGAGCATTGTGTGCGGTTGGCCAACCGCATGTTTGTTGAAGGGTAAGTCTTTTGTAGTGTTGCTATTTTTATCTTAACTTTCATCGTTCTAGGCAAGTTAGGAAATCTGAATTTCCTTGAAAGGGAATTTAGTTGGAAAATTCTTACTTTTTTTCAGTGTGCACAGTGAGTGAATCAGAATTAAGAATATCATCCAATAAAAATTACCTTTTTGTATTTTTTTTTTGCTTTTTGTCTTTCTGAGGCTATCACAATAACATTTACCTTTGAAAATTTCATAGTTTTGCTATTTGAATTTTTGGACGCATTTTAATTCTAAAGCTAATCATTAAGTAAGCTCCTTACGAGTTCCACAACTTTAATAAAATATTATAATAAATCATAAATATGAATGCAGTCCACTATTGAAAGAAGTAAAGATTTGAAATTCACAAATTTCCCTGAAGCAGACATTAAACACATGAGAGCATTATCATCTCCTCTATCTTCTCTTTCTTTCTTTCTTTCTCTCTTTGAAACCAAACAGTATCTCTGATACATCTTTTTCATCTTTTGTCACAATCAAAACAAAGTAGTCCATTATTTCTGAGACATTGGCAAGGAGTAACAGTTGTGCTAATGAAGGAACAAGTGGAATTCTAACATATTTGTCTTTGTTGTCTACAAACAATAGAAAATTTAACCAACATTGTTTTCTTATGTTACTTCTAGAACTAAATATTTCAGATTTCCTTAACTGTCATTATCAGAACAATTACAAATGAATAGGGAGTTCAATCCTCATTGGGGGCCCCATTCTTTCGACCTTGTGCCACATCTCAGCCATGCTTAGAAAATCATCATTACATTCACTTACAAATACCCTTGGGAAAGGTATAAATCCATTTCTTTTCTCTCCAGATATGGGTTAAATAGTAGGGTTTGTATGTGAAAAAATCATTTTTATCTCCTAAAAAATTATTAATGCAATATTCCCCCTCCCTCCATCTCCCAAATTACAATCTATATTGAATTCCCTACAATGGTTTTAGAAGCTGTAAAAAAACCAAATCAGGCAGTCAATCCTCAGAGAATTATTAGTTTTCCACAGTTTTAAACAAATGACCATATTTTTCAGTTCCTACATTCACCATAGGAGCATTTACGTCTTCTTCAAATAATCATTACAACTTTTGGTCAGATCTGAACTTTGGTATCAATGTTTAGTCACATCTTGATGTATATGGGTTTCAAGGTTCATGCTGTCAAGCATTTCTTGAAGTAATAATACCAAAAGTAGAACTAATATCTTTTACCAATGTCTCTGTTTTTTAAATTATTTTTCCAAATGGAATTTTAGACATTTGATCTGTTGGCTGTATTCTTCAGCTTTTCAATAAAGAATCTAAAATCTCCAATTCTCTCAAGTTTCTTGATGTCTCTTTATTTTATTTTCATTTTGTTATTTCCAGATATGCAAATGCAAAAAAATGCAGCAATGAAGGCCGTGCATGGATGCAACTTGACTTTCAACAATTTCTCACCAAGCTAGAAAAATTTGTTGATATAAGGTAAGAAGATATTTACTCAAAATCAAATAGTCTTCATTCAAGTAATTAATGAAAATATTTACTTTAAAAAAAAACAAAAAAAGGGCTTAATAACTTAATAAAATTAAATCTGAATTGTTTCTTAATGTTATGACTTCAGTCTGATGTATATTCAAAGTCAATAATATAATTTATATAAAATATTAAAATAAGTATTTATCTTATGAAATAGATAAATGTTAATTTTAAATATTTTTGTTTACATTTATAATGATTTAGACATATTATGTTTATTTATTTTAGTTTTAATCCTTTCGTAGTCAAGTGGTTAGACCATTTGCATTCTGACCATAAGACCCAGGTTCAAATCTCACTACAGTCGATTTGTCAGGAAGGCGACTTCCTTATACTATCAATCTGGAATGGGGATGATCCCAGCATGCAAAGTGCCTGAAAACCATACCACAGGTTGACTCAAGCCTTGTGAGTGAAATTGGATAGACTTGAAAGCTATCGATAGCTGTGCTAGCATGAGGTCACATGTCATCATGGCTGAGGGCTTGAATGTGTTGGCTTTATTCAAATTATTGATCACGCTAGATACATACTCTTTCCCAGAAACTATAACTAAGGTCTGCTCAGCATAGTTGCAGTATAAACCACAGGTGGGCTCTGGGTGTTGAATAAACACAAATGTGCCTGAGCAAGCATCTGCAATAGGGATTGGCTAGCTGCCCTAGTAGACGGGCATCCTTGAATATGAGTGGCCAGCTATACAATCCTTTCAAATTAATTTCTTGGTGGCTGTAGAAAATTGATTAAGAAAAATTCTAAAATTTCTTTTCAAATAATTATTTTCCCAAGTACTTTCAATTTCATCTGAGGCCACCTTCAGGGGTTGCATATCTATGGATGTATTATGCAATAACACTGTAAATTCAAAATATTTTTTTACCTTTTTTTTTTTTTTTTTTTTTTTTAAATTTTTTAAAGATATTTTCAAAATTTAAAATTCACAGCATCTCTCATTCATGTGCAAGTGTAGTCACATCAATGTAAACAAACTTAGTCTGATGAAGTCCTAAGGTACGAAACATGTTACACAAAAACTTTTTCCATTTTGCCATACATCTTTCCTCCAGATATATACACACACAAAAAGTGATTATTTAACTTTTCATTCATTATAGAAAACCAAAAAAATTGGCAGTTGTACGTGTAGAAAAAAATTGTTAAATTTGGAAGTCAGCATATGTAAATAAATGTTTATGAAATAATAAAATAGGCATTCTATAATCAATACAAATTCCTGGCGATTGAGAAATCATGAAACTGGGTTGACATCCACTAAGTATTGTGAACTTTACTATCTGTGATTCAATATAAGTTACATAGGTGGGTTAATGTATCAAGTTCAGTGATAGCTAAGCATTTGATTAAAAACCAACAGTGTTCTTGATCTTATAAACTGGACATGTTCTCACTGTTGAGTAAGGCTAATTATCACTTGAAAGTATTGAGATCAGTGTATGTTAAGTCCTACCAACCATCTCTGTAAGCAGATGGAGTGGTTGGTGGACTTAAAGGTTATTAAATGTTTTTAATTAATGCATTTTTGGTTTTTTTTTTTTTTTTGCAGATATAACATTAGTCTGGGGTCGTATCATTTTTTTAGTTACTGTGCACATTTTTTGTCCTCAATTTTAGCTCTGAGAGGGGGGACCAATAAACAGTTTTAGATGTTTTTAATCTTTATTATATTTTGATATTACCATTTTATAGTTATAGATTTTTTTGTTAAACATCTTTTTTTCTTTTATGAAATGCATTTTAATGTCTGATTTTTTTGTTCTAATAAAATTCAGTAATTATTGTTCTCATTAACTACCAAGTACTTTAATGTCAGAAATTCTGTTCACCTTGATAAAAATTTAATTTTACATATATCAATCGGTAGCATTATTACACTGGGGAACAAATTTCAATTTTTTTTGTCTATTGAATTAGATTTGACAGTTCTATGTAATTTGGATGCACTGAGCACAAATCTTTACTCAGTTTTGTTCTATCAGGTCCTGATTTTTTCTCAAAATCACCTCCTCTTTAAGTCTATTCATAAAAAGATGTTTTTTTTTCTCAATACTCGCTAAAGTCTTTTTGCAGTTACACATTATGCAAGTTGGTTTTTATCTAGGTATTTGTACCTATTGTTATGATATTTTTGTATTATATGTAACACCCTAAAAATATTTTTAATTTTGTCATTTTTTAACCTATTTTAATATTAGTAAATTAAGCTAAAAATATCGTAGAATTCTAGAATTTTCTTGAGTGTTCCTGTCTTCTATAGAATATTCTAGAGGGACAACTAAAATATATAAAAGCGACTTGTTTCTGAAGTTAATCAGCCAATTAAGTTTAGGCATTAACATAATTTTGAATTGGCATGCGATTTAGTGAGTAATTTTGTCATCATGATTTAATAGTTGATTTAATTAGACATAATTTATATTGTACCTACTCATCTGTGTTTCTAGTTTAATTTCATAAATTGTAAGTGTCTATTTCATAAGTTCCTATTTAAACCAAGGCGGGAATTTTCAACAGTCCACAAATAAGTACATTAATTAAAGACAGCAATTTTCCTAATGTCATGAATGAACATGAAAAAATAACTGGTTCTCATTCATGGACTTGATAGAAAACTTTTTTAGGCAATTCTCGAGCAGATAATTACAAATAAATCCTTAAAAAAAAATTGTAAGGAACTACAACGATTTAGGTTACAATATGAGTGTAAAAATGCATTTTTGAATTTCCAAGTAATTTAGGTGATGTAAATAACAAACATAGGGAGAGATTCCAGCAAGATATCAAAATTATGGAGGAACGGTACCAAGACTGCTGGGATTTCACACATGATAGCTGATTACTTCTGGTGCTTGAAAAGAGACCTGATATCAACAAGAAAATACTCTAGAAAGTCTTGTTAAAAAAAAAAATAAAAAAAACTTTTGCCACAGTGAAAGCTTTATATCTGTTTGCTTTTTTTTATTTTAAGCCATTTATGTAATTTTACTGCTTGTACTCATGAAACTTGGAAAAAAATTTAATACATGACTTAATTTTTTAGTCCTAATTTGGAAAATGGCATATAGGCTGTTGACAAGAATCAGGACCTGATAGAGCCAAACTGAGTTGAAATTCGTATTCAGTGCACATAAATTACCTAGAATCAGGCATCCGGCATCATTCAATAAAATACTTGTTTGTCAGTGTTATTATTTTATTACAGATAATATATAAAAAAAAATTTTTTTTTTCTAAAATTCTGATTATTAAAACAAAAGCTTCTTTCCTCAGGGACTAACCTGTTAACCCCATAGCGTCAGCAGACTGATATCTATAAAGATATGAAATTAGGCAAAAAAATTAAAAAGTGTGCAAGAGAATAATCAATTGTGCCTTAGATTAGTTTTAATTGATTTCCTTTTAAAATTTTCTTTTATTTGAAGGAATTTACATCTCATTATTTTATTGTCTGAAAATGTTCTTTTCATTTACAGACCAATTCCTGAGAGAGAATATGTGGAGACGTATATAAAGGCTTATTATTTACCAGAAATTCAACTTGAGGTTTGGCTGCAGGATCACAAGGTAAAACTATTACACTTATTATTTCCCCAACACCCCACTGCAGTAAGGGGTGTATCAAAAATGTTACTATGCAACTTAAATGGCTACAGACACTTTCCAGTTCGCTATTGAAAGCTATGCTCTAATGTTTTAAACCCAGCATTCCTCATTTTCTATGTGACATGTCCCTTCAGTAAATCATGGCTCTTCACAACTTCCTATCCTTTGTAGCTCTTAGTAAGATTTGTCCTTTCAACATCTCTGCCATTGATTTACACAAGCTTCTTAGCTAAGTTACTGGTTGTTTCCTGTCCTTCTTGCTATTTTTTTTTTTAAATCCAAGCAAGGCAATAAAGCCACTGAGAAGCAAGAACTTACTGCAAGTGAAAAAATCAGAGAAAAAACATTAATGAACAGAACAAACTGGATTCAAGGTGACAGATAACTGAGTAGCAACAGTTTTTTTCATGTTTAAACACAATCGTTAGGCCTGGAGCTGAAGATTGTGTTCAAGTACATGTTGACATCAGTGCCCATACTTCTTAATATTTACACACACTTTATCCTGGATATTGAGTAGTTCTACCTTTATATATATAGCATAGCTTAAAAGTATATTTCCTCATTCATATATATTTGAGAGATCTCAAAATAAAATTCAGTATTAAAGACTAATAAGTGTTGCAGAAATTTTTTCCATAAAAATGTGTGCTCTTAAATAACAACTAAATAAAAAAACAGCATAAAAAAAAATATTTTTTCATCCAATCTGCATGTGCACACACACACACATATATATATATATATATATATACACGCACACACTACAGTTCAAAAGTTTGAGGAAACCTCTGGTAATTTTTTAAATTAGCCCCCAAAATAGTAGTTTTGTACTTTAAATGAGAGAAAATTATTATACACAGTTTAAAAAAAAGTAAGACATGATTTTTTTATTAGAAATTTTATTATGACAAAAAGAAAAAAGCATTTTATGATTAAATTTTACACTTGTCAAAATATCCTCCTTTAGCCTTGATTACGGCAGCACAAACTTTTGGCATTTGTTGCACGAGTTTCTCAAAGTATAACTTTGATAATTGATTCCATTCTTTTTTAATGCTCTTTCTTTTTCACTCTTCTGTCAAGTTCATCCCACACTAATTCTGGGTGTGGCTTCAAACTTTTGCACTGTAACATACATATATATATATATATAAATAAAATTATGATCTGATGTGCTTGGTGCAAAATGCAGCAGCTTGACATAGCATTGATTCCACAGATAGAAAAGCTGTGGATAGTCATTGAATGTGGATGTGATTTGGGCTAGTGTTGTTTCTCTAGATTATTCTAGCTATATGCCTCTGATCCTGATCATTTTGGGCCTGTGGTCAGCTACTGCACTATCTATGATGGGTAGTAATGCCTCCTCTCTAGTATTCCCACTGTACTTGTGACCTTGTTGATTGGGGATGTCAAATGTCTCTACAATTTCAGAAATGGCCCTGGCACTCCCTGTTCAGACTATGATAATTCACATCTCATTGCTATGAGAAGTGCCTTGCTGATAATCCCACTAAATCACCAGATATTACAACATCACTGATATAGGTTTAACCATTTCCATAATATCAAGCTATGGTGGCACCACTGACCATTATCTTTACAAACTATACCATCACTTTTGGAGTGTGTATGTGTGTAGAAAAACCCTGTAGTATATCCTTCCTCTTTTGATACTTTCAGCACTTGTTTATTTTGATTAACCCATTAATACCCAACACAAAATCCAGTATTATAGGTTTCAACATCTAACCCATTAATTGGGATGCTGGATATTAATGGCTAATCCAGTCCTTCCTCTGAGATTAATAGATGTGAAAGAAAGACCTCAAATTGTGCAAGTGTTCCAGCCTAGACACTTAACTCAGGGTTCATAAAACACCCTCCCTTTTAAGAAGTATTAGATATTTCTTCTGGAGACTTCAGCTATAATTAAAGGAAGCACTACTTCTATATCTCATGTCCCTTCAAGGCATGGGCAATCATAGCCCTCCACAACTTCCTATCTTACGTACATCTTAGTAACATTTGTTTTGTTCTTTTAACAATTCCTCCCACTCCTCATTCTACCATTCATTCACATAAACTCATTACCACAGGTAAATGGTCCACTACTTCTCCTTGTCTCTTTTGCCTTCATTCCTGTGGTTATCAAATTTTTCAAGTCCTTCTAGGCTGATAGTCATATCACTTTAAAACACATGTTCTCAAATGATCACTGAAGTTAAGCAACATTAAACTTGGTCAATACCTAGATGGATAACCACTTGGGAATACCAGGTCCTATAAACTTAGTTGTGCATGTAATGTAATGAATAATAGATCAGAATTGGGAATTGGAGATCAGTGTTCCAATTCCAGTCGTGTTTAATGTATTCACTTACATGCAAATATCCTTGGGAAAGATATTTCAGCTATTCTCCTCCCAGCTATGGGTTAATTAGTAGGACTTGTATCAGTAAATCATTATTATCTCTAAAACATTCTTACAATCTAAAAATATCTTCTGACTTTAAATAACCTACAAAGGGTTGATATGCCATAAAAAACAAATCAATCAATCCAACTCCTCCTTCCTCATTATGTGTCCCAGAAATTTCAGCTCTCTCTTCCTGATTCAGAATGTAAGTGTCTATTTTGTTGCCATTTTGTTCAGAAATTGATATAGCAGCTCAATTACAAAACGAAATAGACAAATCACAAGTCCGAACTAGAAGATCAATTTACTGAAAGAAATGTTCAAATCACAGATCCAATGTTAAAAATGGTCAAAAATCCACCGCACAAGGCAACAGTCACTTGTAAGCCAACAGACAAGGTAGAAAAATAAACTGCCTCCCAGTTCAAGAGCACCAACCGCTTTTATTGACAGAACAATTTTTTCATTGATCAGCGGTTGGAGAGAACAAACACTATTAGCATATCCGAGATGCATTTATGGCAACAGCTGCCACTGACTTGTTTCTATTTTGTCTTCAACATATCATACAGAACACGTTTCCTTTTTCTCACTAAGTGACTTTCTCTTTCATTATACTCCCCACTGATTTCATGATCACAACCAGCTCTTAAGCCTTGTGCTGCTTCTCAAAGGAACAACTGCCCTCTCCTCTCCCAATGAATCACTTCCCAAAGGGACATCAGATGTATTTCTACTGGGCTGAGCATCCTTTTCTTCCGAGGACATATTTAAGGCATCTCTTATTTTGACCAGTTCCTCATTGTTAGAGGACTTGCTATCGACATCACTTGTTGAGGTGTTTGAACCAACAAAAGGGCATAGGTCACTTACATGGTGCAGCATTCCATCAAAAACATCATGCACAGGTTTCTAATCCCTTTGACATGTCCCACTTGTTATTGAGTTGTTTCATTGGTCTTGATTTCTTGCATTGGTGGAGGTGTTTTATTAGTACCTCGTGCCCGGACTCTATAAAAGTAAATCTCATTGGCGGGCTCGGTGGAAGGTGATACAGCATCTTTGGATGTAATGTTGTGCCAATATACACTTTCCATCAGTGCACATTGTTTCCTTGCAGCAATTCACTTTACGCTTCAGTGGCAAAATTCAGCTATCCCATTACCAGAGAGGACGTGCATGCAGCAGAAAAAGATATGGATTCCCCAATCTATTTAAAAACTCTTTGAATAGTTTACTATGGAAAGCAGTGTCATTGTTGGTGAGAAGTTCAGCAGGAGGTTACTGTTAAAAAAATAGGGCCTTTAAATTGTTGATGGCACTGACTGAATCTTGTCCATGCAATTGTCATCAGATTGTGATTCAAGTGGGTCCACAATCAATCAGCGTCAGGTAATGTTTGCTATGTACAGGGACCTTTTAATGCCAGGATGCTTACTTTAACAGTGTACTGACCTTATCTTATCCGAGCCGCATTTGCTTACTGATGCTGCACAGAAAAATTTCATGGGTTCTATCTCTTTCCTCACTGCATTGAACAATCTCTGCAGTACCCCTGTCAGCTTGTCTGCATGGTACTGGTTGGATTTCACCAGCTCTATATTCACCAATAGGTCATATTCACTGACCAGTTTTTCCAAGGTGCTGAAACTCCTCCAAATGAGCATCTTGCTTCAGGCCTATGTGTATTCTGGCCTTTCCAGTGAGTGTTAGATATCCATCCATGAACACATGGAGAGTCCATGAATAAATGCAGATTTTTTTTGCCTTCCAATGAAGTACTATGTTAACACTCCTAAGTACAGCATCCAACTTGGCTATGTTTATAGGCTGAATGCCTTTTTGGGACACAACCAGCATGGACCCTCCATTACATCACCATTTAACTCAAGGGACTCTCCAGTTGCAAGGCAGCTTGTATCAACCCATACTTCAAGCTCATGTCCATTGACACACCACTTGCCCTGCACAGGGTCATCTTGTACTCTGGTAATGATGTCCATGATCATGTTGTTGAGGAGAGAGTCTGTTGCTTCATCATCCTAGTTGGATGTAACCTCAGTTGCTCTGCTTTTGATGGAGGCAGTCGCAATACAGGGTCAGACACAGACAAGGAAATGTTGTACTAATTTTCTGTATTGTGAAAATATTTTTTGCTGAGTCAAAAATTTGGGTCCTTTCAATGCTTCACTCTCACGCTTTCAGTACAGGGTGTTCTGCTCCCCCCAAACTTGCATGCCGAGCATTCAGGTATTGTCCTCCAATCGTTCTGGGTCTTTGCACATCAATTCAAAATCAGCGAGATGTTGTCTTACACATGTTGCAGATGTCACATCTTCAATAACATAAATATCATCAATATAAGCTGATGTAGCCTGGAGAATGAACTCATCTTTTGCCAGCACAGTATCCACAATAGTTTTCATGATAGCCAGTGCCATATTGAACCCAAATCCCATTCTTGTCAGGCAGTACCTCTATCCCTTATAAAAAATTTGAAATGCCCACAGCGATCAATGCACACGTATCTGTAGGTAGATCAAGCATGAAAACATTGGGTCCTTTTATCTGCCATTCTCTAAATCTTTCAGCACAAACATCTGCATGAGCCATGTCTGCATCTACATACTTATTTAGCTTGTGGTTATCTAACACCGAGTTGACCTTTATTCTTCTGAAGCACCACTATTAATGAGATTAGACACCTTCGGGGACCAAGTTATTTTTCCGGGTAAGGGATCAGCCACTCATCATCTATCCATGCCTGTTGTTCATGCTGATGTTCACTCCTTGCCTGCTTAGACACAGGGTACTCAGGTACCCAGTATTTTTAAATATTCCAGTAGGTGTCCATAAGACTACTTCCATGATGCTGTCCTGGTACATTGGCCGAATTCTGTGGAAAAATCAAGCTGATTTGCAGTCATGGCTGCACAAATATGGAGATTAACAAAGCTGACTCCACCCATTTTTGTAATGTGACCACCACCCAACCTCTCAATGACAAGGAGCATGTCAGATCCTAACAATTTGCTCTCCATGACCAGAACATCTATTCTGATAGAGTAACCATTGACTGTTTGGAATTCTATGCTTGTGACTTCTCGACTTCTGAGAATCTTTCCATCAGACATCAACACATCCACGTTTTTCTATTGACAACATTTGGATATGTTCATAAGCGAACGCAAGCAAACTGTATTCATGAGGACAGTATGTTTCATCCCATCAATGTGAATGTTGATTATGGGGAGCATCTTTCATGACTTGCAGGGAAGAGAAACTGGCACCAACATGGTCAGGTAGAAGAGGCATCACAACTGGTAGTGCTGCATTTACATCCTGGAGGGGGACGAGGCTGACACTGACATATCACCCCCTGATCCATTTCCCAGACAATCTTGTAACAGGTACCCTGCTTCCTGACACCTATAGCAGTGGTAGCAATGTGCCCGAGTCCCTTGCCTCTTCTGGAGGCAGTCCCTTGCCTCTTCTGGAGGCAGTCCCTTGCCTCTTCTGGAGGCAGTCCCTTGCCTCTTCTGGAGGCAGTCCCTTGCCAGGTGGGTTGTACCATTACATCTGTAGTTCTTAATTCTCGCAGAACGGCCCACAGTCGGGAGAATATGTTTACTTTGGGTGCGCCTTGCAGCTGGTACCACCAAATCCTCTTCTTCCAACTCTTCCATCATAGGCACCTGAGCCTGGGCTAATAACTCTTCAAGTGGCAGTCAGTCTATCCTAGAGGCCAACTGAATATGTTGTTGTACGAAGACAGGGAGTCACAGACAAACACACAGTCGAGTATTCTCTCAAGTCAACCAGGTGAACATCTACAGTTTCAGCAGGGCGCAGTTTCCAAGTTTCAATCTGCTCATATGCAGAGAAACTGTCTGCAGTAAAAGTAATGTATAGCACATCCTTAATTCATGCTGCATCCACTCTCTCTTCCTTGGACAATTGCTGATATACTGCAAATGCCCCTCCAGTCAGTCAAAGGGGAACGATGGTCCCAAGCCTCTTCACACCACAGAGGTTGCATGCCAGTTTGACTTTCTCAACCCACTCAACTATTGACCCACTGCTGTCAAATTCTGGAATCAATTTTATATTGAATTTGCCATCCACTATATTGCCAAAATAGCTTGTTAAAAATATTGATATGGCAGTTCATTTACAAAATGAAATAGATGAGTCACACGTCCAAACTTTTGTAGATTCAGGAACAGAAACAAATGTCATGATAACAAATCACAGATACAATGTCAAAAATCCCAATATTTGTAAACGGTCAAAACAGTCACTCACAAGCCGACGGACAAGGTAGAAAAATAAACTGACTCCCAGTTCGAAAAAAACAATCGCTTTTATCGATGGAACAGTTTTTTCATTGATTGGCAACTGGAGAGGATAAACAATATTAGCATATTTAAGATGCATTTATGGCAAGCAGTTGCCACTGATTTGTTTCCATTTTGTCTTCAACATATCGTACAGAACACACATGCCCTTTTTCTCGGTAAGTGACTTTCTCTCTCACATTTTCCTTAAAACTTTCTCATTTACTCATATTCTCCGTTCATGGTATTCTCAATATCCTTCTGTAGAATCACATTTCTGTTTTCTCAAATGAAATCAGTAGCTTGAACAATTCTCAGAGTGATAAGGGTTCTTCTCACAATTCCAGAAGATAGGTTTAATTATTGAGTTTAGCAACCCTTATTAGCAATCTCATGGTTGACAGACAAGAAAAAAAATATATTTTTTTTTTGTTGTTGTTTTGCAGGAGTATTCGAATAAGCAACTTCTGGCCTTGATATCTTCTGTTGATCACATCAACCGTAAAGCACGACAACGACTTGTCAATATGGTCGATGAGTTTGATAAGAACAGACGATGATAACCACTATGGTCCAGCCCTGAGATCAGTCGGAGTTGGACAAATGTTTCATGAAAGTTAATGTGGTTGGTTCAATTACTGCCATCAATATATGACCCTGAAGAAGAGGAAGAAGAAAAAAAATATTACCTCATGCGATCCTCCTTCAAAGATATTATATCCAACCATTCACAAAAAGTACCAAAAGTTGTACTGGGGAATATGTATATTTATTGAAATAATTTTTTTTTTTTTTTAATTTTCTCTGTTGTTTTTCTTTGCTCAACTCTTGAAGAACTCAAATACCTTTTCTTTCTTCTTTATATAAGATTTTCAATATTAATTACTACGTCTGTCCCATAATATTTCATACATTTTGTGCATGAATTATGCATGCAAATGTAATGACTATTATAGGTCAGAAGTAGTAGTTGTTTTCTTCTAACAATTAGGATTAAATACCAAAAATAGATCATTTGCAAAAACCTGAAAATTACCCTTTAGTAAATAATTAGAATTGTTGCCATTCTTATTTCTAGAATTGTTTTCTGTAATTGTATAGTTTCCACCTGGCCTGATATATTCAGGTAAGCAACAATCCCTCCATTGTTGTTATGTTTGTTTTGTTAAGGTTTAGCAATGATCCATTGTACAAACGTCTCTAATTCAACCCACTGTGATCATCACATTTGTTGGTTTACGAAACATATCTAGAATTATAGTTGGTCAATATAAAGAATTCACTTTAAATATATGTTATTTCACTCGTCTCCATTTCTCACTCATTTTTAAATGCAAATTTTTGAAAAAAAATGAAAGCCGAATACTTTATATGTTTCAAATGGAAGAAACAAAAGAATTAAAATATAAACTACCAAAAAAATAAAACCATTGGTAAGCCGATTCAACTGGTTAGATAAAATTTTTTCCCAATTATAAAAATCTTTGAATTCTAAAAATTCATGACCATCAGCTTTTCTCTTTAAAAGTTCTCTTACTAATGGTCATGTATTATATACTTCCTTCAGATGCCACAAAAAAATCTTATCCTTCATGAGACACACACAGACTTCAATAGGTATCACATTGGATTTTAAAAAATGGGTGTGTTAGACAACTGGAAGCACAGCAAATAATTTTGTTTTCTATTCAAATTTATATTTATTCTTTAAAAAGAAATTTTTGTTTTATTACTGTTATTTTCCAGTTATTTATTAATTTTATAATTTATTCAAAGAATCTTTGTCTATCATATTCATAATACTGGGGTATAGCTCAGTTGGTAGAACATTTGACAAGGCTACAATATTTTTTTTGTTCAATCCTCAGCGCCACCCATATAGCATGTAAGTAAAATAGCCATAAAATAAGCAGCAATAAGTAAACAACTTCTTGACTTTGCTCTTTTTGCCCCGACGTAAGAACTCCTTGAACTTATTTTTTTAATTCACTGAATTTGCATAGAGTTCCATCAGTTTGCGTTCTTAAATGCCCTAGATACACCTCACAATGACCAGCAGCACTTTTGATAGCTCATTATAAAGAAAGCTACAAAACCAAGGAAATGGTTTCTTCTCTATACTCCTTATGATGGTAGTCCAGATCATCAGTTTGAGTAATATCTATATATGCAAAATTACAAGCCTCCTGAAACTTTTTTATATGATCTTTACTCTGTTGCCAAAACAAAAAATAGTCTTTGATAAATTTTAGGCTTTTTTTCCATCAAAAAAAAAAAAAAAAAAAAAAATAATCAAATGACTACCGGGACCAAAATTCCAATGAACAGCAAATTTTTTCAAAATTTCCAAAATGCCAATATAAAGTTAAAACAATAAAAGAAAACATTAGTCTTTAACAAATATAGCCATCTCTCTTAGCAAGTAGCTGAATTGGCTGTCTTTTTTTGGAAATGTTGTAAATAAATACAATTTCAATAATTTACTATATTTACTTGTAAATATTTAACAAGTGTTTGCTGCTCCTCTGAATTTTGCTGTTTTGTTATTTGAGGGGTTTTTTTTTTGTTTCTCCCACCACTAAAGACTAAAAGAAAATTTGTTCACAATATGGAAGCATTCAAGTCTTCAATGATTTTCATATGCACTTGTACATATCTGAAATTAAAGCAGGGGAAAAGGCAGATTTAAATTTCATAGAATTTATTTTATAAAATAGATTTTCTTTACTTCTTTTCATCAATTATACCATCTTTTTGTATTTTTACTAAAAATATTATTATAGACCCCATGCCTGAAAGGAAAGTATAAGATTGAATTTCTGGTTTGTAAGCAAGAAAAAACTTTTAAAAAAAAATAGCTATGGATTTTTCATCAAGTAATTTTACAAATCAAACAGAATAGATAAAAAAAAACAAATTTTAAATCCAGTAATAGATGAAGTACATTGGTTAGTCAAACATGTGTTCATTCCAACTACTGATTACCTTTATATCTATGTTTATTTATATTATTTGCTATTTGGGTAAACATCAGTAAAACAACCAAATTGTGTGAATTAACTTTTTTTTTTATTCAAAACATCTTATACAGTCAGAATTTACCTAAGAAAACTCTCGAATGGATTTTTTGGATTTTGACCATTTTTTTGTGCCCATCTTCAACGATTGTATAACTTCACAATTAGAAAATATTAACACATTTTTTTTTTCTTTTCTTTTATTTTTTTAACAGCCCCACCCAAATGTCAACTCTCATATTAGTTTCTCAGTTCATGGAAGATTTATTGCCTCAAAAATGGAAATAATTAAAAAAAAAAAAATGTTTGAGAGCTTTTGATCAGTGTTTAGAGCAAGAGACTGGGGCTCAAAAGATCTAATCTTCATTTCCAAATGGCAAATCAATTAAGCTCATTACTTCAAATTTTTCTCAGAGAAGTGTCCTTTACTCTAATGCATTTTAAAAAACACAACAAATGAAAAACATTTTAGGTATGGTGTCAATTCTGGAATCGGATATCTGCAATATAACAACAGGGGTATAAAATGCCATACATTTCCAAAGATGAGCATGCAATCATTGAAATGTAGTCAGAAAAATTCTAGCAGGTCACATGATATATTCAAAACCTAGTCATATTTTTATCTGAATTTTAAGAATTACGTTTTAACAAATTTAAACTTGGAAATTCAATTTCTAAAACTCTGTGTGTGTGTATATACACACACATTATTTTTAGTCATTACCCATATTTGAGTAAGCACTTTGTTTATTTTTAACACTATTTCATCTACCAGCCTACATACACAGGAAAACTTAATAAAGAAAATGTGCCCTTCTGCAAAGGGGACCACAATCTGGAAAAGGGGATACCGATTTGAATCTTGCCAGGGGTACATTATCTTTAAATTTTCTTGAGTACGCAGGTAGATGAAAATAAACACAGCTTATACAGACTGTATTTAGCTCAATCTCGCACAAAATTCCAATAAAACAATTTAACTGGCAATTAGCGAGTATGCTAGTCAATACTCTAGAGCAGGCACCTAAATATTTACAAAATTAAGCTTAGACAAGAATAAGGACATAGTAATTATGTACCACTTATTATTAATAATAATAGCTATTGAGATTAACTAGCCATTGCTCTGTTACAAATTTGCATTTTAGTGAAATCTGAGCCTAATGCAAAACTTTCGTGTTTCTTCTGTGGGGAACATAGACATATATATATATATATATATATATATATATATATATATACACACACACAGAGGAAGGAAAGAGAATCGAACATAGATTAAGAGGTCAGTATTGTACATCTTTAGACCATCAAGCCTACACTTTGTAACAAAAAAAAAATGGGATACCAAAATGTTTTCAGTCCCATTTCCTATAATCGCTCATTGTCCAATCATTGAAATAATGATTTTCAGTTGGGACGAGAGCTTTTCAGCATGCTGTTGTACTTGCACAACCCTATAAGAGAAACTTTCTCTCTAGGTAGATTCATTAGAATCACTTGTCAGTGTAAAAATAAACAAAACCCTGAGAGAATCTCTCCCTTCTTTATTTGTTTTACTGCTCTAGGGTGTCTGAGTTAGGAGTAAAATTTCCAAACAAAAGATCCATCTCTCCCCCAGCTATGGGTTAAATAGTTGAAATTGTATCTGAAAAAAAAATCATTATCTCAAAAAAAAAAATTTCTTAACGCTATATTCACTCACAAAAAAAAAAAGAATTACAATCCAAGAGATGTTTCAGCTTTAAATCCACAAAGGGTTGATAAGACATAAAAAAAAATACAAAAACAAATTAATCAACCAAGAAAGATGTTTTATATTCAATAAATAAAATCTCTCTTTCCAATGGTAGCCTGACAACCTCTCTGTCATCAATATATTTCTGAATTGCCTACATAATTAAGATTGTGCCTCGACCCTGGGTGCCAAATCTGAAGTTGGGTTGATATGACCAGCTTGCTTACCAACATAAGAATTCTTTCAAAATTTGATTTCAAGAGGTATTGGGCATTTTGGGCATTTAGCGCTGGCTACCATTGGCTTTCCTTATACAGAGTGCAGCAGAAATACTTCCCAAATAATGGTGAGACATTAGTGGCAATGGTGTTTTCATCTAGTTAATGTTTTACCATTTGGTGGTAAGTATTTCTGCTACACTCTATATTTCTGTTTTTTTTGGGGGGTTTTTTTTTTTTTAATGTTTTGGAGTTTTATGGAGTAAAAGTTTGAAATGTTTATTAAATGCTGAAATAAAGACAAAAAAAAAAAAAATCTTCATTATGCCAGTAATACTTTTGAAAAACATTCCAATAATTCATTTGCATATCCACAACATTACCCACTGCTCTCAAATCTGTTGACCTAATAACCCCCCCAAAGAAAAAATGCTAACTCTTAAAGATACTAATTGTCTCCCAGGATGCACAGTGGAGTAATAGATAGCTCGGATTGAGGAATCGGAGAACCGAGTTCGAATTCCAATCGAATCTATTACATTCACTTACGTGCTAATACCCTTGGGAAAGGTATGAATCCTCTTCTTCTCCCCCCCAGCTATGGATAAATAGCATGACAGACCAGATTCTATAGCCTTAGATGGCAACTGGTCTACTGCAGAAAGAAACCTACTGCATGAAAAAAATCTGCCTCGTCAGTCATATATCAAAAGATACATGATTGCCTAAGCGTGTATCATGCATGGTATATGACTGACTGAGTTGTCTCCCTTTGAAACATTCATCGGTTAACATCAGTCAGTGTTGAGCTTTGAATATCCTCGAAACATTTAGTTAAATCTTCAGTATCCCCTTTTGCCTTTGCATAGTACACTTGTAAAATCTGATAGATTGAAGTAATAGTAGCTTAATTAATTCTTGGAGCTGATTAGCTTTTCTTTAATTGTCAGAATGGGCCAGAGGTTTGTGGTTCAGGAATGAAAACTGTTGGCCAAATTATGCTTTATATCCTCAAATTTGTATATTCATGAACTTGTAAAATCCACCATTCTTCACTTTGTTATATTTGAAAGAAATCAAAAATGATTTAACTCAGAAAACTTATATTTTGTTTCATTGTCTTAAGTATTTTTCTTGAAGAAAACATTTGAAATTTATTATCTATTAAATATTTTTCTCTTGAAATATATATACATATATATATATATCTTGAAAAATTTGAATTTTGTTCTTTTTAAGAACAACAAACCAAAAAGCTTCAAAGTTTTAATTTAATTTAAAATAATTTGAATTTTCAGTAACCGATAAACTTGGATTATTTAATAGCTTTTCTTTCTTTCCTCTATCTACTGTTTCTTTTCCCTTTACTCTTTATTTTCACTCTTCTTTCTCTTATTTTTTTCTTTTTTATTCAGTTATTCCTTTTTTTTTAAAACTCACAAGCATTAACAATTATAAGTCAAAAAGAAAAAAAATAACTCCACTTTATTTTCAGTTTTTATTCCTGTAATGTAACAGCTTGCTTTTATTTTAAACTTTCATTTGCCTGCATTAAATTCATTGTATGGTTACAACTTGTAAACGCATACACAAATGATTATTTTGTAGTTTTATTTTATTTTTTGCAACAGGAAAACGCAAAGTGGTTCCAGTGACTCCCTCTCCTTGACTCCCAGTGAACAGATGTACATAATATATGCAAATCAATGCAAAATAATTTAACTGCCAGGTAAACTTATTACAGCCAGGGTGACAAGTTTTTTTTTTTTTTTTTTTTTTTGTTTTTTTTTTTATGGATTTGGCTCGTGTGTTGGAACAGCAAATGAATGGCTAAAAGTCTAGTCTCTTAAGATTCATTACATAAATACCAAAAAAATAGTAATGGTAAAAGAAAAGATAAAAACAACTTTCTTTATATGAAATTCTTTTCTGCAAAATAATCAGGATATTAGTCAGTCATAGTATTTATTGCTTCAAAAGAGAAGTCCCAGAAACTTTAAGTAAAAAAAAAACTTAGCTCTACTTAAATTGACTGGTCCCCTCATAAAAATATAGAAATGGAGTCCTGTTTATAATATAAATACAGTGACAAACTGACTTGTTAAAAAGTTATCTGTACTTTATTTTTATTTACAATGACAAGTTTGAAATTGTTTACATCAATGATATCTGCATATTATTATGAATTAGAAAAAAATGGACATCATCAGTAGTATGCAGTTATCAATGATGTGAACAGTTTGAAACTTTACATTTGTAAATAAAAACAAAGTACAGATAACTCAGTGACCAATTTGAAACTATTTATATTATAAACAGCCCCCACCCCTACTTCTAAAATGATAAAATCAATATTTTTCATTTCTGACAAATGTCATGTCTTGAGAAAGTTCTAATGAAGGCTAATCTATAAAAATTATTTTTCCTTAGCAGACAACTCGGTTTAAATAGTACAGAAAGCTTGTGTAAATTGCAATTGGAAATTTATATTTTTATCTGGAGATAGACTTTCCTAATATGATTAAACTTCTTATGAGTATAAAATGGCATTTAAGAAACATTTTTTGCAAGATAACTAAGTCTGTTATGCATTATTGATTAAAATGGAATTTTGAACACATTTTAGAAATGATAGAAGAAGAATCGCCTGGAAATCTCTTCAGAGAGAGAAAAGAGAGAACATGGCAAAGACAAACAGAAATGTTATACACTTGAAATGTGTCAGTTATTCTTACAAGTCTGGCTATAATTGTATTAGATTCAACAAAGAAATAAAATTTGTTGAATTGACTGTTTATTCTCTTTTCAATTTCATATCACACAAGCGCTACACACCAATAAAAGATTCTGACACAAAATGTAATTTCTCCTTTTTATTAAGAAGTCTCTTTCTTAAAAAGTCTATTTTAAGTTCTTTTGACACTTTAAATAGGTCAGACATTGTGAAAATCTATAGAACTGTCGTTAACTTTTATTAACAAACCCGCAAGGTTTGGGCCAACAGCTTTACGTAGGAAACTGTTTTGTGTCCTGACTTTATTTCCTAAAATCATTGGCAGATGGTAACATGATAATATTGATGCATTTTCTTTCTGACAGCAGTTTACAAACAAAAACAGACTTGAGAATATGTTAATGGATAAAAATACATGAAATTTGCATGCATGTATATTATATATATATAAACTATAATAAAGGTTGTGCTATGCCAAAGTTTACAATCATGTCTCCTGGCAAATGGGTGTAATCTCTTTGAAACTCAGAGCAGGGGCAAGAGAAGTGACCACTTAATTTTATTAATATATATATATATATATATATATATATATATATATACACACACACACAAATGTAATATATATATATATATATATATATATATATATACACACACACACCCATACAAATGTAAAAGAACAAAAAGAATATAAATTCAAACATTCATAGCAATAATTTAAAAAGGGCTCAATACAAGAGTAGAGCAATAGATATTTATTATAAACTATTACATTGAAACATCTGTAATGTAACAGTTCATATATATATATATATATATATATATATATATACATGCACACTTACAAACTAGTTTTATTAATTTCCACTGACAAGATTTGTTTATTCAACTTTTCATTATATCTTTCCAGTATTTGAATGAGACATTGTACATTGGGACTGAAGTTACGAATAAATTGCCCAAAGTTCATGTTTCTTTTTCTTCTATATTCAAGTACAGTCCTTATCAAGAATTGGGTCTTCTCTCATAGAGTTTGAATATAACAGAGAAAAAGAGACATGAACCTTGGTCAATTTATTCATTACTTCAAATCTGATGTACAAAAACTCATTCAAAAAGTGAAAAGTTACAATAATAATTTTAATAGATAGACCTTGTCTAGAATTTGATAAAACTTGTTTGGATGAATTCTTGCTGCATATATATATATATATATATATATACACACACACATACAATTAAATTTCAAATGGAAATTAATAAGGATTCAGGGACCAGGTTGGTAGGTGAAATAATTGTGTATATCCCACCAGTGCAAGTGTTTAATGTAAAAATCAGGATTTTGAATGCTGATTTTCAAGACATGCTTTTCTCACAATCTTTCTTATTCTACATTCATTTAGCCTTGTGCCAGACTAAAGTTAATTTCTCCTCTCTCATATATTCCCTTAAAATGTTGTTTAAACAATAAATAAATAATTAGGGTAAGTCAACAGCTTCAAGTTGCTGATACCCATCCACCCATATTTGCCAGAACATCTTTCAGGTTGACCCACCCCAAAACATCTGGATATGTTTTTGTTCCAATCTAAGAATGATATTTTGCAAACTCTTAAAATGCATTGAATAATTTACATAGAGCTCTTGGTTGCTACTGAAACAATTACAAATTATAGCAATGGGCACAAACTATTTCGATAAAATCTTAAAATGTAATAATTCAAATATCTTCATTGCAGTTTTAGTTGCAAGAAAATAGCAGAAAGAAAAGTACTTTTACCCAATTAAAACCGGTTTTAGACTATTAATATCATTTTTTTCAGCCAAAATTAACTTCAATTTTTCTATATCTTTAAACACAGTCATTAAAAAACTATCCATAATAAAGTTATAGAAATATAAAATTTTACAAAATTTAACTGGATTTAAAAAAAAAAATGACTTTATACTTTAATGAAAAATACATTTATTTTAAAGTGGGTGTCATCAGTTAACACAGTTCAAATCCAGGTGGTATTGGGTCATTTTTTTTATGCACATGTGATCAAAAACTGTCTCTTGTGCTATAGCCAAAGTATGAATGATCAGAAATCACAAAATTTGATATTACCTGCAATGGCAAAAGTATATACCCAACATTAAAATCCCATTGTAAAAGAGCAGAACTTATGTTGTATATATAATGGTATGTATTAAGTATTTTAGAATGTAGCAAACATTTCAATGTTACGTCAATAACATGTACATGTAGGGTGGGCTGTTTTGTAGCTGAGATGGTTATACGTTTCCCACAGGTGAGTGCTTGGGTCCAGGTAAAAGACAATATTGAATGCTGATTTTCAAGGCAGGCCCTCCTTACTTAGAAATGTGATGTGAAATGATTTCCCTGTTATATGTTCACCTGTTCTGGCTCAGCCAGAAAAAAATCCTGATGGTTGGGAAAGTAAATATAACATGTGCAATTTCAGGGGCCATTCACCCCCAGGTCTCATCTTACCCACTGCTCCTCAAATGGGCGTGTCAGGATCAATTCTTGATGCTTGAGGCATACCAAAACGGAGGTGCTGAGGAGTTTTTGTCACTACTCCATATATGTATCTATGCATGTTGGGGCCCACATAAAAAATGGCCTTGTGTCATATCTCACTGATATGGAAGGCTATATAAATACTACCTATCCCATGATTGTTAAATTTAGTATGTGAAACGTGGATGCAAATGTAACAATTATTAAGGTCAGAGGTCATGGTAGGAAACCCAAAATGAACAATGAAACCAATGTAGACAGAATAAAGCACCTTGCTTGACAGACAAGCCATAAACTGCCCACTGTTTTCTACCCACTTTATTGTCTCTCTTGGAAGCTAACTTCAGCATCATTGGTAAAGTTGTTGGTTACAATTAGATGGTAAATGGAATTAATTTAGTCGTATTGCATGAAAGTGGTTTTGGGAAGACAATTCTTCAAATACATTAATTCCCCCCCCCCCGTCTCCCTCCTTTCTTTTTGTATATTACAAAATTTGAAATCTTGTCAGAAAGTCTCTTATTGGAGATGGTGTTTTGTGAGAAATGTTGATGCCTGGACATGAGATGTCTAAAGTCAGTTTAATTCATGATTGTGTATTTGTCAAAAGACTGCGGTTTGTGTGAATGAGACATATAGTGGTTTCACAAAATTAAAGGGGATGCTGAAAAGTTCTTGACTCAATTCCTCTCCCACCCAAATCAGTATTTCAGTGACCAAACAACAAAATACTGATTTAGGGAAATAGGCCGGGCCTAAAACTTTGCAGCATTCCATTTGTAAGTCTTTGCTTCATTGGTTAGTCTGTTGGTCATGTGACCAAAGACAATGTTACTTTCACCAAACATTTTTATAAGAACAATAAAGTTATGAAAAATATCTTTTTTTTTTAAGTGTTTTATTATTTGATTTATAATCCTTGTTTTTTTTTTTTATTCTTTTACCACTGATTATGGCAGCAAAAGGGAGATGCTAAAATAAACATTTTATTTCAGATTAAATTTCTAAATTAAAAATTTGATTGGGAACTGCTCTCTTCTGCAAGTTGAAGAGAATCTTTCTTCCAAAAAAAAACATTGTTCGAGTTATTCATTCCACGTCAATTTAAAAGGAGAAAAGGCTGTTAATTATAAACATAATGTCGTCAGTTTTTGTTTTTGTTTTTTTTGCTTTTATTTTGTTTGTTTTTTGTTCTTTACAATGTTCACTTAGTACAAGGCCCAAGAGCCACTTGGAGTAAACAGTTACTCAATAAGTTGTGTGAAATGAAAGAAAGAGGAAGTAGTGTGGCCTTGCAGCTCATATCAGATACTGGGTCTGTTTTCAGAGTGCAGATTCATCCAGTCAATTGTGGCTTAAAAATAACTTTTTGATCTGATTGTCACACAAAAAATAAAAACATGAACCAATTCTAGCAGTAGGCAAATTTTATTCTGGTTGTAACCTATTGCTATAAATGAGCAAGCCTGAGGTAAACAGTGTGACTTCCTTTTGCATAGCACACAAGTTGTCTTTTGCCCCTCTTTGCTCTGTTTTTTTTGCCTGCTAGTGGCCACTGTCTTATAGAGGGGATTATTCTTTGTCTTGTCAGCTTTATCTAAAAAAAAAAGTAATTCATCAAAAACTCAGTCTAGTTCACCCAGTGACTTTCTTTGTCAGAATTGTTTGACCCATTTCTTTGGAGGTCCACATCATTAAACTGACCTTCTTTTCCAAGACAGATAATTGTCAAAGCAATTTCTGTGATGCATTGCAAGTGGGTCCTTAGCAAGATATCAGCTGATATCACAACAGTAGAAAGTGAAGATTATGATATGGGGGGATAGGTAACAATTTCCCCTTGACTAGAAGGGATTAAGATTGTAGTGTTTGGCGAAGCATCCACATGGGAGTCTATTCCACAAAGTGGTTCTTAGGAAGAATCTCTCTGAGTAGAACATCCATCTTACTAAAGTAATATGTATGGAATGAATGTGATTTGTGTGGATGTAGCAAAGCAGGTCTTAGCTGTAAAGATCTGAGCTGGTGGCACTAAAGAATAAAGTTTAGATGCACATTTGATAGACTTATGACATTGCATTTTGGACAAGGAGCTGCATGGTGGAAAATAATTCATCACCCACAAGGCCATGTAAGTGCTTTTGAATTCTGTCAAGGCAGGAAAGTGAGGATTGGGCAGCTCCAGCCTGTACGTTACAGCAATATTCCATTTTTGGTCTGTTCTGGCTTTTGTAAAGATAAAACATGGCTGAAAGAGACAGCTACTTTATGGAGCGGTATAAGGAAACAAAGTTTTTCCTTCCAGCATCTTTAGTGATCGATTGTATATATGACGTCTGGGATGAACTTTCGTCCCAATAGATATTTAAACCTAAACTCATCAAGATTGCAACTGTTATTGTCAAAAATATCCAGTACCAAACACTTTGTTCAAAAATAATTTCACATCAATAAATATCCTATTATAATTGTCCTTTGTTAGTTCGCACGACCATTTCGCCCTGCCAATACCTCATAAATAATGGACTATTCTGTTTTGATTAAAATTAATTCAAAGATGAAAAAGAAGAGAAGGTAGAATTGTTTAATGGCTGTTTCAGTGAAATATAAAAAGTCTGTCAATTTCAAATCTTTTCATTTGTACCTCCTCCTTAAAATAACCAGCATTTATATTTTTGTTGCAATATTTTGTTAAAGTTGTTAAGCTCAAATATTTAACGACATGATAGGGGAATTTCTACAGATATTTTATTGCCATAGAACTCGTCATGAGAAAAAGAATGTTAATCATTAACAGAAGAATTATGATTCATCAGAAATTTCAAATAGGAAAACCATGAAATGCACATACACACACGTATAGGTGTATATACACACGCACACAAAGAAAAATCAACCTAACACCAATAAAAAAAAGTGCATGTTATCTTTTTTTTAATATTAAAATAACAAAAACGAGAAAAATCGGTAGACATTTACTGATACCTCCTAATGAGTGGACTGAACAATTACAAAAAGATTTGTCTATGAAACTGGAGTAGAGGAGCTGAATATAACATCAGCTAAATGACAAATTTTATATTTGTATTTTTATATATATATATATATATATATAGGGTTGGACAAAACAATTGAAACACTTGTTAAATTCAAAGAAAATTTATTTAATATGCTTTAGCCTCACATACAGCTTTAATACGTCTAGGAATGGAAACATACAGCTTCCTGACTTCATCCAAAGGAATTTTCAGCCATTCTTCCATTAACACCTTCTCCAGCTCTTTAAGACACAACAGTGGAGAATAGCGGCTCCTAACTTGTCGCTCCAAAATGCACCACAAATTTTCAATAATATTGATATCTGGAGATTGGGGAGGCCACTTCATATGTTCTAGCTCACTTTTATGCTCTTCATACCAATTCTTAACCAGTCGAGCGGTATGTATTGGAGCATTATCGTCTTGGAAGATGCAATCACCATCAGGGAATAAAGTCATTGGATGAACAGGATCTCCCAAACTGTTCAGGTAATCTTTCCTGTTGATTCTTCTATGCAGGCCAACTGTGGGACCGAAACATTACCATGATATGGCGGCCCAAACTATCACTGATCTACCTCCATGTTTCACCGTTGGAAGAAGGCAGTCAGGGTTGTAAGCTTCTTTGGGCTGCCTCCATACATAAACTCGCTCTGAAGTTGGGAAAAGAGAAAAACTGGATTCGTCTGAGAATATGACTTGCTTCCATTGGTCTGCAAACCAGGGATTGTGATCTCTGTACCACTTCAACCTCTTCTGAATGTTGAGAGTGGAGAAAAGAGGTTTCCTTACGGCGGCTCATCCATGATAGCCAGCCTTATGGAGTTCACGACGAACAGTTTTAGCAGAAACTGGACTATTCAGATGATTATTCAACTTAGCAGTCATTTTGGCCGCAGTAGTCTGATGAATTTTTGTCACATTGCGTTTCAATGCACGTCAGTCCCTGTCATTAGGCTTGCAAGTCCAGCCTGAATTGCTACGGTTTTAGGAGGTTTTGCCCTGTTTCTCGAATTGTGTCATCGTTATATATATATATATATATATATATATATATATATGGTAGCTCTTAAAAGACCAAACAGTTCAGCAACCTTAGTGATCGAGACTCCTGCCATGCAAGCTCCAACAATTTGCCAATTTTAGAGCTCAGAGAGGTCACGCATTTAACTGAAATTTTACTAAATTCTAAAAATAAATAAGATAAAGACAGTAAATTAGATAAATAAATGTATTTACAATAGATATAACCTGCAATTACAAAGTTTTAGTTAAAGTTCTTAATATAATAGGTCTTTGAAATATAGGAGTAGAGTTTGCAACTGTTCGAATTATTTTGTCCAACCCCTGTATATATATATATATAAATAATTGGAACATTAATATACGTTCAAACATAAAACAGACAGTCGCCATTCGGTGTTGACCTCTTATATTCGCACACGCTTTATCCGGGATATTGAGCACATTTACCCTATAAATATAAAATAATTTAAAACTGATATATATATATAGTAAGGAATTAGTGAAAAATAATCTTTTCTTATTTTATTGTCAACAATCGTTCTGTACAAACATTTTCCAAACAAATGAAAAATCTAAGGAAAAAATTGTTACCATGGTAACTTTGCTGTCGTTAATTTGAAAAAAAATTAATTTTCAGTTTTTAAGAACTTTGGTGAACCATCTGATCCATCCAACAATTGACCTATTAGCCTCCTGCCTCTTTTGGGGAAAACACCTAGAGGCCCTAATCAATGCTGAATTTGTTCATCATCTCTCATCACAGGGCCTTTTCTCAGACAAGAGATACGACTTTGATTTCACCATGTCAACTGCTGATAATTGCGGAAAGAGTTTATCGTGCTTTAGATAAAAACATTGAAGCTCAGACTGTATCACTGGGTATCTCAAAAGCCATTAACAGGGTCTTGAATTCAGGTCTTCTCCACAAGCTGAAAACTACAGTATCTCCGGGTACATTTTTGAGTTAATCCAGTCTTTCCTATGAAATCGTAACATGAAAGTTGTCCTGAACGGCCACTCGTCTACACCCTTTCGTACTAACAGAGGTGTCTGTTATTCAAATGGATGCATTTAAGCAAAAAAGCCATTATTGAAAAATACCATAGAATAAGACGAAAACAGTGGGCAATTTAATATCTGCTGTGGGATAATAAAAAAGTGTTATACAGTGACGAAAGCAAGATAGAACTGAATTATAATCTGGTTACTGCCCTTGAAAAGGGCTTCCAACAAGTGGTTAACTGGGGACAGGAAATGGCTTGTAAATTTTAACACCTCGAAAACAAAACTGTTCTCATTTAACCACCATAGAGAAACTTTTCTGCCTGCCATCAGCATGGCTGACGCTAGCCTCCTGTAGAGCAACGCAACACCGGCCGTCATATGACCCATGTGACTTATTTCCGCCAAAGGAAGATAAGCACCTACTATCCTTACAACCATATTGAAGACGACACCACACAATGTCTCAATTTTTTTAAAGTAATTTTTAATGTTCCACCCAGAAAACGGAATAAAATTAGAATACACGCTGAATTTTCCACTAAATATCGTCCAGATTTTCGAACTTATAGAGAAATGTCACTACAAGTAGAATGAATCTTTATTCCACGGGCTTGTAAATTAATCCAATTAGAACACAAGCGATTAAATATATTATAGCTCATATAACAGACCAGGGATTAAATCCTGAAATACTACCCAGGTGTGTGTAGACAGCAAAAACAACGACGAAACTGAGTTTCATCAAAAGTAACAGAAACTGTCCGTTCAACATGAAGATCAAACTGAGTCATTTCAGTAGTCTTGTTCCCCCCCCCCCTTTGAGGCGGTGAAATTTTAACTTAAGTTTGCTTAATTTAACCACATACTAACCCTTGGGTTATTTTAGATCGAATATAACTCTTACAGGACAAAAATTAGAATTAGTTAAGCGAATTGTTCAACCTGGTAAATTGCATGTGTCCCGCACCACACACTCTCTCCATCATAGTACAGGCTTCCACTTCGTTTAATTTGTAACGTATATAAATGTAGGTAGGAAAAAAACAAATGTTGAAAAGATAGCAGGGTCACAAATCATAGCCCGGGGCCTCCAATCGAGTTTACCACCCTTCCCCCGATCGATAGGTACAATGAGTTGCTCTCCTGCAGGTCATCATCTGTCATGCTGGTGAATGGCAAAAACAACGTACTCAGCATTAAGTAATAGTGTATTAATAGTAATTAATGGTGTATTAATAGTAATTTAAAATAAAACGTTAAAGATTTTATTTCTAGATTTCAGGTTCTGTTCATAAAAGCATTTTGAAAAAATAAGTTTTTTTTATATTTTATATATATATATATATATATATATATATATATATATATATATATATTATATATATATATATATATATATATATATATAGATATTTAATATCTGTTAAATAAGTTTAACATTCATATATATATATATAGATAGATAGATAGATAGATAGATAGAAACAGACTTAAATAGCTATCTAGATAGATTGATCTGAACATACTCAGATAGATAGATAGATAGATAGATAGATAACAAAATTAGACAGTGAGATAGATAGATAGATAAGAACAAAATTAGACAGCGAGATAGATAGATAAGAACAATCTGGATCCAGATAGATAGATAGATAGATAGATATTATTTCACATACGCGCATTTTTTTCTTTTATATTGATCGCATTTTCTCCACTAAGTGGCAATAACCAGCCTGTAACTGCCAAGGAAACCAACCTTTTGCGGAAACACAACAGCAGAGTTTGTTACAGCCATTCTCATTCTGCTTTCATTTATCAAGCGATTTACACACCTGGGAAAGAAGCAGAAATTTTTCGTTTGATTGGCACATAACACTTATGACCAGTTCCATTTCTACAATATATATTTGTAATACTTAATTTAATTTTTTAATAAACTTCCATCAGATGACATGTGACAATAAAGCAAGTCAACGGATCGACTTCACATCGACGTGGTTGGCCGAGTGGAAGTGAGACTGGTTGGATATTTTTTTTTCTTTTCTTTTTCCGCCAGCAGAAAACGCCTGAGTCGGATATTAAATGTGCAGACTTGCCAACGAACTGATGGTCCCAATATAGCGGACATATTCTGACAGACAACATGAGCCTATTCAATTTTGATATATTTTGTACCTGTATGTTAACAACACTTGTCAATTTTGCTTTTATAGTCAACGGTAAGTTGCTTGTTTTTCTTTTATTTCATAAAAGACCGCCAAGATAACGTAATAATTAATGACTTACATTTTTCCTATGCTTTTGAATAATTTAAACAAAAAATGTATAAATATAGGAAGATTATCTACTCTTGAGTACTGAATAGGAGTGCCGGCATGATAAAATACTTTTCTTCAGTTCTTTCTCATCACTCTCACTAGCAGGGTCTTTATTTTTAACGACACGCTTATTGTTTTTCAAATAAGAATTATTTTGCCCCACGTTTCTTCTTCCAATGCCGTGTCCCATCAGAATATGAGTGGTCATGGTTCTCCACAACTTTCTCTCCTTTCTAGTTCTTAGTATTTGTCTTTTCGCTATCTTAATAATAATAATAATAATAATTCTTCAGGACGTTGGCGTCCATAGCTCTCGGCTCTTTTTAGCTCTCTGAGTAATGTCTGTCTTTTTGCTATTCTTAATCCCTGTTCTGCCAACACAAACTCGTTAGGTCGATTATTCGTTGCTTTCCTCTGCCCCTCTTATCCTAGAATACATCCTCTGAGTATGAAATTCCCCAAACCCTTCTTATGCATCCTCAGAATTTCATCTCTTTCTGATGTTAAATATAAGTGTCCTTTTTTTTTTTTGTTTCTATTTTCTCTAAAACCTCATCGTTGCTTACATGCTCAGTCCGTGGTAATTTCAGCATCCTTTTGTAGAATCACATTTCTCTTGCTTCAGATCCCTTCTTCATATGTGAGGTGATTGTCCGGCATTCACTGACATATAGGAGGGCCGATATTACAAAATTTACATAAAATTTCCTAACAGAACGTTTATTTGCACCGGCACGCTTATTAGGCATGTTGAGAAATTCATAACGGCATGACTATTCCAGGCGACACTTTTATTTAGTACTAAAGTGTATCCCCGCTTCTATTCATGTCTAATATCCCAAAATTATATGAACCATTTCCGGCCCTTTCCTTCAATTCATTTTCATTTTCTTTACATTTGTAATTTAAAAAAAAAAAACATTTTAGGAGGAAAGCGTTAACAAGAGTGTCGTTAACTGCATTTAAATCAACAGATCGAAGAATATATGCGTGTTTGTGTGTGTGTGTGTGTGTGTGTGTAATATTATAAAATATAGTTTGTTTGTTTTTTTTCAATTGGACTCCAAATGTAAACATTTGAATCAAATATATTCTTCGATCTGTTGATTTAAATCCAGTTAACGATACGTTTGTTAACATATTTTGTTTATATATATACTTTAAAAATTAGAAGTTCAATTGAATCCGCTAGCTTGAATGACCACCTATGATTATACGTAGATCGTACAATCATAGGTTGTCATTCAAGCTAGTAAGTCTTAGGAGTTCTAACAAACTAGCTAACCATGTGTGGAATTTAAAAAAAAAAACTGCAAGGATCCGATTGTAAACTGGAAAAATTTTTAAAAGGCGAAGATTTATAATAATCACAATAATATTTGCAACCTCTGCCAGCAAGAAGAATTAGCAATTATGGCATTTCCGGATCCAAGGAACCTTTTGAACCAGAAATCCGAAGTCATGAGTCCTTGCATACATATTAGGAAATTCCTCTTAAGCACATTTGAGGCTGAATGAAAAAAAATGTACATTTCAATTAACACCCCACCCCACAATTTATTATACCCTTGCTTTTCTTCTCTTACCCCTTTTATCCTTGATAAAAATCGTATGAGGATACCGTAAGTTTGAAACCAAGGTAGCAGATTCAAATGATCTGATTTTTAATGTTAAAAGCTCTACATGTTATTTTTATTTTTACTTACTTATTTATTTATTTTGTTTTGTTTACACGTGTATTGAGCACTTTTTAATACTACTGTTCCCTGGTCTAATTCAGTGACTTTATATATACTATATATGAATATATATTTGATTGTAATACACGGAAAATATTCGTGAATATGAAAGGATTATGCTAAAAATAAGCAGACATAACTTTTGTAATTTATTTAATCAGACATGCTTACAAGAGAATTTGCTGCCTAAATACACACACACACACACACACACATATATATATATATAGTCATCGACAGGCAGACCGTTTCGCTGTATCACAGCTCATCAGTGAGGATAGACATGCGATTGCTTCATATATATTCTTTTGTTTGTTTTTTTTCTTCTTAGTTTATTTTTTTTACTTTCACTTCTGTTGTTTTTTCTCTTGGCTTTGTTTTATTGGTTGTTATTTCTTTTTATTAGATTTTTTTTTTTTTGGTCACCTAGCAGTCTTTGTGTTCCTTGACCAATACTTTGGGTGGTTGTGATATATATATATATATATATATATATATATATATATATAGGATTAATATAAAATGTGTCACTTAGCTGATTAATGTTATATTCAGCATCCCAACTCCAGAACTCAAACTTTTTCGGTCCACTCGTCAGGAGGTATCAACAATTGTCTGAGGATTATCAAAAAGTTGCAAAAAAAAAATAATGCGTTTTTTGATGGTGTTAGGTTGTTATTTTTCTTCTTTTTCTCTGTGTGTGTGTATGCGCGTCTGTATGTGTGCGTATACGCCTTTACGTGTGTATAAGTGTACATGTGTAGAATGTCGTGATTATTTTTCCCCTTTTCTTGATTTTCTTGTTTCCTTACACTCTCTCATTATACTTTTCTTCCTTTATATATATATATATATATATATATATATATATATATATATATATATATATATATATATTGTATATTTGGGTAGCAAGCTTTCTTTTATGCATGTTTCATTAAATGCAATGGATAAGAAAAATGTTATAACTTTTTATTCAGGTTTTCTTATGGGTTTTTTTTTCTTTTTGTAAGACTGAGTGAGTGTAGAAAAGGGTTCATAGTGATTATTGTTCCAAGCGAATAAAAATTAATTAGATATTTTCAAAAGGTTCGTTCTTAGTAAATCTTTCTATGTTTACATTGTCAGCTGTATTGTATAGAAGTAGTAGTAATTCTGGGATGTACTGAACGGTTGTAGGAATAATTCCATGTTGGGATACAGGTCACAAGACCTACCTGGCGTTGGGTGATTTCTTTAAAACACCCCGAACACACCCCGTGAGTTTCAAAATATCACCGGATTGAGGTTTGGTTTAAACTACTTTATATAAAATGCTATTGTTATCTATAAACTTTATAAACTATTACTGTTAACTTTAAATGTTTTTTACTGTTAATCGTTCTTAGAATTATCTACAAGCGTTTTTTCTTTGGGGAACAGGGAATTGTTTATGGGTGTTTAAGTTTATATATATATATATATATATATATATATATATATATATATATTCATTCTAGGGAGAGATTAAAGTTGTTCCAACGACAGAAAAATGTATATTTTAAGGAGTATAGAGACGTTTTTGGTTATAATGTGAATTTGTTAAATATATATTATACTCTAGTTTCCATATTTTTGCCACACGCGTTTCGAGGCTTGCGACCTCCATCAGGCGAAGACTTGTCATTTCCACATATTATTTAAAAGAATTAATATTTTCTTATGTTTTTCGATGTTTATCCATTTTCTTTTTGTGCAGTAGTAATCCAAATTTTCTGGATAAATAAGAAGAAAGATTGGATTACCACTACACACTACGGCTTCCCTCTATTCTTTAATATATATATATATATATATATATATATATATATATATATATATATATATATATATATATTGCATTCGAACAAATATAGTACCACTACATCAATGCATTAACGTTTCGATGCATATCATAGCATCTCATCAAGTGATGGTAAATGATGGTTATAACAATTTTTAATATTACTTAACATAGACAATTTTCATTGGTTAAACTAATTCTCAACATATCTTGTCTAGCCTTTTTACATATCCATATCATCCACATATTTATCTTTATCTCTTCTTTTTTCTTCGAAGAAGAGATTATATCTTGGATCTTTCTTCTCTTCTACCTCTTCTTATTTTTCTTTCTTCTTTTTTTTCTTTTCTAGAGACTATATCTTGTTTTTTTTTTCTTTTCTTTTTCCGCTATATCTTGTGTCTGTCTTTCTTCCTTTTCCTTTTGAGGAGATTATATCTTATGTCTTTATTTATTATATTTTTTTCGCGCAGAAGAGATGTTTTATAAGTATTATTAAAAGAATGTTATAAACATCATTTACCACCCCCTGATGGGATGCTATAAAGTGCATCAAAACGTTAATGCATTGATGTAGTGGTACTCTATATGTTCGAATGTAATATCCTATAATAAAGAATTATCGCTCTGCTTGTGTATTGAGCGCTATTTTTAATGTTATGAACGTTTGAATTTATATTTGATTCGCTCTCACCGCATTTGTGTATATATATATATATATATATATATATATATTGAATATATTGAGTGTGTGTGCGTCTGTGTGTGTGACGCGTTTATAACTTCCTAGGGATAAAGTGTTGTTTACGTTGATGTCACTACACATGCGCATGAGTGAGAGAGAATACTGAAATTTTAAATTTAAACTTAATTTTTTTTTAATATTTCTTTTCGGTATATACTCCAGCCGATTTCATTTAGTTTCTTTTTTTCTTTTTGGTTATGTTTGAATTACCTTTGTTATTAAATATCCCACATTGTGTGATAATAATAGATCTGCTAAGAAAAGAGAAATCTTGTCAAAAAATGGAGGTAAATCTACTGTGTATGATCTAGGGATTAAAGCATGTTCTATACGCTTTCCTCTTAGTAAATTGCGTTCCCTTTTAATTAGAGTAGCATATTTTAAATCGAAATTATGTTCAGACTCATCACAATCAGCAATTAATGCACTGTGTGTGTTATTTTGTGAAAGATAACTTTTGTGTTCATGTAATCTTTTTTCCCCACTTTGTCATCGAATTTCCAAAATTATTGTTCATATATATATATATATATATACATATATATAGTTTTCCCATATAATACATATATGTGTATGTGTGTTTGTGTGAGTGTATATATATATATATATATATATATATATATAGATAGATAGATAGATAGATAGATAGATAAAGATTTCTTAACGATGTTCCTTGGTAAATGTCCGTTCTTCAGTGGGGTTTAGTTTTTAAATGATATTTCCAATTTTTTCAATATTTAATGCTCTATTTTAATATTATTTTTAATATTTTTAATATTGAGCACTATATATAAAATATCTGCTTTTTTTATATATATATATATATATATATATATATATATATATATATATATATATATATATATATATATATATATGTGTGTATGTGTAAGAAAGAAAAAGGATAAAAAAGTACACAAATGTACTGGAAACCTTATCTAAATTACGACCGTGTAGACTCAAAGCATTTATTGTACGCACAAACCATATTTTTTTCATATGTTCCCTTTTTCAGGCTATGAGTCTTAACTGAGTGAAGGCGGGGGCGCAGCAGATCATTCCTTCCTCACCTGATTTACAGGTCATTTGCACTTATAATCGTTCCTATTATTATACCCAGTTAAGAACAGTAGTGCCGTACAATTGTTTTTGTGGCCTCAGCTTTATATTCTCATATAAAAAAAGGATCCATTATTATTCACTTGTCGCAGATATACTCCAAATCCATCCTCTTATTCTCCCTTGACAGGTTTATGTTCCGTCTTAGAAAAGTGGCAAAAGACGTTTATGTTTTGAATGCCATTTCTTTCCGGGTCCATAGGTTTTAGTGCGTTTCATCGAAGATTCTGTTTATAATTAAAATTTAGATAGATTGATAGATTGATAGATAGATATTTTGACCCGTCAGTATAGATGGGTGTATGATTAGGGTAGTTTTCCAAAATGCCTTGAAACTTTTCTTGGAATGTGAGTGGGTGCGTTTTTTGCTAAGGTAGTTTATTTAATTCTAGAAGGACGTCAGGTTGCTTGATTGTCCATAGTGGAATACTGGCTGCAGTTGTTTCTTGTATGTTTGAAAGTGAGGTTACTATTTCTTCAGCAATGAATTTCATCCTGAGTCCATAGGGTTGAATTGTATTGTCTTTCGGTTAGAATATATCACAGTAATTAGGTTTAAAGGCATTGCTGTAAGCTGGGTGAGTTGGACACGATTTTATTTTGACATAGTACAGTAGTGCCAGTTTAGTGTGCCTTAAATGTGGAGGTATTTCACTAGCTTCTTTGTATAAGCTCTCCACTATGGATGTCCTAAGTACTAGTCTTTGGCCTTGATGATAGGTTGTGTTGAGTATTGTTAGATATAATTTTCTGGCCGCCCCACGTATGTAACTCGTGTAATCCAGTTTTTCAATATGCCCTGAAATGTTTTGTTTAGGGAGTTTATTTAATTCGAGCAAGACTTCGGGTTGATTGATTGACTACTTACAATCGTTTCTTGTAAGTTTGAAAGTGACGATTTAGGATGAAATCCAATGCTGATGAGGTCCTAACTCGTTAGCAATGGATATCATTCCGAGTACATAGGACTGTTTATTGTATTATCCTTTTGTTGGAATAGATCACAGTAATTAGATTTAGAGGCACTAGTGTAAGTACATAGTACTGTAATGCCAGTTTAGCGCGCCTTAAATGTGGAGGTGTTTCATTAGATTCTGTGTATAAGCTCTCCACTGGAGATGTCCTAAAAGCCCCAAGTACTAGTCTGAGGCCTTAATGATAGGTTGAGTTGAGTATTTTTAGGTATGATTTTATGTCTTCCTTATAGAAGAAACTAGCGTAATTCAGTTTTTGAGCGAAATAGTAATAACTTAATAACTGCATAACTTAATTAATGTTTGTCAATTTGCTCCCCATTCAGTATGGGTTACCACACACAGAAGTTATAGTACTTTACCACATTTTAGTTTTAAATATTTTAGATGGGGAATGAATGCTTACTTTTTTATCAAAAATGATGCCTAGGAACTTGTATTGTTTCACTACTGGGATTTCTGCTCCGTCTAATTTTAAATAGGAGTCGCTGTGTAATTTTCTTAATTTGCACAAATGTAGATATTTGGTTTTTGTTTTGGAAAATTTAAAACCATTTTCCGTTGCATATTTTATTGAGGCATTGTTGGAGTTGTCTTCTTATCGTATGCATATGTCGAGATCTGTACATTATTAGAAAGTTGTCGACATATAGGGAACATCTCACTCTTGAGCTTAGAGATTTAACGATGGAGTTAATTTTGGCACAGAAAAGGGTTACCGAAAGAATGCTTCCTTGTGGAACCCCTTCTTGGTTTTGCAGTTCAAATAGCGAAGTTCCTAGACGGACTTGAAATCTTCGGTCTTTCAGGAAATTCTATATGAATTGAGTCAGTCTTCATTTTCGGCCCAGTTCATGCAGGTCTCTCAAGATACCATATTTCCATGTTGTATCATAGGCCTTTTGCAAGTAAAAAAAAAAGCGGTCTATAGTGCTTCTTTTTTTCCTAAAAGCACATTGGAAGTCGCTGATTAAGCTCTTAGTTTCAAGGTACCAAGTCAACCTGTTGTTGACCACGATCTCCATAGTTTTACATAGACAACTGGTTAATGCTATCAGTCTGTAATTTTCACGGTCTGTGTCACCCTTTCCAGGTTTTGGAATAGGAATGATGAATGGCTGTTTCCACATTTCTGGAAAGTTGCCATTTGTCTATATGTTATTATACATTCTTAACAGTTTTAATGATTTGCTGGGTAACAGTTTTATGAATTTGTAGTGGATATCATCTGGGTATTGTGGGCTTTCTTTAAAGATTCATTTAGTTCCTCCAGAGCGAATGGTAGGTTATAGCTCTCGGCATTATTTGATTTAAAGTTTAATTTTTGTTTTTCTGCTTTTTGTTTGAGCTTTACAAATAGTTGGCTACCATTCTTGGCAGATCAATTTTAAGAGATTGTTTTGGCTAGTTGGTCAGCGATATCTTTTTTTATGGTTATTTTGGCGTTATTTATTGAGAGGTGTTTTACAGTGTTTGTTTGGTATTTGCCTGCTATTTTCTTTATCATATTTCAGGCGGATTTTGTTTTTGTAGCAGAATTGAGTCAGTTGACGTAGTTTTTCCAGCATTCTTTTTTTAGTTTCCTTAAATATTTTCCGTGTTTTTGCTTAGACATGCTTAAATTGCAGCAAATTAGAGGTTTTAGCTATAGGGTTGAGGATTTCCGTAAAAAGTTCTAAGTTCTTGATGCTTTTTCCTTCAACTAATTTTTTGTTTTTTAAATTCTTCCCAGTTCGCTCCGCCTAATTTCCACCGGAGAAGACTTTTGTCATTATGTTTTGAATTTTTCAGAACAATTGGCAAATAATCACTACCGCATGTGTCTGCCAATACCTTGCAAGAGAAATCCATATAAAGTGAGGAAACTGTTATGGTGAAACACACCTATTCTATAGTTAATACACTCTCCCACCTAATATAAGTAGGAGTAGTAAGAGAAACGAAGGTCGGTCGATGTCGGACGACCGGCTGAACGGTTGAACTCTCTGCCTTCGGGCGGGGATGAACCCGAACGAGGCTACGCCGAAGGGCGGAGTCTCGTTCGTGGAGGTAAACCGACCCTGAACCTGCGTAATACCTATTATATCAAGTTCCTAACGTTTTGTACGTCGAAACTATTTTAGTACCGATCTAGTACAAATACAAGCCTCCACTGCGAAATAACTTCACAACAGAAACACATAGGGATAAGTCTATTGTCAAGTAACTGCCAAAAAATGGATTTATGTAAGTCGGAGTTATATTATTATAAATGCATAAGTCGTTGTTAAAAATTATTGTTTCTTTTGGTTTGTGTCTTTACAACCCAATATGAGGCTGTGACAGTTAAAGTCCCCTAGTATCATAAAAGGGGAAGGGAGTTGCTTTATGATTTCCTGAATTTCAGCTTCATTTACTGGTTTATTCGGTAGGATATATACTGAACAGATGTTTATTGGCCTGTGTAAAGTCGCTTTAACAGCAATCGTCTATAAAGTTGTTAAATTTATTTTACTTTGGGATACATTATTCCTAACTAGGGTAGATGTACCGCCTGATGCTCGAAGCCCTGTGTCATGTGTGTAGTTGTAATGGTGGTATTCTTTTATATTCAGTTTCTCATTTTGCTTAAGGGATGTTTCCTGAAGGCAAATAACTGCCGGTGATAGATTGGTTATAAGCAGAAGCAGTTTATTCCATAGCAAATTCCATTGGATTATTTGCTACATGATTGCTAAATGCTTTTGGACTTTAGCTTAGTATATGGTTATGTTTTAATTTTCTGAGGTTTTGAGTTTATAGGTTTTAGCCGTTTATAGGTTCTTGCTTTCCACCTTCCATTTTGTCAAATCGGTTTTGGGTAGGAATTTGGGCACTGTGAATTTCTGGTTTTTGTTTGGCTCGTTCTGATTTTGAAGAGATAAGTTCTTAAGTTTTATGTTGATAGCTTTTGTTAAACGGATAGAAGATCGCTGTTGCCTTTGTTTTGTAGATTTTGTATTTTTTGGAGGAATGGTTTGTGTTTAAGCGGTAGATTTTGTATTTGTTTTTGCTTTATTTATTATTTCAATTCTTTCATTGGCTTTCTTTTGAGGTCCAGTTTGCACTATCTACTTGGAAAATGTTTTCTTCAGATAGTTCTGAAATTTGGGATCAGTCATTTGGTTCCAAGTGTACGAGTTTCTCAATGAGGACTATGCTTTTGTCAGGTTGAATGGTATTCGTTGTGGTTCTACCTTGCGTTACTTTTGCAAACGCCGGCTAATAAGGGCTCTGGTGAAAATCCAAGGAGCGTCTGCATCGGTAACCGGCGGCTTCTGGTCGTTCCTGTCTCTGCGTCCGTGGGAACCCCGCGGCAAGCAAGAACGTTATCCGAGTAGGCCTGGGTACCCTACTTCTGTAATTTATCCCAAGAATCTTCTTCTCATAATAGGAAGAAGCCGGCTCAATCCGCCCAGGGTGAATGCCGCATCAGTATCAGTCAGTCGTACTTTTGCATAGGAAGAGACTTTCATGTAGCTTTCTATAATTTGCCTTGCCTCCACGAATGAGATGTTTCGTTCATGTTTCACACCAACTGTCTCCTTTTAACTTTTCCAGAAGTCGTATGATCTTGAGTATGCTTGATGGTTTTCATGGTTGTTAGCCCATCTTACTTCATAGTGGCATTCTTCTTCCATGAGGTCTGAATCCATTTGGTCACATTTTCCACATGTTTACAACTCCTGCAGCTATCCCTATGATGCCCAATTTTTTTGGCACTTGAAGCATCTTAATAGAACAGAGATATATTGTTCCACTAGCACAATATTTTACCCGACTTTTATAATTCTAGGGATTTGGGTCGTTACAAAAGTAAGGATATACATGTCTGTTGTGATGGTTGCTTCTTTCCTTTTTATTGTGATTCGACGATAATCACTGACCTTCTTCAGACATACATGATTTCCTCAAGTGTGGACAGAGACAACTCTCTGCTTCTAATAACTCCCTTAGAAGTGTTAGCCTTTCGTAGGGGGAGGTTTTTATTTTGAGATTATGAAAGATCTTCATCTTGTTTAAACTTCCAACCCTACCAGCTAATTGCTGTTACTCAATTCCTGAACTTTTGGGGGGTCAATTCTACTGGATAACACATTTCAATTAAGAAAAGGGAACATTTTGCTTGAATCAGAGTGTGAAAGATATCTTTTGCGTTTTTAATTTGCTTATTCATTATTTTGATACAGAAAAAATCACTGCCTGTGCTCCCCACCCACCTCAGAGCCCGGCATAGGGACGTATCGAGGGGGAAACCCAGTCGTCTTGACGGATCAGAGCTAAAAAAAAAACAGTATACTCGTATTCGAGAGATACACTGAGCACCCTTTAAACCATTTATTGCACTTCCCAAATTAAGTGTACAAACTGGAATGTCTACAGCCATGTTTAAGTAAGTCTAGATTTCTTCGAACCGAGTGACTATTATCCATCGCCTTCTTTGGCGTATTCTGAAACCCCAGTCGGCAGGGTGGGAGATTTAGTATTACACACACACACACACACACACACACACACACACACACACACACACATATATATATATATATATATATATATAAAAATATGACAAACTGGAAAGGGTTTTTGTAACGCGTTTCATCCGTTAGTATTACAGACACACACACACACACACACACACACACACACACACACACACATATATATATACACTGCGTGCCAAATTATTATCGAGATAACTTTTTTTCTAATATTTCAAAAACCGTCCAATCAATTCACACAAAATTTTCACACACTGTTGGCAACACTGACCTGCGCAATCACTGAAATTTTCGTACTGATCTGTGCAATGTAAACAAACTGGCGCCATATTTGTTTTCAGCACGGTGATTTGAGCGTGCCAAATTATTAAAAAGGTTTAGTAAAATTCCCAGAATTGAGCAAACAAAACGCTTATTAATGTTGAACGTGAATGTTTATGATCAAAAGAAGCTAATAAATAAGATAATCAAACAAATAACAGATACAAACAAAGGCAAAATTTTAAACAAATTAATAGGGAATGTGCTTTCCTTGTTTTGAAATTACTTGAAAAAGTCGACGATCCATAGAATTTGTTAATTGTAGGATGTCATCTACTGTAATGCCGCGAGATATGTCAAGAATTGCTTCCCATAACTCAGCGTTGCTCCTGAATTGTCGTTCGTTGACCTACAGTCTTCGCTTCATGATGCTCCAAAGGTTTTCGATTGGGTTCAAATCCGGAGAATTTGCTGGCCACTTCATTTTTCGACGTCCATCGAAGCCTAACTGTTTCAAATATTCAGTAGTCTTGTGAGCAGCGTGTGAGGGAGCATTATCTTGCATAAAAACAATGGCCCTTCTGAAGGCAACTCTTTGCCTTTTCATCCACGGTTCAAGATGCTCCTTCATAAATGCTATGTATGCATCAGCAGTCATTGGTACTCTCCATGGGCCTACTAATGTGCTTCCAATAATAACACCCCAGATCATTATGCCTCCACCGCCCTGTTGGCGTCTCAAACACTGATGGCGATTCTGTCCGTTCATTACCCAGCCTTTGCACCATCTATCTGGCCCATCAAGTGTTGCTCGAGTTTCGTCTGTGAACAAAACTTTAGAAAAGTCAATCTTCATATTGTCCTCGGCTCATTTCAATCGATTTTGAATGTGATTTCTCGTCAACGGAGGCTTCGATACAGGTTTGACTGTTGTTGCTATTTCCCTCAGATACCGACACCGAGTATTTTTAGACATAGTAGGATCCCCAATACGACTGAAAAGCTCTTGACTGGTAAGTCCAGGGTTCTTCGTGGCCTCTCGTTTAAATCGTGACATGAGACGATGTGAAATAACCATCGGCTTGCCTTTATATGCCCTTTTGTGTACTTGTGTAGGGTCGGCGGCGAATTTTTCACTGTTTGATGACACTTCCCTATCATTTTAAAAATTTCTAGGGTAGATTTACTTTTTGAGACTTCTGAGGTAATAGTTTTCTTTTCAGCATCCCTTAAACTGCTTTTACGGCCCATCTTTTCACTAAATTCTTATACTTTTCTAATAATTTGGCACGCTCAAATCATCGTGCTGATAACAAATATGACGCCAGTTCGTTTACATTGCGCAGATCAGTACAAAAATTTCAGCGATTGCGCAGTTCAGTGTTGCCAATATTGTGTGAATTGGTTGGACGTTTTTGAAATATTAGAAAAAAAAAAATCTCGATAATAATTTGGCACAGTATATATATATATACATGAATTTTCATACAAAACTAATGCAAAAAATGAAAATGGCGATCCTCTAAATCCGTTGATGAGTTGATCCTTGTTATATAAATTTCTGCCGTATTACTACTACAAGAAACATCGTCAGGTATATAATAAATGTTTTCTTGGTTTTCTCTTATATAATAACATCAATCAATTATAAATACATGAATATGAAATTTAAAAATGAGTTATTGGTTTTGAACGCGATGTATTGAGTTTGATTTTGAATTTTTAAAATTTCTGCGTCTATATCCAATGTAATGAACTGAATAATTATTTTTAGTTCAATACTTGACTGTAAAAATTTTTTAAAAAAATTTGTTCATTACGTTTTATTGTTCAATACACATATATTTTCGATGTCCTCTTATTACTAACCAAACCAAGACAACATCTATTATATACCTGACGATGTCTGAATTACAGACGAAAAACGTGTCGCAGTAAACAAATAAAATCAACTAATACGGCAGAAATTTATATAACAAGGATCAACTCATAATTGTTTTGATTTTCAGGTTTTTGTACTTTTGAATCGTTTGTGGATGTCTTTTTAAAATATTAACCTTTTGCATTAAATTTTTGAATAATTCATGTATTTGTAAATTTTGCACGTTTATTGTAATATATATATATATATATATATATATATATATATATATATATATATATAAAATATGACAAACTGGAAAGGTTTTTGTGACGCGTTTCATCCGTTACGATTTCATCGGACTGGGCTTTGCTGACGTTACCACGTCTACACATGCATACGAAACGAGAAACGCAGGTAGTTTCAAAATTTTTGAAAGAATATTTTTGAAAGAGTTTTTTTATCAATCTAGCCGAAATCATTTGTATCACATTTCTTTTTCTTTATCTTTCCAACACCCTTGTTCCTGATTATTCCTCACTATGACAATATATATTAGGTTGTCCCAAAAGTTCATAAACACTTGCAAAAAATTGAAATTTTACTCGCCAAGTAATAACAAAAACAACAAAAATTATTCCTCAAAATAAAGACCATCATTTTCCAAGACTTTCTGCCATCGATCTGCAAGCTTTTGGATCTGGTGAAAGTACCATTCAGCCGGCTTCGAATCAAAGAATTCTTGACACGATTCCTCGACTTCATCAAACGAGTCGTTACGGCGGCCCTTCAGAAAGTGTTGCATTGAGCGGAAAAGGCCGTAATCTGATGGAGCACAGTCAGGACTGTAGACTGGATGTAGCAGAACCTCAACGCCGTCCAGCTCTTCAAACTTGTCTTTGGTCTTCCTGGCGGTGTGTGGCTTGGCATTGTCCTGCTGCATCAAAGCGCGCTTTCGGTTGATCAGAGCCGGGTACTTTTGCTTCAACTTTTCGTAGACCCGCTCCAGTTGCTGACAGTAAAGTTCGACACTGATGGCACGACCATTCGGAACCAACTCAAAATGCACGATTCCTTCAAATTCCGCCAAACGCACATGACTTTCTTGCCGAATCGATCTTGTTTTGGAACCGACAGTGTCTCTTGTCCTTTCTGAACCCATCGCTTGTCTCGATTGTGCTGGATCAGATAGACCCATTTCTCGTCCGATGTCACAATGCGCTTCCAAAAACGCTCGTCCAATGGATTGCTGAGCAATTGACGGCAAATTTCAACTCGTCTGTTGGCTTGTGCTTCGGTGAGTTCGTGCGGATCTTGACACGGCTTTTTGTGAACAAAATTAAGTTGCTTCAAGTGTCGTTGAATTGTCGATTTGCCAACTCCAAGCTCATCAGCCAATTCTCGAGTGCTCGATGAAGGCGCAATGTCCAACCCGGTTTGCAAGTCTCCATCATCCAAATTTAACGGCCGTCCCAAACGAGGCTTATCTTCAAGACTCATGTCGCCAGAATCGAAACGCTTATACCACTTTGAGATCGCCGCATATGCAATTGTTCCTTCACCTTCGGCAGCACAAATCTGTTCTGCAGCTTTTCTGGTTGAAAGACCTCACTTCCAGCAGTAACGAATCAAAACTCGCAGCTCAATTTTATCAATTGCCATCTGGAATACAAAGATGAAGATCACTATAACAATATAAACGCAAAAAACAATTAAATAAAAATTCTAATGAAATAAATTTTTTTCAAAATTAACAATAAATTAAAAAAAAAATTAAAACTTGCATAAAAAAAAAAATTTTCGCAAGTGTTTATGAACTTTTGGGACAACCTATATATATATATATATATATATATATATATATATATATATATATTACTGATGAGCATGGTCCGTCATCTCGATACAGTCCTATTAGTTCCGGTTTTACGATTCTACTAAGCACATCTAAAATGTAAAAACATACTTAGTTTGCAACTTGGGCCACTTTTATTTGTATATATATATATATATATATATATATAGAGAGAGAGAGAGAGAGAGAGAGTGACCAAATTTGCAAACTTATTATGTTTTACATTACTAAGCACATCTAAAATGTAAAAGACTACTTTAAGGCTCCATTATAGTAGTTTATTTCACCAGAGACCTTTTAAAAGTACCCTGGACCATCAGACAATATATATATATATATATATATATATATATATATATATATATATATATATATATATATATATATCGTTAACTCAATCGGAAATATATATATATATCGGTAAGTCAATAGCAAAAAAGAAAAATCTATGCAACACGTTTCGTCATTCTAAAGGATATCCTCAAAACTATAATAATATTCCTAATAATGGAATTACAGAGGGAGGGGGAGATGAAAATATGATATGTAAAACGTTCGCTCTATTTTTCTATTTGTTTGTTAATCTTTACATTTCTGGCATCCATTGTGTCTAGCCGTACACCTTAGCCGACTTTATTCACATTCCCAATAATTTTGTTTTTGTTTTTTTATTGATGATGTTTTTAAATTTCACACATTGTGGCAGCAGTAGATTCATTTATTTTTTTTAAAAAAAAGGTGAAATGTGTTATGAACTTGGATGTAAAATTATCGTGAAAGGCGTAGAATTTAGTACATTTTCTATACATTGCACTTCCCATTAAATTGCTTTCTCTTTTAATGAACTGTATTGTTCATGTCGAAATTATGACCAGGTTCATTACGATGAATGTCTAATGTATTGCGAGTAGTCTTTTCATTTTACCCATCGCATCCTGTATACTTTTGTTTAAATTTCTAGACGTATCACCTATGTATGTCTTGTGATGTTTTTATGCTTCAGGTTTTAAGTTTTTATTTTCTTTCTTTATCAATTAAATTTTATTTTTTTAGAAGTAGTTGTGATAAATTTAATACAGTTTAGATAAATTATTTTCAATTGTAGTCTTTATTCAATGGGTTGGTATTTTATTGTCTAGTTTTATTAGGATAATTTATATTATTTCTCCTTTTTCTATTTTCATAAATTTGATGGGCTTTCCTCTTTGCATTAAATATGAAATGATTAAGATATTGGGGAATATATTTAAAAGAATTTTCAATATATTTAAATGTAATCTCAATATATTTATTTTCATCAAGTAAATATTGAGCGCTAAAGATTCTAAAATTTTTATATCCCAGAAATCTTTGAGGTGTTTTACAAAAGATGTTTCTATTTTAGTTCATTTTCCTCGTATGATAACAGTTTTTGTATAACAGGAAATTGACCAGATACCGGAAGAGTTCTTACTGACTTCAACTCAGACTGTAATACTCACTGCTGCTCAGACTCTCATGCGGACTGTCTTTTTATTTATACTCGATGTCTGAATGTAATAGAAGACGCAAAACGCGAATATTTAACTGAAAAATTGTTGTGGAGTAATCTTGCAGTGGAGGCTTGTATTTGTACTAAGTCGGTCCTAAAATAGGTTTGACGTACAAAACGTTAGAAACTTGATATAATAGGTATTACGCAGAGTAATCTAGTTGTGGTCGCTGATACTTTCGTATCCGACTAACTGTCGTCCGACATCGACTGTCTGACTCGTTACTCTTACTACTCCTACTTATTATAGGTGGGAGAGTCTATTAACTATAGAATAGGTGTGTTCCACCATAACAAAAATACACAATCAAAATGGGTTACTTGAAGTCTATAAAATGTCCAATATCATTATATGCTTAACAGCTGAAACAAACTTTGCAGATTAATAATTTGGAATATGTTCTAAATGGTGTGTAAATTTTATCTTTCTCAACATAATTTTTTAAGTTGGTATCCATTCATTAGGAATACCGTATCTTATTAATAATTTTCAATAATAAGAGTTCTTTAAATCAAGCAAGGCGATAATGTCACTAAGACGCAAGGGGCTACTGGGAGTGAAAGAGAATGAGAAAACTTTAGAAGGAATTATAAACCCAATCCTAAACAGAAAACAAGAGATAAGCCTAAATTTCTCTTCAAAAAACTGGGGAGGCGTGTGAACCGGACGATAGACGAACCTACTCTACTCTTATAAAATTTATTAATTAATAGACTATGTTTTAATAATGTGTCAGGTATAATTTGATTCTGTCTAATTTGTTCATATTGCCAAATCTTAATTAATACTGATTTTTAATTTTTTTTTCTTCACAAACACTACACGCTCTTAAATAGAAGCCGATAATTATTTAGGATTTTATTTTGTTACTATGGTGTGAATAGAAGTTTATCAGACCATTTTTATTAGTAGATTCGCAATAGACATTTACTTTTAGGTCATTATCAGTACAATTTAATATAATATCGAGGAAAAGTAATGCATGGTTTGTTTCTTTTACATAAGTCTATTCGATTGTAAAAAACACCTTTTAGATTATGGTCAGAAAGCAAACGTTCTAATCACTCGGCCACGGGCCCATAAAAAAGCGTGTATTAAAAAAACAACCTAGACCATTATAAAAAATGGAAAATTGGGTTGTTCTGAGTATTCGATATCTTCTTCGTGTGATAACTTTTTCTTCAATGCGTTTTAATAAAAGAAAATTTGATTTTTAAAAGAATGGTTTGATATTAATATTGTTTTTGTATTTGTATAATATTTTGTGTTTTTCCATGTCGATTATATATCAAACCAAAAGTCGACATGGAAAAACACAAATTATTATATAAATACAAAAGTTGATATATTATAGAATATTCATTGGAATTGCGAAAGATGACTTCAAAAATCTAAGCAAGCAAAAAATGTCTTCCAAAAGATAGCAAGAAAAAGATTCCACCTAAAAGCTTAACAAGGTAAAAATGCCTTCTAAAAGTTAAACAAGGAAATGATGTCTTCCTAAAGCTTAACATGGATGAGAGATTTGGACTGCTATATAATATCAGTCTTCCTATATGTGGCAGTGAATGCTGGACAATTTCCTCGCGTATGACGAGGAGACTTGAGGCAACAGAAATGTAATTCTACATAAGGAACTTCAGAATACCATGTGTGAAACATGTGAATAACATGGGATATTTCAAGAAAATAGCGAGAAAGGGGGCACTTGTTCTTAGAATGAGAAAGAGACAACTGAAATAGCTGGAAAACATAATAAGGAAAGAGGCTTGGAAAATGTTACACTCACAGGATATATTAGAAGCAAGAGATGCAGTGGAAAGCAATGAGTAACCAACCTAACGAGTTTGTGTAAATAGACAGAATAAAAGGCAATACCAGTGATTGTAAAGGGACAAAATTACTTGGCGCTACAAAGGACAATGCGTTGTGGAGAGCCATAATCGCTCACTTCCTGAAGGGACACAGCATATAGAATAAAATTACACCCTCTCTCTCTCTCTCTCTCTCTCTCTCTCTCTCTCTATGGTCTTACGTTGAAGAACTGGTTCTCGTACGATTTTTGAAGTTAAGCAACGTTGAGCTTGGTCAGTACCTAGATGGGTGACCGTTTAGGAATATCAGGTGCTGTAAGCTTGGATGTGCAAGCGGTGTAATGGATAACGGCTTGGAACTGGAAATCGGAGAGCCGAGTTCCAATTCCAGTCGGGTTCGTTATATTCACTCAGGAGAAAATGCCTTTGGGAAAAGCATGGATACACATCTCCCCCTCCACACACACGAAATATAGGTCTTGTATCAGTAAATCATAATTATTTTAAATTTTAAATTGTAAGGAGTTTTGGGAGATAATTATTTAAAATTGTATAATTTTAAATTGAAATTAAGTTCATATTATATATATATATATATATATATATATATATATATATATATATATATATATTAATTTCAATTTTCGTGGGCTTCGAGCCTTAGCGATGATTAATTAATGATGAACATGTCATTTTCGTTTATGATCGATTTCATCACGATTCTTCTGTTAATCTTCAAGAGTAATTATACATTATTTTTGCTCAAAATGGAATTTAATAGTTTTATTTAAAAAAATATTCAGAGAATGTCAGTAAGATATCATTCATTCTTTCTAAGGTACAAGAATTCAAAGGTTAATCTAACAATTGGACAAATTTGCTGTTACACGATTTGGACAATTTTATATATATATACGATATATATATATATATATATATATATATCTCAACCGCCTTAACCAGGTATTGAACTCACATTCTTTGGGTTCTGTCACTGGATCAAACTGACGCCTTTATCCACTGTGCCATGTGTCATTGAGGGGAATTAACAGGAGATAACTGTCATCCATTAGACATGGCACGTGGAACTAGAACAGTCTACCCCAGTGAGCAAAATAAAGGGTTCAGTTCGACATTCCAACCACCTAAAGAAGGCATAAACATGGTGATAAACATGGCGACAAAGATTAGGACAATAGTCTGAATAATGTAAATAGTGTACATAATACCTCATCTCAGAAATATCGACAGATACAGTTGGATAGATGTTTAACAATACTTTTTAAAAAGAATTCTTGCTGCCTAAATGCATCTTATATAAATAGATAGGTAATAACGTCACGTTTTTTAACTGTAGACACAACCACGTTGCAAATCTTTTACGTCGAGTTAGATTTGGGTTAAAGATGAAAATAAGATCCTAATTCCACAGAGTTGGCCTATTGCTAAGAACCGCTCAAAATTTTCTCCACAAGCCGATATCTATATATCTCTTTCTCTCTCAGTATTCAGTATTAAATACTTTATTTTTTTATTATCAACTTCATATTTTCGTATTAGCAAACTCCTGTACACTACATTGGTGAACCCAGGTACATGAGACTAGGGATAAAATGTGCTCAAAGACCCTCCTTAAGAACACTTCAGATGCCAGAATTAACCCTAGCCAACTTCCAAAGATGAGGTGACGCATGTGATGAGACAGCCCCCGGGTTCGAGTAAATTGTATTTAATTTCAGAATGGGATTTTGGGTGAGCCAAGAAAGTGTGAATATATATATATATATATATATATATATATATATATAATTTTGTCATATTGTTAATATGGAATTATAGAACTTAATGACAACCCACTACCCCCATATATATATATATATATATATATATATATATATATATTTAGATAGTACAATAAACGGGAAATGCCAGAACGTTCTGCCCATAATGCTATATTAACCAGTCGTACCACCACTAAACATCTTCAAACAGACTGTTTCGCTGTATCACAGCTCTTCAGTGTGGTTAGACGTCCGATTGCCTCAAACCGGGATCGAAACCCGACTGATTATCTTACCTCACATATCTTACCCCTAGGCCATCATCGCACGGCAGGAAGGAACGGAATTTGAATGTTTTTCTCTATACGAAATACGCCAGCGGCTGGGAGAATTCAACTCATACTTGAAGAGTAATGCTTTATATATATATATATATATGAAGTCGCTTGACACAGATAGACCTTGAATTCTGTTGCGCATGAATGCTAAGTTATAGCGTTCTCACTCGCTTATAGTAGTGCTTGGAAGGAAAGTGTGTAGAGTGTGGTCGTCTCACGGTACCACAGGGTTCCCATTCCCCAGGTCCGACAACTACCATATATTCCCCAGATCTCGCTCCTTACGTCATTTCCATTTCAAAAATAAAATGCCACTTTAATGGAACACCATTTCAAGATCTCGAAACAATCCAAGAGAATGCGACGAGGCATCTGTACGCTATTCCCAAAAAGTAGTTACAGGAATGATTACATCAATGAAAACGATGATGGATAAAGTGTGTGGCTTTAGAAGGGATATTGATATTTGTTGTATTTTTATTTTTACAGCACCAGTCCCGATACTTTTTGATCATTTCTCGCATATATATATATATATATATATATATATATATATATATATATATATATATATATACTGCTGGAAAATGAAATTACAACACTCGAATATGATAACCTAAGACTAAACTCACAAGTAATATCACTGGTTTATAAATATACTGGTCGGAACATGCACAGGTTCTAAAAACTTCTTTATGTGCCATATCCCCCTCAGGACGTAGGCGATCATGGCTCTCCACAAATTCCTCTCCTTTGTAGCTCTTAATATATTTTCTCTTTTTGTTATTTCTCCTAAACCCTGTCCTGTCATCCATTTACTCAAGTTCATTAAGTATGTTATGCGTTGTTTTCCTCTGTCCCTCCTGCCTTCAGTTTGTCCTGTGAGTGTCAGATTTTCCAAGCCCTCTTTCTTCATTATATGCCCTAGAAATATCAACTGTCTCTTCCTGATGTTAAATACAAGTTTCCTTTTTGTTTCCATTTTCTCTAACATTTCGTTGTTGCATGTTCGATCCATAGTATCGTCAATCTCTTCATCTTTCAGGAGATTGTCCAGTATTGATTGCCATGTTGGAAGACAAATATCACGTCACAGTTCATTACTCTTTTCTTTGTTTCAAGCAAAGTTTTTCTGTTTCTCAATACTCTGCTTAGCTTTTGGAAGGCATCTTTGGAATGAGCCTTCGTATTTCAGTGTCACACTTTCCGTCCCCTGTTAAAACACTTCCCAGATATTTAAATATTTGTACTTGTTTGATTTTGATCTCTCCAATTTTTAAGTTGAATGTTGGGCTCATCCTTTCTGCTAACAAAACTGTGTTCTGTTTTCTTGCAGTTGATGTTTAGTCCTTTCTTCTCGCTTTCCTTCACTGCCTCCTGTAGGATTTTTTGTTGTTTTCTTTCCGTGGCTTCTGTCAACACTTTGTCATCTGTATATCTTATGTCTTTAAGATTGTAGCCGCCAGTAAAGAATCCCGGTGGGACTTTTAATTCTCTTAGAATGGCCTTACTATGTAGGTTGAATAAGTCCTGTGAGAAGATGCATCCTTGTCTTACGCCCCTTTCTGCTTTTGAATATCTGATGAGCTCATCCGTATGCAGGTGGTTTGCTGCCATTATCGGGTCTTGATTATTCTAATGTCCTTCCCAAATATATCACGGTTGCTGAGCAGTTCCATCAGATCTTTGTGGTGTACGCCTTTGCATAATCTAAAAAAAAAACAAAAAAGAAACAGGTACACGTCCTTCTGCTCTTTCTGATAACATTCTGAGCATAAATATCGCGTTCCATGTTCCAGTATCTTTGATGAACACACACTGTTCTTGTCCTATTTCTGGTTTGATTCTGCTGCGCGCTCTATTCAACGGAATTCAGATGTTCTGTTATATAGCTCATTAAGCTGATTGTCTGATGGATTTCAAATTCGTTTGCACCTGGCTTCTTAGGCAGTGCTATGAAAATAGATCTACTTAGGTCCTCTGGTATATCACCACTGTTGTAGATTTCATTTATTATTTCTGCAGTCTTGTCTATGTCGATATCATCTAAGGCTGCCAGCATCCCTACTTCAATTCTGTCTGGCCCCGACGCTTTATTTCTGTTCAATTTGGGAAGTGCAGCTTTCACTTCAGATTTTAATAATTCTGGTCCGTCAATATCTCTGTGTATTGCCGAGTGTTCTCCTTCGTCGTGGAAGAGTTCTCTGATATATTCGTTTCATCCCTGAAGTATTTCTTTCTCTAATATCAGCGTTCCGTCCCTGTATTTTATGCATCCTGTTGATGAGTATGTCAGTTGTCCTGTTATCTTATTTTTATGCATATCTACTTTATTTGTGACATTCATTCTTTTTATTTCGGCACATTTTTCGTTGAGCAGTTCCTCTTTAGCATGCTTGCATTTATTCTTATTTATTTGTGTAGCGTCCTGTATTTCGTTCTGTGTGTCATTGTTTGTTGCCTCTTTTCCATCATGTCGAGAATTTCATGTCATCTATTATCCATTTTTTTTTGTTCGTCTATTTTACTTTGGAATGATCACGATCGCTGATTGTTATAGTGGAACACACCTATTCTATAGTCAACAGACTCTCCCACCTATGATAAGTAGGAGTAGGAATAGTAACGAGAAGTAGCTGAGTGAGTTGGTCAGTCAGTCGATGCCGGACGACCGTTAATCGGATACTAAAGTATCAGCGACTACCACTAGATTTCTCTGCGTTATCCTTATTATATGAAGTTCCTAACGTTTTGTACGTTGAACCTATTTTAGGACCGACTTAGTACGAATACAAGCCTCCACTGTGAAATCACTCCATAACACTGATGCTACTAAAGCTTCTCTTAATGTGTCCCACTTCGTGTTTCCATATTCATATTGTTCCTCGTATCTCGGCTACTGTCACTTTCTCATCGACTTGATGCGGCTTCCCTCTGTCACTTCTCTAAATATTTTCATGGCAATCGCTCTGATAAACTTTCCTTCTTGGTGCCTCGAACGTATGAATTTAAGCGGGCTACTAGATTGGCAGGTAGGTCTCACCGTTTTACTGTTGAACTAGCTAGATGAAACCGTATGTTCTATTCCAATAGTTTCTTCTTTCGCACTTCTCGCCTGTGGAACTCGCTAACAATTTCTTGCTTTCCTGTCACCTTTCTTCAAAAATTTAAATGCAATGTTAATCGCCATCTTCTGTCTTCATGAAACATGTTTCTTTATTGTCGTTTCTCCACGCTAAAGTCTTCTCATTCTCTTTCACTCCCAATAACTCCTTGCGTCCTCGGGGCATTATCGACTTATTTGGAGTGAAATTATCAAAAAAAAAAAAAAAAACTACATGAGGTATTTATTTATGATTGATTTATTTATTATTTTGCTTTCTAATGTTTCTTTACCTTTAGCCGAAGAAGGCGTCAAATGTCACCGCAATAAAGACCTGGGCGACCGTCCTGCGAACGTCTATTACTGTAAAGACATCGAGAAAAGCCAATGTTGCCATCTGGGCGGCTCTTCATATGGTTGTTGTGTACCTCACCTAACAAAAGAAATGTAAGTTTGACATTTTCTTCCTCCGCTTTGCAGATGACGCCATAAAACATAAATGTGTGCTATCCCCACCCCAACCCCAATATGAATCATTTCGGATAAAAATGTGACAATGGCAACACGTCGGAAATACAAGAGAAGAAAGAAAATAGTTATACGTAAAGAAACGTCATGGTATACCAGAAACTGTTTTATGACATCGCTCGTTGGGAAAAAATGGTTAGAGAATAAAAATTGTCAATTATGTACCAAATGACTTCACTAATTTGTAAACAATAAGCGATAATCGTCATTATAAAGAAAATAATTAGGCTGAACCTTCCACTTGAACTATAATTGTTTTTATTTTTTTATTTATTGCTTTTTTATTTCATGATAAATTGTATGAGAAATTTAAGAGTTGTCTACTCCTCAAAAATGGCCGTCCGTTTCCGTAATTGACTTTTATAATCGAAAATTTTCATGCCTTATTTTTGTTATTGTTATATAGGAATAAATTGTCGCTGCCGAGTTTGAACATAGATCGTCAGTGAGAAAACACAGGCGATCCCATTATTGGATTAAGTGGATCACGTGACCATAGAGGAAAAGCATAAATATCGTGACGACAAACGATCACCGTTCTAGTCTGTCCTCTATTACTACGGATCGCTATTTCTATTCTATCCTCTATTACTAACCGGATCACCATTTCTAATATGTCCTCTATTACTATACGAACCACTATTCTCTACCGTATTCACTATACTATTTCTCTATTCAGATCACCATTTGGTGGTTACTTTACGAGCGAGTATTATCGAGCAAGTGATATTAGTGCAAGTGGGGCACCTCGAGGCGGTGTAATGGTTAGCAAGCTTGTCTCGCTAGAACAATTACGACTGAGTAGTGAGTTCGATCCTCACTGGGATGCCCCCTACTTTCGGCCTTGTGCCACGTCTAAGCTGCGCTTGGAAAATCGCTATGTTAGTGCAAGTGATATTCGAAGGCGTCTGACGCCAGCATAGTTCAACGGCGTACTATAGTTGTAATCTGCGGTTACAAAGTCTCTACTACAACGAACATTTCAAAAGTGACAACGAGTATTCGTTGACATCACGAGTATTCGTTGACATCACATCGGATTTTCACGACATTCTGAGTGCTGTTTTTTTTTTCTTTTTCGTCCAAATCTGTGAATTTGTTTTGTTCATGTTAAATCTCGAAAGAAAACACTATAGAAAATGCACTATTTTTTTATACATAATGTTGAATGAATTAAAATTCTTCAACTACTTGGCAAGAGAAATCTCGAGTAGATGTTAAAATTGCCGCAAAACAATGTCGTATTATTTCAGATTGAATGATCTATTATGGTATGTCTCTAATTTGTATTTAGATACATTGTATTTATTTTCAGTTTTTACAGTTTAACCCTTTGAACCCTGACCACGGCTTTACCGGTGGTAGAGAAAAATGATTTAATGCCCAGTCACCGGTTGAACGGAGGGTAAACACTTGTAACCATTATTATATCTACCGTGGAACATTACATACCAATTATTTGCGAATTTTCACCCAGAAGTTCAGACAGAAGTGTTAAAATTGTTCAAGAAGGCAAGGCTGAAAGGGTTAATTGTTCATCTGTATTGCATATGATCCATTATTGTATATAATTAGGTTACAATAAAATTTCTATTTTATATGAATTGAAAATTGCGATGTAGTCGGGGGGGGCGTATCGCAGATTCGATGGCGGGGGCGGGAGGACACGAGACCCTTGCACTGGTCCTGCGCTTATTTATTTATTTATTTTAAATAAAAGCTAATTAATCATTAAATTAGATTATTATTATCTTTTATTAAGTAAAATGAAATAATGAATTCTAATGAATTCTTTCGACAAATAATTGATAATTGATTATCAATTGATAATTGAAAGAAGAAAACACCTCTTATTTCTATAATTTTTTTTAGTACTTAATCTTATTTTTATTTTATTTTATAATGTTAGCACTTCTTTATTGTGAGAACATAAGATATTTTTCCATTGTGTTTTTTTCCATATGTTAGATCTAATTCAGAGTGTATCATAATGTTAAGCTCTTATTGAGGTGTCCATTTTGTACTGAGTGACCGCAATTAATAACACGGTAGTAATCATCATTAACGTGGAAAGTTATAACTTGTAATATAGTCTTTATCTTTATTGTTAAAGATTAAAGACTATATTAAAAACAACAATTCATTTATTATTGCTATGTGCATGTAGATCAACCAGACAAGGGCGATAAGGTTGTCGATCTGGAAGTCTTTTTATTACGTTCGACAGTTCATTAAATGATCAGACCCTGCTAGCAAATGAGTGCAAACAATTATGATAACAAAAACGTGCACTGGTGAGTTCGGCCAAACTGTTTATTTACACGCCCAGCGGTGGCGGGGTAGGGCTCATGACTTTTTAAAGTGAGGTGTGTCCATGTGGTCTAAGATCAGAAATTGCCCGGACCCCGCAAGCACTAGCATCGATATTCCCTCGACCACTCCTTTTTGTTGCAAATTCCCGGAATCAAACATCCCTAAAATTTGCTGTGCACTGTCCGTGGACAGAAACACGATTGCGAAATATAATGTAGCCTGGCAAGCTGACATTATATCAGCAATATTATTGGTCCTAATCTGGCGTTTCGGCTTCAGTCACTTTCCCATTGCCGTATTGTAGCTTCCCTGTGCCTTTTTCTATAAATTCTTTCATGGTAATTGTTCAGACGAATTCTTCGCTACGTTATCTAAACTTTAAGCGCAGTACTAGATTGGCGGTGAGGTCTCATCAATTAACAAATGAACTGGTTAGACATAACCTTAAGTTCTATGCTAACAATTTATTTTCTCGCATTTCTCGCTTGTGGAACTCTCTTCCGGTCCCATGATTTCCAGCCAACTTTGATCTTCAAAAATTTAAATGCAATGTCAATCGTTATCTACTGTCTTCTTGATAACTCTGTTCTCGATCCCTAATAATGTCTCTTATTTCTAATTCTTTCACACTCAGTAACCCCTTGTGTCTGCTTGAACAAACTTAGTTCCATCTCCATTGGGCGCCCCATACTTGTACCTTGTGCCAAACTAAGTTGTCAAGAACGCAACTATTTTTTTTTATAATGTCGCGCCCCTTCAGGATGTTGATCATCGTAGCTTTCAAGAAATTCATCTTTTTGTATTTGTCAACTGTCATACATTCTCGGAAAGATAGCGGAGTAGTTTTCTCGTTGCATTCTCCACGGTCTTGAATTTAGAAAAGTATTTCTCTTAGACTGACTTCCACCCAAAGCTAAAGAATTCCGGTTTACTTTGCTATTTAACCTATGGCTAAGGGGACAGATGGAGTCATGTCTTTTCCAAGGCGAATAGTGTGAACGTGGATGTAACAGAATCGGCCAGGATCTGAACTCAGCACGCCGTCTCTCTTTACTACATCGATAACCGTCAGGCTACACACACACATGTCCTTGCTTCTGAATCCAAGGATACTTCAAAAATCTACTTTTAAAATTGAGCTGAAACTAATATTTTTCTTTCATTACAGCAAGGACCAAATCCGCCTGTGGGGGTCAATTATCCTCATCATCGCTGTCATCATTGTTGTTTGCTTCTGTTGTTGGAAGGATGTTAACTATTGTGATTTCGATCGACCACTAAAAGATTATTTCTGCACAAAGTAAGTGGTTTTTAAAAGGAGCTATCCGATTAACCATGTTTATTTTATAAAATACTTAGGAAATTCAGGGAAAATCCACAGACCAGTTTGAAATACGAGGATTATTTTAAAAACTAAATAAATAGCTGATTTATACGTGGTTATGTGTAAAAATCTTAGAATATATCTGCAAAAGGATAAAATGTACAAAGACAAAAAGAAAACTTATCTTAGCCGACGCGTTTCGTCCTCTGAATGACTTTATCAAGGCAAAAATGAAAATAATAGAATGAAAATATTCAATTGTTATGATAATCACATATACATATAACCAGATATACATATAACGACATATACATATAACCACACACACACACACACACACACACACACACACACACACATATATATATATATATATATATATATATATATAAATAAAACCACATATAAATAAAGATGAAAGGAAAACTTATAGCCGACGCGTTTCGTCCTCCGAGGGACTTTATCAAGGCAAAAAATTAAAATGATAAAAAGAAAATATTTAATTGTTATGATAACCACATATACATATAACCAGATATACACATAACGACGTATACATATAACCACACACACACACACACACACATATATATATATATATATATATATATATATATATATATATATATATAAATAGTTTTAAAAACAAGGAAACCATTGATTTTAATTTTAAAAGTCTCTAGGGCCCTTTTCAGCCAACATCTCATCAGGAGACAAACGTTGGATTAGCGAAATGAATAATAGCGATATTGAAGAGCAAAAAAGGGGGGAAACACACTAAAATAACGAACAAGTATATATACTTGTAACGAGGGAAGGATCGTGTAAATAAATTAATTAGCGAGGACAGTTAAAATAAAATATCCCCCAACAGATTCAGAGACCTTATAAATTCTTTCTGCCGGCAGAGAGAAGGTTTTCGTAATCCTATACAGACCGATTCCAAAATCTTCAAATGATTATTGGAATCGGCTGTATGAATAATTCTAAACCACTCTTTTTTATACAACTTGGCACAAGCTATATTCTCAACTAAATGTTGAGCAATAGCCGATTTCATATTCATGGGGGGAAGATAGCATATTCTATCTATCTTACCAAGTCGTATTTTGGAAGGTACGTGCTGATTAATTCTAGTTTCCAAATGCAAGGTTGTACGCCCCACATAACCAGCAGCACACTGGCAATTAAATTCATATACTAAATTACTCAATTTGATGTAGGAATTATTTTTCCTTCTTATAATTTTGTTTTTTAGACTTTTAAAATTCCTTTGTTACGTTTGTTCATTTTGAGTGGTGCCATGCCTTCCTACTACTATCAGGACAACAGATTTTGTCATTATTAAGAACTTTGAGCAATTGTTTAATCATCACTCGACGGAATCTTATCCAGTGGGTGCCTCCATACTTTCGACCTGGTGCCGCATCAAAGCTATGATTAAGAAATCACTATGACTCGATGGGCTGTTGAATAAGCGGGCATTTTTAAGTGGAATTGAACAATATACAAATTAATAAGAACAGAGCAAAATACAGTGAGTCCCTCGGATTCGCGGGGGTTAGGGACCAGAACCGGCCGCGATTAGTTAGAATCCGCGGATACTTGTAACCCCCTAACTAAAAGTGCTTATAAGCACCTATTTTGATTGTTAAAACCTCATATGCCTTAAACTTTCACCCTAAACACTTTAGAAACATTTCAGACCCTTTTAAAATCATTTATTGAAAAATAGCATTTGTGACCATACACCCAGCGTAAATTTTCTTTCATACGTACAATAACCGTTTTTAATTAAGCATAGATCGATACAACCATTAAAAATGTTGTATAAAATATGTGTAACGAGTTTAAAACATTTTCTAAAAACAGAACTGTTATGATGCCCCCAGACTTGGCATAAGCCACTTTTAAGACCCCAGCCACAGCCCCTAATAAAAAGAACAAAGCCCAAGCACTACGCATGTTTCTGCGTTTACTTTTGTACAATGAAGATGTTCAATTCTGCCAATTTTTACCATAAAAATGGACTGTTATATGTTTTAAGTCACTTAAATAACAGGAAAATAATACTTTAAATATATTCTATTGAAAAAAATACGCGAATCGAGGGAGTTCTGAGCGAATAGTTTTTACATATGTTCTTCAGAAAAACACGCGAATATTCGGGGTTTCCGCGAATAATAAGTACATATGTTCTAAAGAAAAATCCGCGAATGTGTGAAGCCGCAAATGCTGAAAAGCGAATAGGCTGGAGCCCACTGTAATACAAGAAATGAACAATGTAATACAATGCAAGACAAAGCAAAGCAATTATAAGACAGTAAAAAGAATCAGTGTTCAGACGCAAACGGGATACAGTCGAGTGGTTACAGCCTTCTGATCTCACGACAAAGAAAATGTATGGGCAAGGCCAACAATTTTCCATTTGTATTAACAAAGAAGAAGTCACATAATGCACATACAAGATTTATCTATTAATTTCGGGGAGGGTGGATTTTTAGCAGTCATTTCCGATTGCAATCAATACGGGCAAGTCTAGTGTTATGGACAGAGAAACAAAAAAAGTTACAGTGTTTATTATATAGAGAAACTTAATTTATTGTATATATTCCTTTAAAAGTAAAATCTCTTAATTTGGCCACCTACACTATAATAGTGATTTTCCAAGCGTAGCTTAGATGTGGCACAATACCGAAAGTATGGAGCACCCAGTCCTAATTGTTCTAGCGAGACAAGCTTGCTAACCATTACACCACCTTGAGGTGCCCCACCCTCACTATAATAATGCAGGTCTATATTTGTATAAGTGGTTGTTTTTTTTTCTTTTTATTTACTGATAGTTCTCTCAATACAAGGCCCATCGGCTACTCAAGGTAGAGTTTTACTATGTGAGATTGTGGTGACAGTAAGAGATTATTTATGAGGAAGAATAGGATAGATATCGGTTGACCCTGGACTTAAAGAGACAAAGATTCTAGTTGTCAGTGAAGTATTCTCTCGGGAGTCTGTTTCACAAAGTAACAGTTCTGGGGAAGAAGCTGATTTTTATCAAAGGAGCACAGATGGAATGAGGATATTTTGCCATCATGATACGGCATGGCGGGTCCTAGCTGTGAAGGTCCGAGTTGGTGGGACTAAGGAGTTCAACTTATCCGAACATCTGCCATAAGAAGAGCGATATAGCAGGGAAAGGCTGACGACGTTTCGTTCGGGAAATAAGGGTTGCAGGGTGGAAGATAATTCATCACTCACAAGGCCACGTAAGCACTTTTGAACTCTGTCGAAGCTGAACAGCGAAGATTGGGTAGCAGCAGCCCAAATGTCGTAGCACCAGCCCAGATGTGGTAACAATATTCCATTCTTGGTCTGACTTTTGTAAAGATGGATCATGGCAGCAGGAGTCTGGTATTTTCAGGAACGATGTAAATAACCGCCCATTCTTGCAGCATCTTTTGCGGTGGCACAAATATACGTGTTCCATATGAGGTTGAAAGTGAGCTTTAGCCCCTAGTAGACCTTTGTGGCTAGTAGTCTCTTCGAGGGTATGGCCACTCATCAGGATTGGTGCAGGTTTAGGATCTGCTTGCCGGTGATGAATGTTAAGAATTTTGTTTTGGGCCTATTGAATGATAATAGCCAGTCTTTTCCCCACTGAGCCCCTAATAAAGTAAAAAAAAATATAGCAATAAACAATTGCTATAACCCTAGACTTGCCCGCCAGAGAAGATATCAGCTGCCACACACTGGTCATCAAGATATTTGGAGGTACACCCATACACTTGTATTTTTTTACAGTAAGTTTCACTCTTTGCAAGGCTCGAGTGCCACTCGAGGTAGAGGGTAGAGGGTTACGTTAGGATACCATTTGTTTGCATAGGAGTATAAGATGACGGTTAACCCTAGCCTTGAACAGGTTAAGATTGTAGTGATCGGGGAAACATCCTGTTGGGAGCCGGTTCCATAGAGCAGTGGTTCGTGGGAAGAAGCTGCTCGAGTGGAACTTATCACCGATGTAATACGGGGGGGGTTGCTGCTATGTCAGTGGCGTGTCGTGTTCTTGCTGTGAAGGTTAGATTTGGTGGGCCCAGGAAATGTAGTTCGTCCGAAAACTTTCCTGCGGTAGAGCAGCGTGAGGTTTGCCACAATCTGCCTGTGGGGGAGAAGTTGAAGGATGGAGAATAATTCGTCATCCACAGGGGCTCAGAGACGTTTATGGATAATCAAGGTTGGAGATTGAAGTCTGGACAGCTTCCGCTCAAATATGACAACAGTACTCCATTTTTGGCTTGATCTACCTCTTGTAAAGGTAGGATGACTCAGGTACATACAGATCACAGGATGACAGGTACATACAGATCGCAGGATGACTCAGGTACATACAGATCGCAGGATGACTCAGGTACATACAGATCGCAGGATGACTCAGGATGACTCAGGTACATACAGATCGCAGGATGACTCAGGTACATACAGATCGCAGGATGACTCAGGATGACTCAGGTACATACAGATCGCAGGGTGACTCAGGTACATACAGATCGCAGGATGACTCAGGATGACTCAGGTACATACAGATCGCAGGATGACTCAGGTACATACAGATCGCAGGATGACTCAGGATGACTCAGGTACATACAGATCGCAGGATGACTCAGGATGACTCAGGTACATACAGATCGCAGGATGACTCAGGATGACTCAGGTACATACAGATCGCAGGATGACTCAGGTATATACAGATCGCAGGATGACTCAGGTACATACAGATCGCAGGATGACTCAGGATGACTCAGGTACATACAGATCGCAGGATGACTCAGGTACATACAGATCGCAGGATGACTCAGGTACATACTGGAGCGATCGAGGGAACCGAGCATTTTACCTGCATTCTTACTGCATTTACTAAAGATCTGAAAGTTTTCTAAGGTAAATCATTAATATCATTTACACATGGTCACCTCCATGTACGCAGTGTCGATACATCCTCATTCCCTTCGTATTCTATTGGTCAGGAGGAAATTCCACTGAACTGTTATGTTGTGGAACAAACTCCAGAAAGGATACTCCTCGATTACAACAATATTAACTTCTTCAGGTCGGGAGTCAACCTTTATTTATCCTACATATCCTCGTAATATGCACCTCTTACTTCCCCTGTATCCCCTTTCAGCATCCTTATTCAATAACCTTTTCCTTGAGTGCCTCTCCAGCCTTGTATTGGATGAACAATAGTATTAAAAATTATATGTGCCCAAGAAAACGCTATAAAAATCTCCTTTTAAGTGAAAAAGGTGAATGTTCTCAATTAATATATATATATATATATATATATATATATATATATATATATATATATATATATATATATATATATATCAGTAAGAAACAAACGTAATTTCTTATTCAAATTATAAGGCATATTGATGTAAATTATAAAAAAATCGTTTTCGTCCTAGCTTATCAAGGGGGAGAAAATATATATTTAACCCTAGAACACTAACCATGGGTATATAGTACCCAGCGCAAATATTCCTATTTTTAATTACAATTTTCAGTACCTGATTTTCTTACCTAAATAATATGTTTTTCAGTTTCTAATTTTAACTCAAAGTACAAAGTTTGAAGTGCCTGCATGTAAGATATTTCAGATAAAGATTTATATTTAATATTTTTTTGATATTTTCAAAATTGGGTATGATATACCCATGGTTAGTAGTGGTGTAACTTTAACTGATGGTTAATGTTCTAGGGTTAAGGAAACTAGAAACTAATAATATTCAGACCCAGTAAGCAATCCCTCTATTTACAAGCTTGTGGAATCTGATATACAGGGACTCCAGGACCTTGAGATGATATAATGAGTGTGAACGAGACAAAATTGAAAAAAGGCCAACACTAAAGCCTGTAACACAGCTCCTGCGATTAATAACATGTTGAGCGATCGATGACCCGGATGTATTCACCAATGGACTAGAGCTCGGATTCAAAATTCTAGGAGACAAATGTTGTTTAATTCTAAAATCCAAACGTTGGGAATACCTCCCTATGTAGTCGATATCACAACTACATTCTTAATTATAAATAACAGCACCTTCGCGAATGGAAGAAAGAATAGGTCGAGTAACAAATATTACTTGAAACTCAACAGAAAAATACCACCTGCCGATTGCAAGTGAAATTCGCCTAGCCAAAGACTCGCCCTCTGAACGAATGAAAGAAAGACGCAAATAAACAGGACATGTTTTTAATTATGTGCGGCTTATTCTTATAAAAAATATCGATAACAACAAGAATAACACCATCGAAAACATCTAAGGTATATCCATCTTTGGAAAAATCTCCTCGCGTAGAAAAAATTCCGAACGAATCATGAGAGCCCTATGGGTAAGGGTCTTAATAAAATATAAGAGTCCCAGCGTGTATAGAGGCCCAAAATAGTAGCCTTCCTAAAGACAGAAGTCAAAAACTTGAGTCTTGTGAACAAGGACATCCAAAAAGGAGAGATAGCATTTTGACTCCTTTTCAACGGTAAACTTAAGCGTGGAGTGAACAGAGCAAAATACAGTGAGTCCCTCGGATTCGCGGGGGTTAGGGACCAGAACCGGCCGCGATTAGTTAGAATCCGCGGATACTTGTAACCCCCTAACTAAAAGTGCTTATAAGCACCTATTTTGATTGTTAAAACCTCATATGCCTTAAACTTTCACCCTAAACACTTTAGAAACATTTCAGACCCTTTTAAAATCATTTATTGAAAAATAGCATTTGTGACCATACACCCAGCGTAAATTTTCTTTCATACGTACAATAACCGTTTTTAATTAAGCATAGATCGATACAACCATTAAAAATGTTGTATAAAATATGTGTAACGAGTTTAAAACATTTTCTAAAAACAGAACTGTTATGATGCCCCCAGACTTGGCATAAGCCACTTTTAAGACCCCAGCCACAGCCCCTAATAAAAAGAACAAAGCCCAAGCACTACGCATGTTTCTGCGTTTACTTTGTACAATGAAGATGTTCAATTCAATTTTACCATAAAAATGGACTGTTATATGTTTTAAGTCAAAATAACAGGAAAATAATACTTTAAATATATTCTATTGAAAAAAATGAATCGAGGAGTTCTGAGCGAATAGTTTTTACATATGTTCTTCATTCCGAACGAATCATGAGAGCCCTATATATATCTTAATAAAATATAAGAGTCCCATGTATAGAGGCCCAAAATAGTATAAAGACAGAAGTCAAAAAAATAGTCTTGTGAACAAGGACATCCAAAAGGAGAGATAGCATTTTGACTCCTTTTCAACGGCAAACTTAAGCGTGGAGTGAACATAGTGTAGTGAAGTAAGAAATGAGTCAGCTTCAACCTCATAATTAAAGAGGCAAAAAAGTATCATCATATATATATATATATATATATATATATATATATATATATATATATATATATATATATAATCTAAATGAAATGGCTAGATCATATATATATATATATATATATATATATATATATATATATCTCGCCGATTTAATTTAGATTCTTTTTGTTTATGTTTCCACCACATTAAATATCTAACATTTTTGTTATTAAATATCCTAAATTGAAAACAATTTATGTGAACCCAACATAAAATTTGCCACAATTGCGTCTAAAGCAATAAAAGAATTAATTAATACAAAACAAAATAATGAGGTAAAACTTGAAGGATGAATTTCCTTTATTACCTATGATAATAAAACCTCAAAGAATTTAAATCAAAGATTATCTGAACTGAATACAAAAGGAATCTTTTACAAAACAACACATTAAATGCATTAGTTACCCACCGTAACGAGGCTAACCATAATTTTCATTTAAAAAATGCTATTCTAATGAAAAGAGAAAACAATTTACTAAGACGAAAATGTTGAGAAAGTGCTTTAATTGCTCGATCATCCACAGTAAATTTGCGTCCAGGTTCGCACAGCGTTTCACGTTTCTTTATAGATCTTCTATGGGGGATATTTAATAACAAAAGCGATGGAAACATAATCAAAAAGTGGAATCTAAGTGAAATCAGATAGATTATATACTCAAGGCAGATTAAATAAAATATTATTTTAAATTTTAAATTCTCAGCCTCTCCCTTTCGTTCGTGCACATGTGTAGTCGCATCAGCGTAAACAATCCAATGAAGTCCTCAAAGATGAAACGCTTCACGCAAAAACTTTTCCCACTTTGTTATATTTATCTCCTCTAAAACTGTTCGGGATATATAAAATATTATATATTGTTATCTCATATATATATATATATATATATATATATTTCTCGGACATCCAAGACGGTAAATGTTGTTATTACTGTTTATTATAAACAGAGCTTTACTTATCTTGTATCTATAAAGATAATGTATAAACAGAAGATATATTAAAGTAATTGTCGGACTTAGTCCATTTCATAATATATGATTTCATTTGTTTACGTTAAGATAAGCTTAGAGTTGATATAATCTTTCGAGGGCAATCACAGGAAATGTGTAGTTATATATATATATATATATATATATATATATATATATATATATATATATATATGTGTGTGTGTGTGTATGTATTTGCTGACGATCACAAATAGCGTGAAACCCAGGGTCACAAACTCACATCAATCCAACTAAATATGTTAGCTCTATCACTGATATTCAGTGAGCGCTTTAATAAGTACCACGCATATATAATATATAAATAATATATATATATATATATATATATATATATATATATTTTATATATATATTTTATATATATATATATATATATATATATACATACACACACACACACACACACATATATATATATATATATATATATATATATATATATATATATATATATATTTAGTGCTTTCTTTCATTCTTTCCTTTTTCTTTCTCTCTCTTTTAGCTTCTGGAATTTCCTATTCTCTACTCATTTCCTCTTTTCTTCTTTATTGCTCTATTTCTCTTCCTCTCTCTATCTCTGTCTTTGTTTTTTCTTTCTTTCTTATCCTATATTATTTAATTTCTATATTCGTTTATACTATCATTTCTTGTTGCTCTCGTTTTTGTTCTTTCTTTCTTTATTTTATTTGTTTCTTTCTTTCTTTCTTTATTTTCTTTCTTTCTTTCTTTCTTCCTTTCTTTTGTCTTTCTTTCTTTCTTTCTTTCAACTGCCGAACGTCCAACAAAGCTGTTCTTTCACATTTTATACTAACCCATTCAACAAACGACTACCTTCACGAGCCAGCCTCTTTCTACATGGCGTACAATGCAAACACGCACGAGTGCAAGACGCCAACACATTACCCTCACCCTAGACATGATTATCAATAATCGGGGATAATAAATGCTATAGGAGTCATCAAGAAGCAGGGTTCATAAAATTTGATATTGCAACCGTTTAAAGCGATAAAAAATATTTCAATTTTATCTTCCGCGTGGCTAGACTAAAGAGGATCAGGGATAGCGTGATCAAAGAACTTGTATCTCTTGTTCTGTAAAATGGTATGTAACCAGATGCTGATATGAATTCGTCCACATAATGCATTAGATAGACAGGGTAGATAGAAAGAAACAAGGAAAATAGACACAAATAGATAGATAAAAAGAAATAGACATAAATAGATAGGCATAGGTAGAAAGAAATACATAGATAGAGATAGATAGAAATAGACATATATAGAGAGAAAGAAAGAAATAGATATAGATAGATACATAGAAAGAAAGAAATAGACATCGACAGAAATAGACATAGAGACAGATAGAAGCAAACATAGATAGATAGATAGATAGATAGATAGATAGATAGATAGATAGATAGATAGATAGATAGAAAAACATAGACATAGAGAGATAGAAAGAAGTAGATAGCTAGAAAGAAATAGACATAGATAATAATCTATAAATTGGTCATCATAAAGTTATCTTATTAACTACGGATCTATTAATGAGACATACCTATCCGTAGAGTGTATTGCGCTTTCAGTATTCCTATAAGAGAGTATTTAACAAAAACCACTGATTTATACAGTGAAACACTTTTTTGTGTGTGTGTGCCGTGATCCTTCAGGGTGTAGGCGATCATGGCTCTTCACAATTTCCTGTCTCTTGTACCTCTAAGCAACGTTTGACTCTTTACCATATTTCATTGTCCCAGTTCTGCCATGCATTCGCATAAACTAATTAAGTCGCGTAACCGTCGCCCCCTGCTGCTCTTCTTGCCTTCACTATGTCCTTTGAGTGTTAAATTTGCCAGACCCTCTTTTCTTATTATGCAGTCCAGAAATTTCAACTGCCTCATTCTGATTTTAGTGTAGTGCTCCGATCTGTATTATACTTGAAACTTTTAGGAGATCAATATTAGGAGGCGTGACGGGGAGGGGAGGGGGATAGATGTGTCATAAAATAAATAAACGAAATAATTATTTACATTATTTGCATGTGGATTATTGTCCTCGGTCTTGATTTTATTATCTTTTGAGTATATACATGTTTGCGTGATGATAATTACTAGAGGCGGTGGTATGTGTGTTTTATGTTGTAGTTTTGTTGAAGTTATATTATGGTTTGGTTTGGTTTATTTTGTTTTACAGCATATCAACACCTTAATGGGTTATTTAAGATATTTTATAATAGGTTCGTATGAATAGAACATGTATTCTTTGTAAGAAATCAGTTTATAGATCAGGTTTCATTGACGTGTTTTTGTAAAGAGGGTTTTCGTCGAGAGTCAAATGTATTAATGGTAATATATTTTTTTTTCAAAAATTTATTGCCGGTAATATATTTTTGTTATGTATTGCTGGTAATTTTTTTCAAAAATGCATTGCTGATAATTTTACTATAAACATCTATTTTTATACTTTCATTGTATTTTGAATCCTGTTTTGGGGTTAACTATTTGCCCACAGCTGGGACCCTAACTGGTGCTACCACTCCGGATCAGGATGGACCTGGAAACAACAGCATTAAAGAGGTGGTTCCACGCTCCTCAAAACCGCCTTTGTTATCGTCATACCCAGGACCGTTATATTTTGGAATACAGTTTGATTTCCTTAAGAAATTGTAGGATATTATATGGATTAATTCATAAAAGAGTTATTTCATGTTGATTTATGTATTGTTCATAATTATTTTTATATATAAATATGTATTGCCGGTAATACGTGCTACCACCAGGGTCAGGCTGGACTTGCGAACAACAGCAATTAAGAGGTGGTTCCATGGTGCTCGAAAACTGATCAGAGGCCTTGCTGCCGGATGTAGTCTATCGTCATACCCAGGACTCAGTTAAACATCTCTTACATAGCTATCAGTGGTCTGTGTTCTATCATTAATATGTTTTCTCAATGTTGAGTCGGGAAAATTCGGACTTTCTCTTGAACCTATCGGATACAATATATGTTAAGTATTTACAGCCCACGCTCTCTAAACAGAAGGAGTGGCCTTTAGGTCTTAATATAATTTGAATGTGACCTATGTTACGTAGTAATGAGTGAATATGTAATTTTATTGAAATATAGAAAATGACAGTGAAATATCTTCTAAATCAGTGGTCGCCAAACGGTGGTCCACGGACCACTGGTGGTCCGTGTAAGATGTTTGATGGTTCGTAGAAAAATTGGGACATTATTTCAATTTTATGAAGCTTCAGATTAAAAAATGACGAGTAACAAAACGTATTATGGATGGTATATATGTTGAAGACCTTATGTAATCTCGAAATAAGCACGAGTACGCAAGTACACAAATGTGACATCATCCATTCATAGTACAAGGTAACCAAAAAAGTTCTGTCCGTTTTTTGATTAGTCATTGAATGAAGTTGAAATATATACGAAATGCGTGTAGCAATTGTTTTTAAATTCGGACAGCCGGAAGTAGGAACATCATACGTTATAAAAAACACGCGCACCGTGCCCGGCCATCAGTCATAAGCCGGACAGCTGTGAGAAGGATGGAAGTGTCTAGAGATCTCGTTCGGGGCTGTTTGCTTTACGACTTCAAAGTGGGCTTATCAGCAGCTGCATCAAGTCGCCGCATATGTCAAGCATTTGGGGATAGTGCTGTGGATGAACGTACCGCAAGGCGTTAGTTTCGAAAATTCAAGTCGGGAGATTTATCTCTCCATGATGAGCCTCGCAGTGGACGACCACAGGTCTTGAATGACGGAGTCCTGAAGGCAGCCATTGAAGAGGACAGTAGTCTAACGTGTGGTGAACTTGCAAGACAGTTCAACGTTTCCGATGAAACAGTTAGACTTCACCTGCACCACCTAGGTAAGACGTACAAACTGAGCAAGTGAGTTCAGCAAACGCTACTGGAGGTCCACAAGGGACAACGAGTGGCAGCCTGCGTATCGCTGCTTTCTCGCCACCGTACCGCATTTCTTATTCAATTGAGTGCTTACCAGTGATGAAAAGTGGGTTCTGTACGAAACTCCAAAGCGTTCCAGACATTGGTAGTCTCCTCAGGATGCTGTCCCTCATACCACAAGACCGTCTATGCACCCACGCAAGATTATGCATTGTGTCTGATGGACAGGTCGTCAAGTGGTTCATTATGAACTGCTACCAACGGGCCAAACAGTCACTGGAGACCTATACTCACAGAATTGAAACGTGTGCAACAGGCATTGCGCCAGAAGGAGCCAGCACTGGTGAATCGCAAATGTTTTCTTTTCCTCCATGACAACGCCAGGCCGCATGTTGCGTGAGTGGTCAGGGATACCATACAGCAACTTGGGTGGGAGACTTTGTGCCATCCACCTTATTCACCTGACCTTGCGCCATCCGATTACCACCTCTTCCACTCCCTGGATAATCATCTTCGTGGGAAATCCTTCACCAATGAAGCAGACTTGCGCAAAGCCCTCATGGACTTCTTTGCGTCAAAACCCCCCAAATTCTACCGCAAGGGTATTGAACAGCTGGAGACACGTTGGCAGAAGGTGCTGGATGCCGATGGCGATTACTTCGAAGACTAAATATAAGTTACACATACTGTGAAGCGTTTTCTTTTTTTCCTTTAAAAAGAACTTTTTTAGAACTTTTTGAGTTACCTTGTATAACTTAACATGACTTGCAAACTTCAAATTTTCAATTTGTTTTATTTAAATAATTACACCATAACTTTGTTACCTTCAATGGGTGCATTTCATATTAATAAAATAAAAGTTTTCCGATTATGTGTTTTCTAAATTTATATTAGGGCCCATCAAATTTAAAATTTTACATTTAGTGGTCCATGAAGTTCAAAGATTGGCGACCGTTATTCTAAATTAATGGTTAGGATGTACATATGAGGCTCGTATGGGCTGCAGCCTAGGGGACCCAAAACTAGAGTAGCCCTCAAGGATCCTCTAGTCTTTGGCCCCTGATAAAAGTTTTAAAAAATAAAGACATAGAGGATATTTGATATTGTTAAGATTTAATGACGCTACTTTGAACTAATTTGTAAAAATTTAGACCAAAAAAGCATAATCTAAATATATATATTTTTTTATAGATACGCGGGGAGGGGCAAATATATGTAATAAAGAGGAATTCTATTATCACAAGGGCCTCTTAAGGTCTAAACCCGGCCCTACCACCATGTGTTGTCTTGCTACTGTGTCAGTCAATGTCTATGAATGTCATGTATAAAGGTTGAAGTTTTCATTATATTTTCATTATGTAGATCGTCTGTTCCGAGTATAACAAAAACTCTGAACTTTTCTTTTTATTATTATTTACAGGACTAAGAGATCTGAAGCAGAACATGAAGATCAATACTACTTCGATAATCCAGTCTACGACAACGTTCTGTCTGGATAACGTCACCGTTCTCTGTGGATGGTGTCGACGTTCTCTACGGATGACGTCAACGTTCTTGTGGATGACGTCGACACACTGAGAAACATGTCTTCTGTCTTCGCTGATACAACTCATAATACGCTCTCAAAATTCGAACTTATTTTACTATTTATTGTTGTTTAATATTTCCGTCGCTTTTTAATATACAAATACAATATGACTATTTCATATTTCATCTTTTTTTAACCCTTTGAGCTCTGTGTTCCTAAACAATTTTAAACCTTCTGCCTGAGCTCCTGAGTCAAAATTCACAAATAATTGGTATATAATGTTTCACGGTAGATATAAAAATAGTTACAAGTGTCTACCCACCGTTCAACCGGTGGCTGGGACGTTAGTCATTTTTCTCTACCACTGTTCAACCGGTGGCTGGGCATTACATCATTTTTTTCTACCACCGGTGAAGCCGTGGTCAGGACTCGAAGGGTTAAAGATAATTGAAAATTGTCTGATGATAGTTCACGCCTTTCTTCTTTGATCAGGGTTGAAGCGCCCAAAAAGCTTGTTTGATAATTATTTCAGGAAAAGAATTCGATTGATATTAAATAGGAGTCAATAATGACATGCAATGCAATGTAAATCTGCGTCCAGGTTTTCACTTTTCATTGGAGGGAATATATTATCACAATGTAAGATATTGAATTAAAAAATTGATAAAATAAAAACAAAAGAATAAAGATTTGAAACTGGTTAGGTGACAGGCCCAGCACGTCTAAAATAAGTGCATCATTACAGCAGATACTTGCGTTTTATATATCCTCTCTCTCTCTCTCTCTCTCTCTCTCTCTGTGTTACACATAGATAATTCAATCAACAAAAACATTACTCGAGTCTGATGAAGTCCTCTTCGGTGATGAAACGAGTTTAACAGAGTTCCTTTTCTTTCCAAATTTGTCAATACTTTTGCTTAAGTTAAATATGCACGTATTAACAGAAATGAGTAACGAACCGCGACTGAGTTATTTGACAAGCGATTTATTATATACAAGACTGACAAACAGCTTATTGGAGAAAATTACTGCAAGATATTTATCATAAAAATACATCATAAATGATTGGTTATATGTAGTTTAGAAAGGGAATATGGAGTTCACGTAAATACTTCGTAAAGTTTTAACAAAAACGTATTGAAAGCTATGAGAGTTCATTTTAATATGAAACTTCCAGTCAAAAGATTATTTAGTTAAATATATATTCAAGAATTTATATAGTTGTTCATTTGAGCAACAACCCTTCTTAAATACATGTTTCGTTGAACAAGACTGTCATGGTAATTTTGTTTAGTTTTTTTTTTTAATGTTTTTCTTGTATATATACATATATCTTCTTTTCTGGATTTAATGAATATAAACGTTTGTTGACTCCGAGCGCTTTCGGCTAAATTGTTAGCTATTTTCAATGATTATTATTTTTATTTATTTTGTTATAATAATATAATAATAGTAATAGTAATACTGCTGGCCAGCAAAACAAGAACACGCGTGTGATCTACTGCTCTGGACAACCAGCCATGCAGCAATCACCTAGATTGACCAGCTATGTTATGACACAGAATGTCACCCTAATGACCTTCCGAACTTGTTGCAAGACAATGATGTGTTGACGTGATAGACTCGTGAATAGCCGAGCTAACTCGACCGAATACAAAAAACAAAAAACTATAATAAATGGTGGGTAAATGCTGTTGTAGAAGGCTAACCGTTTAGCCGAAAGCGTTCGGAACCAGCAAATTTTGGACAATTTTTACTTTCATTAAGTCCAGAAAAAAAGAACCTTGTACTTATATTTCTTAATCATATCCCCTAAGAGATAAGACACAAGTGGTTACTGAGTGTGAAAGAATAAGGAAATAGAGAAAAATTATTAAGGAGCGAGAACAATAAAAGGCTTATCAGGAGGACAGTAAATAAGCATTACACATTGCATTTAAATTCAAAGATCAAAGTTGTCTGGAAAACATAGAATCGGAAGTAAGTTCCACACGCTAAAAGTTCGAAAAAAGTAACTGTTAGCATAAAAATTATGGTTACATCTAACCAATTCACCTGTGAACTGATGAGACCTTACCGCCAATTTAGTACTGCGCTTAAAATTATAAAGTTTATGTAAACGGAAAGCTCATCAGAATAATTACCAGGAAAGTATTTATAGAAAAGGTAAATGGAAGCTACATTATGGCGCTGGGAAAGGGACTGAAGCCAAGATGCCAGGTATAAAATAAACATAATAATAAAAAAAATAAACAAAAGTACCATGCCAGTCTTGTTCAACGAAATAATCTCTTTGTAAACTCACGGCAAACCGCTTCCTTTAATATACTTGGCAAATTAATATTTAGAAATATATGTGATAAATGATTGGTGTGGGAAGTATATGAAATGTTTACGATAAAAATCTATGATAAATCCACTAATGTCCACCGTCCTGTCCATTTTAGTTGGAACACTTCAAGTTATGCTGTCTCAGTTCTTTGTTTGTGATTCTATTACACCAGGCCACGGGATTCGATCTGCCCAAATACACTAATGTGTATATATATACATATATATATATATATATATATATATATATATATATATATATATATATATATATATATATATATATATATATACATATATATATATTTTATATATATGAATAACGATATATATTTTTATATATCAAGAAAAATATTGGGGAAAAATGTATGACAAAATGGAAAAAAAAAGTTTTCTTGTGATGATCATTGGACTAAATTTGTTATGTTGGTGTGACTACACATGCGCGCAAACGAGGGATGCTGAGAATTTTTAATTCTATTTTTTTTCTTTATCTAGCCGATTTCATTTAAATTATTTTTTATTTTATTTTCATCACTTTTGCTGGTAGACATCCCAAACTGTGATAATATAACAAATAACAAATTTAGGCTGATGAAGTCCTAAAGTACGAAACGCGTCAAAAACAACATTTTCCACTTTGTCACGCATCTAACCCCATTTTTCCGGCGGGGTTCAAACGTGCGTCCCCATTTGTAGAAGAAGCCACCGTTTCATCGTCTCAACACAGCAAGGTTCTATTTAATATTTGCTGGGCTGTAATGGTCTCTGGCTGAGCGGTCTAAACATGATGGAGAACATAATTTCTTAATTTTTATAAAGTGTGCAGGCTGTTTAAAAAAATGTCGTCTATTTAAATATCCACTGAGAATGACGTTTGATGAGATAAATGTCGGATTTAAAAAAAAAATCCATCAATTCATTATATATATATATATATATATATATACTGAAAGTTTCTCTCCATATATATATATATATATATATATATAGAGAGAGAAACTTCTCATATATATATATATATATATATATATATATATATATATATATATATATATATTAAGAAATGGACAAAGTCCGACAATTTATTTATTAAAGACATTTTTATGTTTAACATTCTTTTTTATAGATACAAGTATTTAAGTAAATGCTCTTATAATAAACAGTATTAAATAACATTTACCGGCCTGAATGTCCGAGAAATTTTCTATAAAAAAGAACGTTAAACATAAAAATATCTTTAATAAATAAATTGTCGGACTTTGTCCATTTCTTAATATATGACGTCATTTGTTTACATTTGATACGCCAGAGCAGTTATGAATGTACGAGATTCATGGAAGATTGACGTTTATAAGCAGTAAATTCGACCTACCGAACGCTCCTTTGTGGCCGAGACGGTAAATGTTATTTAATACTGTTTATTATAAACAGAGCATTTACTTAAATACTTGTATCTATAAAAAAGAACGTTAAACATAAAAATGTCTTTAATAAATATATATATGTGTGTGTGTGTGTGTGTGTGTGTGTGTGTGTGTGTGTGTGTGTGTTGATATATATTTGTATTGTTTAATATTTATTATGTTTATGAAGGAAGCGTGGTCAGTATCGTCAAGAGAAAGTTTCTAAATACAGACAATATGAACATGGGAATCAGCATTGCATGGCAACAGTTTCACGCCTCAAGTAATCTTCAGACACGAGGCTTAAAACTAACAGTTATCAGGCAGTTTTGTTTCCTGCATCCACACTGTTTATCTGCCCTACCTATCTCCTTCTCACCCCTCATATATATATATATATATATATATATATATATATATATATATATATATATATATATATATATATATATAAACGTCCAAAACTAAGGGACAAAATTTTAAAACCTAATATTTGTTAGAAATAACAACTGTGAAAAGCTGAAATTTTGACAACTGGTAGTCGTTATCATCCATAATAACATACTAAAATTTGAATCATTTGCAAAGGATAGAAAAAGAATAATAACAATTATTTATTTATTTTCAAAATAGGATCGTCCAAAAGTAAGGGACAAAATTGAGAAAAACAATGTAAACAGTATGCTATATTCAAATTTTTTGATTTCCTCTAAAGAATAAGTCTTACTTAGTCATTTGTAAACGTTGCATCAGCCGGCACCATGGCGAAACGCCAAAAACTTGATTACTCTGTGAGACAAGCTATTGTGAAGCTACACAAGGAAAAGCACACCATTAGAGAGATTTCAGAGAAAGTGAAACGTTCCAAGAGTGTTGTAGGCAGGGTTGTTAAATCCTACAATGATACTGGCAAAATAGTTAGTGCTTTTAAAACCGGCAGACCCCGCAAAACTTTGGCAAGAGAAGATCGAATAATGCAGCGTATGTCATTAAAGGACCGTTTTAAGTCTTGCACAGAAATTAAAAGGGTTATGAATAGTACCTCATGTGTTAATGTGTCAAGACAGACTGTTTGTAGACGACTGCAAGAAATAGGGCTGTTTAATCGAACCCCAGGAAGAAACCACTTGTTAGTTCGAAGAATAAGAAGAAGAGATTAGAGTTTGCAAACAGGTATGTAATTTGGACATATGAAAATTGGGCAAAAGTATTTTTCAGTGATGAAAGCAAGTTTAATTTATTTGGAAATGATGGAAAAAACAATGTAAAGAGACGTATTGGTGAAAGATTAAGTGCAAAGTGTACTAAGAAAACTGTCAAGTTTGGGGGCGGAAGCGTCATGGTATTTGGAATGTTTTCTAGCCAAGGTACAACGCCTCTTGTACGGTTACAAAGTCGTGTAAACGCGCAGATCTATAAAAACATTGTTCAAGATCATGTTGTGCCAATCATACAGAATTCAGGTTTCGATAGGGCTACCTTTATGCAAGATAATGCCCCATGTCACAAGGCAAAGGTGGTAATGAGTTACCTTAGCGAGCAAGATTTGGAAATTATGGATTGGCCACCGCAATGTCCTGACTTAAATCCAATAGAAAATCTTTGGAAGACCTTAGGAGTGAAAGTTATGGAAAGAAATCCCACTAATACGGAGGATTTGTGGGTGAAGCTTCAAGAAGAATGGTCTAAAATTAGTATCGAGGATTGTCAAGAACTGATTCGTTCTTGTAGTCGAATATGTGCAGCTGCCATTGAGAGCAAGGGCTCATTTACTAAATATTGATTGTACATGTATTTTTATTGTTTTTTTTTGCCATTTACATTGTTTTTCTCAATTTTGTCCCTTACTTTTGGACGTTCCAAATTTGAAAATAAATAAATAATTGTTATAATTCTTTTTCTATCCTTTGCAAATGATTCAAATTTTAGTATGTTATTATGGATGATAACGACCACCAGTTGTCAAAATTTCAGCTTTTCACAGTTGTTATTTCTAACAAATATTAGGTTTTAAAATTTTGTCCCTTAGTTTTGGACGCTACTGTATATATGGATAATTCCAAAGAGGATATAAATACAAAGTGAGCTCAATGTAAGAATAGAGCAAATGATAATTATGAAAACGGTAATATTTTATTTCGCAAGATCGTATGATGAGACGAGATCGATTAATTGATCTTGCGAAATAAAATATCACCATGAATTTCTAAAGTCTCCGTTTTCATCGTATATATATATATATAGAGAGAGAGAGAGTGATACAGTAAGCGGTGTTATTGTGCAAGGCATCTGACCGCACTCCTCCAAAATAGTGTTGTTAGCTACTAAGCTTTCCATAGTCTGCTATAAGATCAGAACTATGACGCACCCTTTGGGGATCGAACTCACTACTCATTGTCAACCAAACTAGATCTCTCACCATTATCCAACGCATTTGGCCATTAACATATATCATATTTAGTTCAAGACATTTTTGTGAATAAGAAAATCCCTTTATATATTGCTTGTTATTGTGTTCTTACTTGGTTATGCTCGTGTGTTGAACAAGAAACACAAGATTCTCTCTCAAGATAAGTTGAATTTACTCTGCTGATGAAATTAGCGAGCGAGTGAGATGTATTGTCTGCGACATGTGCGTCTATTCCACGGAGCGCTAACTTCTCGATGTCGGCTCACAATTAAAGAGAATTAGGTTCTTCAAGTTCGCAGCACGCATGTTCCAAGTTTTTTTTTTCTTTTTACGCATGCCTCGAATCTGTAAAGAGGTACTGCCGCTGATAGACTGTTTAACGTCTGCTACAATTGTTTATTATAGCAAAAAAGTTTTACTGAATTGAACACAATTTTTTCTGAAATATTACAAACTGCCTTAAATTTCAGGCTTTAAAGTAATGAAGAATTTTATTTGGAAATTTTAACAACTATTCAAGTCGAATTCAAACTTTCCCAAATTAATGTAGATTAATCTCTTTATCTATCGACGGCGTCTGGTTATTCACAAACAAATACCCCTTTGTGCACCCTTTGGGGATCGAACTCTCTACTCATTCTCAACCAGTTTAATTCACAGTATCTGGTGCTAATCTTTGTTTTGTTTTTTCTTCTTTTTTTAACACTATCTTATTGTGTCTGTTTCTTTTTTGATTGCTTTTTCTTTTAACCATTTCCATTGATTTTGGGTTGGAAATCACAAGGAACCCCAGTTATTGTCTTTGATAGCATATTAAGAGCCCTAATGATTCCTAAAAAATGGTTTAAAATATTTCTTATCTGCAATCTGGTAGGCTAATGTTTACCCAGCCACCGGAGACGATCATTACTTGTACTTAATCTCACTTCATAATATCCCAACTCAAACGGCTTATGGCACAAGACCGGATTTAAATTGTAAGTTCCTCACGTACCACTTTCTTTTTTTGGGGTGGGGGATGCTTCAAGTGTCAAGGATTAACACTTACGCTCTCGCATGACAAAAGCACGTTTGGTGAAGACGAACCTCTGGGGCGGAACACGTTAGGCTTCATTTTAACACAAGTATTGTTTTGGCTGTCATATTAAATGGAAATACGAGAGTTGGAAGGGATTATATTGTATCAGATATGATATATATTTAAAGAAAAACATGGTGCTAAGAATTACAAAAATAAATAAAATAAAATACGCGTATGCATCTATTTTGCAAACTGTGCTCTATTTTTTAAAAGTAAAACAGTATGAATTATTTAACTAAACATCGTTTCGACCTCTTTCTATTTTTTTTAAATGATCAGACAATAAGGAAAATTTAGTGTTCTTAACACAAATGTTTTACAACTGCTGCTTATTTTTTTTTTATTTTTTTTTTTTTTAACGAATAAATGTCACTTTGGGGAGAATGTTCTTTTTGGAAATGGCTAACAAACGTTACATCTTAATTTGCATGGAATTCATAAACCCTTTTACTTTTTTAATATTTATTTTAAATTTTTATCTGTCAACAGAATTCCCCCAGGAAAGTAATCCTATATTCTATTCTATTTTTGTGCCGTGTCTCTTCAGGACATGAGTGATCAGGGCTACGCAACGTCGCAAGCCTCTTGCTACTCTGTCTCTATTTCTACGGAAAATGCTCTGACGAACTAGATTACCTTGTACTCCCAGTTCAGACCTTTACAGCTAAGGCCCGCGATGTCATGTACACAGAGGCGAACCATTCTCATTCCCTTTGTATTCAGTTGGTATAAAGGAAGTTCCAGTCGGTCAGCCCCTTCCTAAGAGCTGTTGTTTTATCGAACAGACTCCCAAGAGGATGCTTTCCTGATCAATACAACCATAACTTCTTCAACTGTTATCTATCACACGTATGCTCATAATCTACAATTTTTACGTCGATAAAACAACGCTATTAAGTAACCCTATACTTTGAGTGGCTCTTGGGCTTTGTAACACCTGAACACCTCTCTTTTGTCTGCACCCTTTCTACCCTCTTCCAGTACCTGCCTTTTCAACTTGTATGAAATGCTACTCGATGTTTTCCATCTTGCCTTCAATATGTCCCGTGAGTGTTAGATTTTCCAAGTCCTCCTTCCTTATTATGTGCCACAGAAATCTCAACTCTCTTTCTGATTGTGCGTCTCTCTCTCTCTCTCTCTGTGTGTGTGTGTGTGTGTGTGTAAAGAGACTCCATTGTTTCCTTATGCGTGAAGATGGCTGAAGAATGGATCGGTTGAAACGTGATAACAACATTAGCAAAACAAAGAATGTGTGAAAGAGTCCGAACAAACGTTAATTACTTTTTATTATATTTATAATAAATCTAACAGAAGTAAACATTATTCGATGAATTATTCCATTCAATATCATTGCTTTTGAAGTTCTAGCTCTATTTTCCGGGCGATAAGCTCTCCGACCTACGGACCCAAGCAACCACAGATTAATGTGGGTGGGGGTTGATGGGTTGAAGAGAATTTGAAGATTACAGGATGTGACCTAAAAGAAGAGAAAGCCTGGAAATCTCACTGGATGAAATGTTCCAAATGATTTATTAACTGATAATCTCTGAATGTCAGATGACAGATATTTACATTGCAATGAATAAAGAAAAACACATTTTAGCTTTTAGATAACAAGAGTCGTAGCTGGTGTTACTCATTAGAGATCAAATGTCAAAATGTATTCTTAATAATACAGAATTCTCTTTGATATTTTGTTTATTTTAACAATGCTATTTCGTGGAAAATTTCAGTTTTCCTTAGATTTCTAATTTCTTCTTCTTCGTCTTCTTCTTCTTCTTCTTCTTCTTATTATTATTATTTCCTTTGATTTCTGGTGTGTACTCATTTCTTTCCAGGTCCCGCCCAGAGACATAAGGTCAGAAATGGCATCATGACATTTTCCAGTGGGCAATTAAAAAAAAACAACAAACCACAAACAAAAAATAACACATTTTACATAGATAAAGTCTTTCTTAAGGTGTAGACTGTACGCATGAGAACAATTTTTAGTATTACTTTAAGGATTATTATTATTATTATTGTTATTATTATTATTATTATTATTATTGTCCTTCTCTTAGTTCGTTGGTTAGCACGTACATGACGTCCTGCCAATACCTCATAAATGATGGACTATTCCGTTTTGGTCGCATGGAAAGACGAAAAAGACATATCAGAGACGATATTTAGATTTAATAAGAAGACGAAAGAAGGAAAAGAAGAGAGGCGATGACACATTCATGTGATTAACGCCTGTTTCAACGAAATGGAAAAATGACCAATTTCAAATCATTTTATTTGTTCCCGTTTACTTCTTTAAATAACGACCGACATTGTTATTGCAATATTTTGTTAAAGATGTTAAGCTCAAATATTTAATGATGCAATAGTGGAATTTATACGGATATTTTATTGTCTTAGAATTCGCCATCAGCTTATTCAATCATTAACTTAAGAATCAAGATTCATCAGAAAGTTGAAATAGAAAAACCGTGAAACTTTCATGTCTATTACTATTGTTATTATTATTACATTATAATTCCGCCTGTTTCTTTTGTTCCTTAGCTAGTTAGTGTTTATGCTACGTCCTGCTAATACCTCATAAATAATGGACTATTCCGTATTGAACACGAGGAATGACAGAAAAGAAACGAGACGATATTTGGTTTTAGTGCAAAAAAGAAAGGGTAATGCTCTTATGTATTTAACGTCCGCTTCAGCGAATAGAAAACTTGTTGTTATTATTATGTGGTACAAACATACGAAGCCAAGTATATCCACCATTCAGCCGGAAAATGGCTACATCAGGCACATGCAACAGAGTCAAATGTGTGCGATATAGTGACAGATTTTAGTAAAAGCAATGCTTAACAACGCAGGTGGAGCACAGTGAATAAAAATAACTTACGGTTGGATAACCAGATATACACAGACGGTCACTAGACGATTGAGGGCGTTCACTAGTGTCTAGTTTTAATTTCTAAACTACCTTAGCTGTTTCGTCCTACAAACTTAAAAGAAAATACAAACCTCTCGACACCCGGCCATGACCATTCTCCGCTCTTAAACATTGCGTACGACTGTTTAAGGTCAACTGACAAGCAAATCTGTGGTGCTGAACGGGATACTTACTGTACCTATTTTAGTTCCTCAGGTTTCGTTTTCAACCGAAGATATTGCATTATAGGTTTTCTCCATCAAGTTGCCTGACTTCAAACAGCACATTTAGCAGAATATTTTCCAAGCAAAACAGACTTCAGAAGCGATGGAATGCTAGGCTTTGTTCCGATTTTCTTAATGGAGGTCTTTAAGTTCGGTGGCATAGATCCCTAACGACCCAATGATAACTGGGACAGGAGTGGCCTAAACGTCACACATTATTATTATTATTATTATTATTATTATTATTATTTTCTATGATTTCTGGCGTTTACACATTTCTTTCCGGTTCCCGCCCAGGCACCTAAGGTTAGAAATGGCATCATGACACTTTCCACTGACAAAAAAAAAAAAAAAAAAATTGTCATTATTATTATTATTATTATTATTATTATTATTATTATTATTATTACTTGCATGTTTACACCTAGTGTCTGGTAGTTATTAATAGAAAGTGAGTAACAGCATATTTTCTCAAATTTTCAGCACCTTTATCAGTAGCCTCACAGACACCTTCAATCAAGATCAGAAGCCACGAGAGCCATACCTGAGGTAGCATCAGGGCATTAGTAGTAGTAGAAGTAGTATTGGTACTCTTTGAGTTTTTCTGATTCTTGCTATAGATCAAATAATATAAAGCACCAATACTCAAGCACCTTTCATTGCTGATTTTCGTTATGCTCACCTTTTGAAATGTTTCGGATCTTCTTTACAAGTTTTCTTTGTCATTGGTTCAGATTCTGTCAATTTTCATTTCTCTAATAATAGTGTTCACGTTTTTTTCTTGCTGTTTCTTTTTCTTTCTTTTTCAATTGTACTTTGTACTCTACTAGAACAATGGCATTCGCTATCGGACAAATTCTTTCTATTTCCTAAATAACATAAGCTAGTCTTCTGCCCTGCATTAGGTGAGGTCTTTGAATTTCTCTATTCCATAGACCTTTAAGTCTTCTAGTTTCAAGAACTTGTTTTGTGCATATATAATTGGTCTGCATGGTGAAATTCATACCATTCGCACAGTTCTCATTGGATGACTGTTCCCAACCACTCATATCTGAATTATTACAGTCTCTTGATTTCTCTCTTTATATCTCTCTCTCGCTCACATACTCTCTCCCTCACTCTCTCTCTCTCTTCTCCCTCTCTCTCTCTCTCTCTCTCTCTATATATATATATATATATATATATAATAAAAAAGTTAATGGTCAGTGTTGAATTGGACCAGGAAACAGTAGTCCAAAAAATACTCAATACACGGGTAAAAAAGTAACATGTAGAGCATTTAAGTATAATAAATTAGGATATCAGCTGATTCCTCCATTTTGGTTTCAAACTTTTGGTATCTTCCGGCGATTCTGGTCAATTGATTCCTAGCGCTTTATTTAAAAAAATAATGAATACAGTATTATTTTAAACGAACTGCGATAGAATGTATATATATATATATATATATATATATATATATATATATATATATATTTTCAATTTTTTTGGATAAGGTATATATATATATATATATATATATATACATATATATATAGCGTATATAAATATAAAAGTAGACATTGAGATCAACGCCGAGAGAGAGAGAGAGAGAGAGAGAATATGAGAGAGAGAGAACGAGAGAGTGGGGGAGATAAGGATAGAAATCAATAGACTGTAATAAGTAACTTAGATGTGAGTGGCTAGAAACAGTCATCCAATGAGACCTGTGCGAATGGTCTGATGATTACCTTCAAGCGAGAAACAGACTGTTGTCACTCACTATTGACCTCAGTATTTATTTTTATATTTACATGTGCTCTATTGTCGATAATGATCACTTTTAGACATATAGCATACCCCATAAAATCTATTTATCATATATATATATGTGTGTGTGTGTGTGTGTGTGTGTGTTCATTTCAGTCCTCTCAAATTCACGGATCAATTTCAAATGTTGTTATTAATGTGGTTGAATTTTTCACTTCTTTTATTTTACCGAGTACTTTCAGTTTCATCCAAGATCATCTTTAAGGTAAATTCTTAAGACAAAAAATTAATGTAATTGATAGTTGTGATTTTTTTCTTTTTTTTTTTATGAACGCGCTCTGTTATAATCAATTTAAAAATTAACCGCTAAAATTATGCTATCCAAGGGAGACAACTTTAACCATTTACCATTCTAATCCTTTAAAAATTACAATTTATTAGTTTTAAAACTTTGCTGTTATAGATATTCTAAAATATAGTTGCTATACTCAACTGATCCGTGAATTTGAAATGATTAAACTAAAAATAAACAGACGTAATATGTCCAGATTATTCAACTAAACATGCTTATATATATATGGATATATATATATATATATATATATATATATATATATATATATATATATATATAATATATATATATATATATACATGTGTGAGTGTGTGTGAGTGCGTATGTGAAGACAGAGGCTTATATTTATATAGGCTCTATCTCTGATATTGAGCACTTTTACTCATAAATATAGCATTCCTTAAAACAATATTTTTATCATTCTATATATATATATATATATATATATATATATATATATATATATATATATATATTTCGGATGTAACAACAAAATTTTCCAAATCGTGTAACAGCAAAATTGTCGAATTGTTAGATTAAAAAATTAGAAATGATTAAAGATATCTTACTGGAATTCTCCGTGGTTTTTATAACATTACTGGAATCTACTTTGAACAATAATAACTCTATTTGAAATGGTGATCCCTCTCGCTGTTGTAACCTCTTTTCCTCTTTACTGCTCCCTCTTTTTAAAACTTATTCATCGTTGTCTTGATGGTTCTTGAATGGACTTTGAAAATGGAAGCCAGAGTATGAATATTGCTACCATTACTGAAGGCCCGAATGATTCTTTTTCATCTCACCGTTGGAACGACATAGTGAGGGTGACACAAAATGATTTTTAGTTGAATAACTCAAATGATTTTTCAGTGATTCTTACGACAAATGGTATCAAGATGGCTAAATGTCTTATTTGAAAACCTGTAAAAAAGAAACCAATCAGGTTAGTGTTTTTTAGATATTAAACATTTTGTGGGATGGACAGTTATCCCATGCTGTTAAGCGATTTGAACAATTTTGCTGTTACAGCTGGTATATATATATATATATATATATATATATATATATATATATATATATATATATATAAAAAATATGATTCCAAATCTAAATTATATTTATGCTCTACTTTTTGTATCGAGCACTATTTTTTTTAAAATAATAACTAAAATATTTTATATATATATATATATATATATATATATATATATATATATATATATATATATATATATATATATTACATGAATCATTCATACAAAAACAAATATAGATGTTAATGATTTAAATCATTAACCTCTATATTTGTTTTTTGTACGAATGATTCATGTAATTATAAATTGAACTGCACCTATAATAAATATATATATATATATATATATATATATATATATATACTTGTTAATTAATCGCAACATTAAAAAGGTCTGACTTTTAATTCTAGAAGCTTAAAAGAAAATAGTCTTTGTACTGCTGAAACTTGTTAACCATGCTGCTACAAAACTGTCAATGTATATCATCATTTTTAAAATAAAATATCTGTGACAACTAATAAATATTTTATTCTAGACCTTCTTTGCCTCCATTATTCGATGTAGTAATGTGTGTGTGACGCGATTAAATGATAACCCGAGACTTGAATCTTCATTACTTAACTTAACCTTTTATTCAAACTAATATCTTGTCAATTACTATCGTTCAGTCTGCGGTGAGAGTCCCGTCATCGCGGGTCTGATACGTGGACCTAACATTCTGTCTGTGATGTGTGGGAGACTGCTCTACCCGGGTTGTTTTCATATCCATCTGCCCAACGTATATCAGGAGCTGTCTTTTCTTATATATGTATAGCGTATGTAAATATAAAAGTAGGCATTGAGATGAACGCCGAGAGAGAGAGTGAGAGAGAGAGAGAGAATATGAGAGAGAGAGAGAAAGAGAGGAAGATAGAAATAAAGAGACTGTAATAGTTAACTTAGATGTGAGTGGTTAGGAACAGTCATCCAATGAGAACTGTGCGAATGGTCTGATGATTACGTTCAAGCGAGAAACAGACTGTTGCCACTCACTGTTGACCTGTTATATTTACATACGCACTATCGTTGATTCAGAGCATTTTTAGCCATATAGCATACCCTCTAAAATTATATTTTATCATATATATATATATATATATATATATATATATATATAAAGTGAACATAGAAGTCAACACTTAGAGGCGACAGTCTGTTTCATGCTATATGCAATCGTCAGGCTACGATTGCATATAGCATGAAACACTCTCTCCTCTAAATGTTGACTTCTATGTTCACTTTTATATTTACACACGCTCTATCTCTGATATTGAGCACTTTATCCCATAAATATAGCACATCTTAAGACTATATTTCTTCATATATATATATATATATATATATATATATATATATATATATATATATATATATATATATATTCATCTCTCGAGGTTACCACTCAACCGGTGGACCGCGAATCTTCAACCCAGCTGCAGTTATCTTATATCAACTTTGCACCTAGCTTCCTTGGTATTTTGTTGTGAAATTTGAGTGGAAAGCCTATTCCGGCAATATACCATATAAACATTATTCGACACTTGACAAACGAACTGATTTGGATTGCCGAATAAATTTTTCTCGCCAGCACAAGAATTAAGCATTACTAGAAATCTTATGGTTTTTCTATTTTAATTTTCTGATAAATCAGATTATTAAGTTAAGGCCTATAAAATAACCTTGCTTACGGCCGCGTCACGTTTAAACATCAGTTCCTATATAATCACTGGCGTTAAGCAACTTCGTGCCTGGTCTGTATCCAGATGGATGACCGCTTGGGAATACCAGGTACTGTAAGCCTAGATGTGCTCGAGTTGTAATGGACAATGTCTTGAAATTGCTCATCGGAGAGCCGAATTCCAATTCCCGTTGGGTTCGTTAAATTCACTTACGCACAAATACCCTTCTGGACAATATGAAATCACCTCTTTTCTCCCAGCTATGGGTTAATTAGTAATGATTGTATCACTAAAACCATTATCATCTCAAAAGTTTCATTGAAGATGACGAACAAGGCATTGCTATCAAGTTTTTCATTATATCTTTTACTGCACTCACACAAGGGACCTCTATTTTGAACACAGAATGCATAAGAACTGTCAAACTGGATACGAGCGCCCTTGACCAATCCTCTATCTACCGTTGAAGGATGTTTACCCGTTTGTCCAAATATGTAGACTACTTGCAGCAATAGAAATGTTTTAGTTCCCAAACACAGTCAGCACGTTGTGGCCATGTTCATAATTGATATTACTGAGAGTTGGTTTCTGCTTTTTGTGAGAGAATTAAAACATTTCTATTGATACAAAAAATAAACATCCCTGATAATGTCATATAGATCAGCAAAAAGCGCCCGGATCCAAAGATCATTTGGACAGTTTCCAGACACCCCGAGTCCAAAAAAAGAAATCCCTTGCACGAATGCAAGAAAAATACAAAAACCCAATCACAGTGCCCTCAATGACATCATTGCATCGCAGTCGGGATCATCGAGCTAATGCGAACGATCCTTTCTTTAGCTGTATAGTATGTGGCTACGCCAAGGGTACATACAGTTTTGAATTCAAAGTTATTTTCCCCTGGAACGTTTGCCACCCAGTCTGTCCTGCTATTTACCCATAGCTTGTGGGGGGGTAGTCATATATTTCCCAAGGGTATTAGCATATAAGTGAATGTAATGGATCCGACTGGAATTCGAACACACTACTAGAGGAGGCACGGTAGAGTAATGGATAGCGGCTCGGATTGAGGAATCGGAGAGCCGAGTTCGAATTCCAGTCGAATTACATACGTGCTAATACCTTGGAAAAGGTATGAATCCTCGTCTACCCCCACCCCCCAGGACAGATAGGGTTCTTTATCCTTGAATGACAGCTGGTCTACCGCGGGAAAAAAATCTGCCTCGTCAGTCATGTATCGAAAGATACATGATCGCCTAAGCGTGTATCCCGCGTGGCACATAACTAACTTGATTACGCTTTTGCAATTTTTTGATGGTGTTGATGTTCTTAAGGTGTTGAAGTTCTTAATGCTGTGTTCATCTTTGTGGCAAGTGCAAAGAACGTCGAAACGTAGTGGAAAAAAAGCAACAGCAAAGACAAGAATTTCAAAAACATAATCGAATATTGATAACAACTTATCTCCAATTATATGATATCTTGAATAATTGATAACTCTGATAAATAACAGAAAGTACATGATATCTGGAACAAATTATATCTTTAATTATTAATACAAAGTCTCTTATGTCTGGAACAGATATTTCCTACCATCTATTTGAATGAAAAGAACAAATGATCTTTGTATTTTTTTTTTCGACTTTCGATCGATGGTTAGCTTTTGTAAATAAAAAAAGAAGTGCTTGTCAGTTGAACAACAAGGCTGGATCATTTTCATTTACGCTTTGCTAAGCAGATCCCTATTTTACCTGTGCATAGTGGCCACGCTGAGAATCAATCAATAGACGTCGTGTTAAAATGCCGACAAGCTAAAACATGTTTCACATTCACCGCACTGCTCATATTTCTCCATTATTTTATCCATCTTTCTATTTCTTTTTATGGTCGTACAATTTCGAATTTCTTATTCGTTGTTGTGACCTTTTATAGTTTTATTAATAGAATTCGCACTCATAATACTACTGGATGCACAGTACATTAAGAACAGAACATGGCATTGCCTGATCTTTTGTTATTTAACACTTACAGAATCTCAATAAAATATCTGGCTGAATCATTTGTATGGGGATGTTTTCTTTTCTTTATTTGTAAGATAAATGTAGCAGTGATTTTAATTGGTTATAATAAACTTTAAACTTGAAATTATGGTCATAAAATTGTTTATACGAGTTGCTAGGAATTAATAAGTACACTCATAATACAGGTTGTCGCTAAAGTCTGGACACATGGGAATTCTCATTAACTTTTTTTTTTACCTCCACAGATTAAATCTGGTTTTGTCGAAAGAAGAAAGAATTGACTTCTTTTTCTGGGGTACGCTAAAGGAGAAGGTGTACTCAATGAAAATCTCAGATGCTACACACTTGATTGAATGCATATTTTAGTGCGAAAAATGCTAATAAATTCCAGAACAACGGCAAAGGAACTTGAAAATATGCTGGGTCAAATAGTTATAAAAGAATCTATAGGGTATCCTTAAAATCTGGACACATTATCATTAAATATATATTTTTTACCTCCATCTCCATCAGAGTTCAAATCTTTCCAGCTGTGAGACGACATTTAAAATGGTTTTGTCGAAAGAAAGAATTGACTTCTTTTTCTGGAGTATGCTAAAGGAGAAGGTGTACTCAATGAAAATCACAGATGCAACGAACTTGATTGAATGCATAAATTTAACGGCAATGTGGATTTATTGCATCGAGTACACGTGAATCTTGCAAAGCGCATCAACCTTTGCGTCTCAAATGATGGCAATCATATTGAAGATGTTATTTTTTAATATTCCAATTGAATAAAATGTTGTTGAAAATTTCATTTCTTGAAAAATGCATGTGTTCAGATTTTAGGGATATCCTGTACATTGGTGGACAGATTGTCCGAATTATAGAAGTTATATTTCAAAAGAATCGTAGATACAATACCATTTTCAAAACTCAGTAAATGTAATATGTATGTTGCCAATCTTCGTCAGATAGCAAAAGTACAAAAGAAAGATCAGAACTGAGAAATTAGGCATTGTTTGATTGGGCATATTGATCGGCCAATCCGAGGACAGAAGGCGCTTTTCTATTGAAAAATAAATTTGAAGAGTTGTTTTTGTTTTCTTTTATCAGCAAACGGTCCAGACCTGAAATAATTTACTCACCCACCACTGTACTATAGGCCGGGTTCAGGGAGGAGTCATGTTCAACGAACTGTCAAAAACTCTGAAGTTCAGTAGTACTAAAACATGTTCTCTATAGTTATACTACGGTTTCGTCGTCTTTTCTTTCTATTTCAGGTTTCCTTTCTTTGTATTTTTAGGACATACACTGTATTCTGCAACACAATAATAAATAAGTATTGTGGGGATAATTGAAAACACATCACGAATATTTATAACTGCATAACAACGCTCGTCTTCGTATTACAAATGTCACGCAGCAAACGTTCACTGAGATGATAAGGGAAATTCTTTCACTTGCTACCCAGATCGAAATACACCCGAGGAAGGCACAACGAAACGTTGGGACAACAACAACAAAGATGAGGGCAATACTCCGAATATAAATAGTGTAAATAATGATAACTTAGCATCCCAGTAATTCAGACAAAAAAAAAAAGCCAGGGGAAAATTTTGATGTTTGAATATTTTATAAAGTTAATGAATAAAAACCTTTCTTCAAATAATGCTGGAAACTATTGCTCATAGTTACTATTGGTCATATTCTTGTTATTAGCTCATCATTTGATGACGAGCATACATTTCCTTCGGTCTATTAATCTTCTCACCGAACTTACAGTGAGTATAGAAGAGAACTAGAAGTTCTACCAGGATTTATTACATAAGAATATAAGATATGCAGATGACACTGTGTTGATCACAGACACAGAAGGAAAATTGCAGAAACTCCTATTACAAACATGCCAACAAGATTCCACAATTAAACACACACCGCTTAAATCAAAGTGTCTATTGGTTAGAAATTAACATAACCATATAAAATATTTGACCAATCAGAGAAAGCTAAAAGCATATTTTTCTCGAGCCTACTTTCAAGAAAATTTTCTTATAAAAACCCACAGATTTCGCCTTTCAAATAGCATGGTTCAGTGGATAAAGACATTGGTTAGATCCAGTCACTATACCAAAAGGGTCGTTAGCTCAATACTAGGCCACAGCAGACTTAAAGAGTTGAGTTAAAGGGAAATAACTGAAGACATCCGGAAGAGACATGGCACGTGGAACTAGAACAATCTACCTCGGTGGACGAAATAAAGGGTTCGGTTCGAAATTCCAGTTACCTAAAGAAGGCCGGAGCGTACAACGCCCGAAACGTTGTGAATATGACAATGAAGATGATGATAATAGTCCGAATAATGTAAATATTGTAAGTTACCTAATTATTGTTTTAGAAAATTTTGACACAATCTGTATGTTGCACATTGGAAATAAAAAAAATATAGTGAAGAATTAATGAAAGCAATACTAATAGAATAATACATAATGTTTATGTACTTTTAATGGCTTTTACTTTAGAATTTTTATTTATTCGGAATCATCCCAAGAAGACAGTAATGCCACTAAGACAAAAGGGGTTACAGGGTGTGGAAGAATTACGATCAGAAACATTAATGATGAGCAGGAAGAAAATAGAGTAATCAGGTGCACAGTAGTTGTTTGTTGATAGCGATTGACATTGCATTTAAATTTTTGCAGATTAAACTTTGGTGGAAAGCATGGAGCCGAAAGGGAGTTCCACAAGCGAGAAGTGCGAGAGAAGAAACTTTTAGCATAGAACTTACGGCTACATCTAGCCAACTCTAAATGCTTTCTAAATGATTTTAATATAAAAATGACAAAGAAATTAATTGTTAGTAGCCGGGAATTAAATCAAGCCTTACAGACAGAATTGTTTATATAAATTATAAATCCTTATTTGGAGCATTTTAAAGAAAGTTTTATATAAATATATATTTTGGGTGCAATGAAGCCGACATTAACAATGCCGAATTGTTTATTTTATTTATTTATTTTCCCGCCTTTCACTAATTATTCTGAATACTCTTTTATTTATTGGTTGCTAGAGAAACAACATTAATGTTTGTTTTAGGACGGCATGATATCTTTACCAATGATAAATTGGTAAACCATCGCTAACAATGGAAGTTCTACAACCATCTGTACGGTTTGCCTGCTGAAATTAAAAGTAGCCGTTGTAATAACGATTCATTAAAAGTATGGAAGCAGTCAGTCTGATACAAAAGTTACAGTTGTGATGTTATTCTCAAGTGACTGCTCGAATGTTTGGAGTTCGTTATTGTTTTTTTCCGTTTGTATTTTTTTCTCTTTTTTGGTATTCCATCCTTTCTGTATTTAAAAATCTGGATAAAAATGTTGATAACCGTCTCTTAAACAGGTAAGGCACAAAGAATCTACTTATTTTCACTATTTACATCATTCGCTTAGGCCGTTCTGCGTTCCGGCCTTCATCCATTAATGACCTCAAGGACACATAGTCCAGTGGATAAAAGCGTTGGTTGATTGATTCAAAAGTGACTTAACCCAAAGAGTTGTGTGTTCAATCTCTGGCCATAACAGGGAGAACAGAAACTTGGAGAATTGAATACAGGGTGTGGAAATTAACTAAAACTGGGACATTGTTATGGAGTGATTTCACAGTAGAGGGTTGTATTTTGTACTAAGTCGGCCCTAAAATAGGTTCGACGTACAAAACGTTAGGAACTTGATACAGTAGGTATAACGCTCTAGTTGTGGTCGCTGATACTTTAGTATTCGACTAACTGTCGTACGGCATCGACTGACTGACCGAACCACTGAGCGACTCACTTGTTACTCTTACTACTCATACTTATTATAGGTGGGAGAGTCTATTAACTATAGAATATGTGTGTTCCACTATAACAGACATCCAAAGGTATGGCATGTGGAATTAGAACAATCTGCCACCGTGGACTGAATAAAGGGTTCGAATAGAAATTCCAACAAATATTATCTAAAGAATGCCGGAGTGTACAACGGCCGAAACGTCATGAATGTGGCAATCAAGATGAGGACAACATTCCTAACAATGTCAATAGTGTTAATAGTTATAATACGTTATCTGATAAATATAGACAGATTTTGATTTTACTTATGGAATTGCATATTCACATAAACAGTGAAAAATATACTAACAACAAACAACTTGACTATTGGATTAGCCGAAATCGTTTGGGACAATAATTATTACGGACAGGTTCGACACTCTCTTCGTCCCCATAAAAAGGAAAATGTAAGAACATTAAAAAAAAATAATAAAAAAATAGAAAACTTTTTTTCCTTGTCTGTCACATTCAATAAAACGTGTATAAAAGAAAGGTTGCCTCCCAAATATAACAGTAATGACATTTTTAAATGTTTTTATTTTCTAAATTGTTGTCTCCAAAAAACCTGATTAGTTGGAATCTTGTATTTGTCCTTGTTTTTCTTCTATCTCTCTGTCAATAATAATATCATTGGCTTTCGGTCCTATAAACAACGGCATGGGGTCCTGGAAATTTGAGCTGATTTTTACATTGGAAATATGCTCCACATTTTTAAAAGCATGCATCTGCATTTTTGTAGGTTAAATTGTAATACGTGTACCTACTTGCTATTCTTCACCGAAAAATTTAAATCTGCTTTATCAAACACTGATTGATTCGTTTGTTTTTGTTTATTCACTACTTATTGAGTCATTGCGCGTAAGTGAATGTAGCGAACCCGATGGGAATACGAACCCAGCTCTTCGGTTTATCAAACACTAGCTTAAAAGCAACCCTATCGGGCGGCATTTAAGCTAGCTCCTGCGAAAAGCTCTTGATTGAGCCTTCATCGCAATAGATAGGAAGGAGTAGATGTGATAGGCAACAATAAAATACAGAAGTACTCAAAATTGATCGCTACATTTAAGTATATTATTAAGCATTAATATTTAAGCATACCTCTTAAAAGTTCTGCCGCCACTTAATTTAAAGACAATTTGATGTACGTAGGTCCTTACTTTTTCGGACAATTATTTTTATTTCATGGCTGGATTTAACAATTAATTTCGATTATTCCCAAATTTATTTCCAAGTTATAAAAATTGTTATCGTACAAAAAATTCGTCGCAAAAAATCACGTACAATTCTAGTAATGAAAACTTGGGAAACCAAAATTTCAAGAATATGAGTCTGGATCCGGTCCGGAATGGTTTTTAATTTGCTCACGGAATTGGTCTAATTCCAAAATGGTATGATATGTTGGGCTACGGCCTCTAGGAATAAAGTTGAAAAAGTGTGACACACTGACATTCGCATTTATTATATAGAAGAGAGCAAAATTGACTTAACGCAGCGATGAAGATCAGAACTATACTGTTTACATTTAGAACTTCTCCCTTATTTGTTTCTTTTTTTTTACTTCCTTTATTTTGATTATATTTTTCTTTCTTTTTCATCTCTCTCTCTCCCTCTCTCTCTCTCTCTCTCTCTCTCTCTCTTCCTTATCTATTTTTCTTCTTCTTTCTTCTTTTATTCTCTCTCTTTCACTGTTTATATTTTTCTCCTTTCTTCTTTTAGTCTCTCTTTCTGTGTGTGTGTTTTGCTTCTCCTGGATTTCTATTCTCTCTTCCCTTATATCTCTAAACTGCCATGCACAATTTTATACATCCCTTTAATATCATTCTCCTTCTGGTCTTTGTTAATTCATATCTGTCTGTCTGTCTTGGTTTCTTTTTTGTTTATGTCACATCCTTCTTGCTTTGCTTTACTTTATTTTTGCTTTCTTCTTTTTTTATATATATATATATATATATATATATATATATATATATATATATATATATATATATAGTCAGGTGGCCTGACGATTGCGTCTAGTATGAAACAGCCAGTCGCTTCTAAGTGTTGATTTCAGTGTTCGCTTTTATATTTACACACGCTCTATCTTTGATATTGAGCACTTTATCCCATAAACGTAGCACACCTTAAGAGTATATTTCTTCATATATATATATATATATATATATATATATAAATATATATATATATATATATATATGTGTGTGTGTGTGTGTGTGTGTGTGTGTGTGTGTATGTGTGTATACAATTTCACATAGAGTATATCTGTAAAAGAACAATCTGAATAAAGACAAAAGGAAAACTTATCTTAACCGCCGTGTTTTGTCCTCTGAGTGACATTATCAAGGTAAATGAAAGGATTTTATTTTGTAACAAGTATTTCTATACAAGATCAAAAATGTTATTGGTTTTTCAAAATGTTTAATTTTAAGAACGCTCATAAATATTCATCAGATTAGCCGAAACTTCTAAGCAAGCTATAGAAGACGCCAAGTGACACAATTCAATGTCTAATGGACGAAAGTGAATAAATGATGTTTTTTTTTTTTAATTTTATGTAAATTAGTATTTAAATTATTTTAAGTTTGGGATTAATTTATTTATTATATATTTTAAGTAATATGTGGTTATGAATTTAACGGTTTTCTTTTAAATTTTTAGCATTTTTATAGTCATGTATGTTGGTTTGGGGAAAGAAGTAATTCTTTCAGGAATGGAAATATTTGAAAAGATCCGGTGGGCAGATTTATAGTTGGGTAAGATCCGATGTCTGTCTGTGTGTTTTATTTCTTTTTTGTTCATGCCACGTCTTTTTTGTTTTGCTTCGTTTTTAGTTTATTTTTAATTTCTTCTTTATATATATATATATATATATATATATATATATATATATATATATATATATATATATATCAAGATAAAGGTAAAGCGAGATAGATGCTATATATATATATATATATATATATATATATATATATATATATATCAACATCTCTATCTCGCTTTACCTTTATCTTGATATGGATATATACTTATATATATATATATATATGTGTGTGTGTGTGCGTGTGTTTGTGTGGCATATATATATATGCCATATATATATATATATATATATATATATATGCTATATATATATATATATATCACATCTTTGTATCGCTATCTATCTCTCTCTCTCTCTCTCTCTCTCATCAAGCGTGTCTTTCTCCTTTCGTGATTTCCTTTTTCTTTCCCCACCCAACCTGGTCTCTTGATTTTCATTTCCTTTCATATCTTCTGGTTGTTTTTTAGTGATTTTCTTTCATTCATTTTTTTTTTTTTGTAATTCATGCCTTTGCCAATTTTATCTTCCATATATAATGGCATATATGAAACCCTACCACCAAAAATATCTTCAGTTCTTATATACCAAGTCAACATGTTTGGGAACGAATGTTTAGTCACATGCTGTCGTCTGCCTCCATTGTTAAAAAAAAAAAGAAGATATTTTCCTGCTGTCCAAGATTCTTTCTGTTATACATTTCAATAACGTCAAATCTTTATCTGTAAATACGTAAAATGTTATCTCTGACTGCCATTAAAGAGACGTTTTTCTTGTCTACTGTCCACTATCCAAGATTCATTTACATACTACCTAATCAGTGATGTGTAATTTTTTGCAGTACTAATTAAAGTTAAGTCCGTTTAATCTATTGATTGGCACATCGAGAATCGATTGATTCAATGTAAACATGGTGCCATTTCCCAAACAATTGATCAAACTAATAAAATAGACTTCAGTTTGAAAAAAAAATAAAATTAGACTCAGACAATTAATAAACTCTTTCAAGAGCCTTATAGATTATTGAAGCCATTCGTTTTATTGTTTTTGTTGTTACTACGTCATTTCAGCCGGTCCTTTCTCCGGTTATCTCCAGGTGTATAATCCCTGTGGAAAGGTGAGTGACTCTTTTTTTAAAGGTGAACCAAAGCAGTATTTATTTTGTTCTTTCTTTTTTATCAGGACGTAGGCGATCATGGCCCTGCACATCTTCCTGTTCCTTGTAGATTTTAATAAGTTTTGTCTTTTTGTTATTTCTCCCACACTCTTTTCTACTATCCATTAACTCAAGTATGTTACACGCTGCTTTCTTCTGTACCTATTTTTCTCAATCTGTCTTGTGAGTATCAGATTTTCCAAGCCCTCCTACCTCATTATGTGCCGCAGAAATTACAACTACCTGTTCCTGATGTTAAATATAAGTTTCCTTTTTTGTTTCCATTTTCTTCAAAACATCGTCGTTGCTCACAAGTTATGTTCATGATATCCTCAACATCTTTCTGTAGAACCACATTTCTGTTGCTTCTTCGTTGAGGAGATTGTCCAGTATTCGCTGCTGTACAGGAGGATAGATATCACTTAACAGTTCTTTATATTCTTTTCTTTGTGTCTAACGAAATTTTCCTGTCTCTTAATACTTTACTTAACTTTTGGAAGGCATCTTTGGCCATCCCAATACGTCTTTGGATCTCAGTATCGCACTTTCCGTCCTCTTTTCAGAACACTTCCCGGATATTTAAATTTTTTTACTTGTTTGATCATCCTTTTGCTGATAACCATGCTTTCTGTCTTTTTACTATCCCCAAAAAGCAAAATATGTGGTCATATTTTTTTGCCACCCACAAAATGTTAAAATGCCTATGGGAGTCATCAGTCTGTAGCAGCGTTAATTCGTTTGTTGAAAAGCAATATTTTCTTCTGTTGAATGAAGACATGTTAATGAGATACGTTATTGTTGCGATATTATTGTGATCGCATGAGGGGTTTTTTTTCCGGACATATGTAGTGATCGTACTGTGTTGTATGAGACACGCGCTTCGTCGGTCACTAAGAGTTTCTTCGCTGAGGAAATGAGACACGTCTTGCTACTACGGCATTCTATTGTTGAAGAGAAGAAAGAAATGGGAGAATATTTATGTCCATTTCTTTTATATTGCTGCCATAAGGATTCTTTTAGTATTGGCAAGTTTATATACTTACAGGATATTGTTCACAAAACCAAATATATGTTCGTCACCCGATAAAGAAAAATTCTTCTTCTTCTTCTTCTTCTTCTATGTGCCGTGTCTCTTCAGGACATAGGTGATCATGACTCTCTACAACTTCATATCCTTTACAGCGCTTAGCAATGTTTGTCTTTTCATTGTCCCTCCCAATCTCTGTACTAGCATCAAATTTACACAAGTTTTTTAGGATGGTTACTCACTGTTTCTCGCTATCCCTCTTGCATGTAATATATCTTATGAGTGTCAAATTCTCTTAGCCCTCTTTCCTCATAATGTGCCCTAGAAATTCCATTTGTCTTTTTCTGATTGTTACATTAAGCGTCATTTTTGTTTGCATTTTCCTTAAAACTTCCTCGCCACTCACATGTTCAGTCCATGGTATTCTCAGCATCCTTCTGTAGCACTACATTTCTGTTGTCTCAAGTTTCCTTGAGAGGAGATGGACCACCAGTCACTGTCATATGAGGACCGATATTACATAGCAGTTCGACACTCTTTTCTTTGGTTCTAATTAAATTTTTCTGTTTCTTAATACTTTCGCTATTTCAGTTGTTCAATGTCATCTTCCGCCATTTCAATGCAGCTTCGGTTTTCGGTGCCACATTTTCTGTCCTCTGTTAAAACACTTCCCAGATATTTACATTTTCGCACGTGTTTGATTTTGGTGTCACTAATATGTAGTAACATCCTGGGCGATTCTTTTTGTTAACAACCATATATGTTGTCTTCTTACAATTGATGTTTATCCTTTCTTCTTGCTTTCTTTTAGCATGTTACACGTGATCTTTTTTTAGTGAGCATATGTAATTGATACAGCAAACTCATCAAAATGCATCTATTTGTGACTGCAAAAAGGTAACGTGTGATACGGGAACTTTATACGTATACCCACCTGATTTAATAAAGGCATAAGTTAAAATTCAATGTTAGGTCCTTTTGGGGGGGGTAGGCAAGTTTGTATGATTACCTTATTTGGCACAGCCATAAGGTCAAATTTAACACGAATCAAAATGCATCTACCAAGAACCAGACCAGACAAAAAATTAAGTACTACTGCTATATCTAATGTTCACTCCATACAAAACCTCAAGAGCCAGTCAAGATAGAGGGTTGTATTAGGACAAGTGTTTCGCGTATAGAGTTGAAGTAGACTTTAGAAGGAACCGGAAGCCCAATTCTAATCAGGAAATATGGGATAAACGTCTATACCTGTTCGAAAGACTGGAGGGGAGTGTGAACCGAGCCATAGGCGAAGCTATTTACTCCTATTTATCTAAGTTGGAGCTGCCCAGTCCTCACTTTCTAGCCTTGATAGATCTCTTCTCTACAATCTTAACCTTTTCAAATTTAGGTTCAAGCATTATCTATCCGACATATCAACTTAATCTGCAGTTCTTACGCCCTTATTATGTGCATTAGCTTCAATCATTGGCCCACTGCTTAGAGTGATTCGGGGGCTTTATAATGGGTGAACAATTAGTAAAAAAAATTCTACCCTAAAAAAAATGTGGTACATGGTCTTTAAGAGTGTAGGCAAAGTTTTATACCCATTTGACATGGTGCACGATTCAATTCAGTTCCGTATTGGAGGCATCATATCTCCATCTTTTTTGTTAAAGCACTTTCCAGGAGTTATATATACTGAAACGAAATAACTTTCCTTTCAAAAGATAAACAAAAACTGATAGAGATTTTATTCAATTCGCACTGTACATATGTATGTATGTATATATATATATATATATATATATATATATATATATATATATATATATATATATATATATATATATTTAGAATGCAATGGAACAGTTTAATCCATGCTCAATGTGTGAGTTAATTCACTATTCACAAACACGTGGATCAGTCTATGAGTATTTATATCGTGATAATATTCTGACATCCGGAAAGAGAGATCACTCATAACCGGAAGTCGTGGTATAATTCAAACGATAATAAAGATATTTAATATTTGGACCAGTCAGTAAAATTTGGGCGTTTTTTAAGAATACTGTTTTTGAAGTTCACTTTTCAAAACTTAAATAACATGTGATAACATTAAAAAAGTGAAGTGCCGACAAAAGATCAACTAGCAAGGGCCATCCGAATATAGCTATACTTCTTACTTCTTCTAACGCCAAAACGCATGTTCTCTTTGTTGTCTTTACTCTAGTAGTATTAGATCTAATAGTATTCGAGTGTTTAGATGAAGAATTGTCAATAATTATTATTTCTTTTTTTATAATTTAGCATTTTCTTTCTGTTGCTTTTATTCCAATTCCAGATCGTCATTCTGCGATCATCTGTGAGCAGCGGGAATAGGAAATAATGAATTAGCCTCGAGTAGGTCTTGAACTCCCATCACATTATTATTGTGAACAAGACGGGAATACCACTAGTATGCAGGGGGTTACAGTGAGTGAAAGAGAAAGATAAGACTGAGAATGGGGAGGATTGAGGGAAAGGGCAAAAGATGAACGGGATTCAAGAAGACAGAAGATGGCGATTGACGTTGCATTTAAATTTTTGAAGATTGTAGTTATCGGGGAAGCAAGAAATCGGAAGGGAGTTCAACAAGTGGGAAGTGCGAGAAAATAAACAGTAAAAGGGTAGGACCTAAGTGACAATCTAGTAGCGCGCTTAAATTCATGTACTCGGGGTACGAAGGAATAAAGTTCGTCAGAGCAGTTGCCATGAAAATATTTGTGGAAAAGACACAGGGAAGCCACGTTACGTCGGTGAGAAAGTGACTGAAGCCGAGATTCCTGGTCAAGATCGATTACATAACAGAGCCTTCTTTGAATTTTGTCAAGAATTTTAGCTACTTTACATATTAAGCTACGAATAATAATCAATTAAACAAATTCGAATAATAATGCTACAGGTATACAGTTTATTTTTTATACACATCATCAATTTTGTATCGTTTTTTTTTTTTTTTTTTGTTCTCCAGCACCAAGATCTCCATTATTGGAATTCACAGTCCATTTTTTGGGAAATGAAAATCAGTTACACCTGGGAATGTTGTCTAAATCGCAGATATTTTATGCTGCGTTTGCAGAGTTAGTATCGTCACAAAAATATTGGTAAGGTGTCCACATGTCGCAAATATAAAAGGAATTCCTGGATTTAGGATCGGGATAGATTCCAACAAGGGATGGACAAAGAAATTCTGGTTTCTCGTAGACAGGCAAATCTAGCGATACAAAAAAAAGAGATAAAAAAAAATGATTAAATGAAATATCAAATTTGAAAATTCTATTACAAAATTTTAATTTATTAATTTTGATTGAAAAATATTAGAGCTCAGGAAACACTTTTTTTTAAATGGAGTCACCAATGGTACGAACGTTGAGAAACTTATCTAAAGTATTATTTTATAAAAAATTTAATTCTAATTATATATATATATATATGTGTGTGTGTGTATAAATAAAATATATATATATATATATATATATATATAATTATTTATATATTATAGGCGCGGTACTTATTAGAAAGCGCTCAATATCAGAGATAGAGCTAACATATTCAGTTTGTCTGACGATCGCAAAAGCGTAAAATGTTATATTCTGTGCTAAGGGAATAAATACTTAACACCAGGTGGATAATAGAAGAAAGGTTTATTGTACACAACAAGTACAATATGAAATATGGTACAGTTATACACACAGGTCAATCTAGTAGTGAGTGCCACTAATTGGAAGGTCGGACATGCGTAGACGGTCGACTTTATAGGTACTTCCTACCTATAGTGTAATCATTCATGGGGGTGACTGGTTATTCCATTATATCACTATATATATATATATATTTTCTAACTATACATATAATTATATATACTCGACTCTCCCATCGAATTCGATGTATGAGGGTGACGGAACCGACAGCCCGACACCAGCACATGAGATTTGATTATAGTGGTGAAGGTTTTGTGCAGAACCATCTTTTTGAAGGCCTGAATGCAGTGATGCACTGGTCTCCAAACGACCCTCCGCTGGTTTTGAATTCAGAATTGTCCTTCTCTTAGACCCTTTTATTAGCACCTGTATTAGCACGTAAATCATGGATTCGACTGGAATTCGAGCTCGGCTCTCCGATTTCTCAATCCAAGCCGCTATCCATTACTCCACCGTGCCTCCAACGATGGAACAAGGACAAAAGTCCATATTAACATATGTCCGCAAATCCTTGGTTTTTGAGTTATTAGTATTAAAGTTTACGGTAGACGATGTTAAATGTATAATCCAAAAATACTTCTACAAACTTTAGCGGCGGGTTCTTGACACCAAAACAGGCTAAAAATTTGTTCGCATGATACGGAAGAAGTTAAACACTTAGGTTTGTTAAACTATAACGTTTTGACTTGATGCACACAGTCTCTGTTTATCTCTCTGTGCCTACCCTTCCCTCTTTTACCGTCTATCACTTTCTTTTTCTCTCAATTCGCAGCTTCCTTTTCTCTACTTCCCTTTTTCAGTTCTCTCTTTCTCAATTCTTGTCTTATGATCTACTCGCCTTCTATGTCCAGCTCTTTCTTTCGCTGTCCATCTCGTCTCTCTTTCTCTTGCTCTCTTTCTCCCTTTCTCCTGTCTCTTTTCTCAGTTTCTTTCTTTCTTTCTTTCTTTCTTTCTTTCCCCTTATCTTTCTGTCTACCTCCCTCTATCTTCCATACACATGTATGTATAATAGCGCCCATAACATTCAGATAAACATGATTGTGTAATCTATACTTACATATTTGGCAACTGGGTTTGATGCTGTTTGGTAAAGTGGTGCCAAGCATTTCTGTAAAATGAATTACATTATAACCTTTTAGTTTACGTATAAGAAAGAAAGAAAAAAAGAAAGAAAGAAAAGCTAGAAAAAAAACTAGAAATAAAAAGTAAAATAAAGGAAAGTTAAAAATGAAAAGTGAAATAAGAAATCAAGAAAGCTAGAAATGGAAATGTGACAGAAAGAAAGAAAAAAGAAAGAAAGCGAAATTAGAAATGAAAATTGAAAGAAAGTAAAAAAGAAAAAAAAAGGAAGTAAATGGAAATACAAAAGCAAGAAAGAAAGAAAAAAAGAAAGAGAAAAATATAAGAAACTTTGGAAAATTTGCAGTTTAATCCACGCGCTCAGTTTCTAATAAAAACATCCCGAATAGTTACATTTAGGTGTAAAATTACATGCTTAATTCGAAAATAACAAATAAATTTTGCTAAAATCTACCATTTTGAACTTATTGAAAATAAAAGTTTGGACTCATTCACATTGGGTCTGTCCGCCATTACCGACGTTGTTTTCATACGTTTGCCTTGAGTAGTCATGCATGGAAGTTTACTTAGATAACGGCCTTTTTTTACTGATTTTACTTGTCTCAATTACTGCGCAAAACCAAAAGAAGTCTTCAGACATTTTTTAAAGTGAAGCTTGTATAAAAAAATTTTTTTTTTGGTAAATTTGTTTAAGTTATTTAGAAAAGCAATGACAAGTGTTTTTTTTTTATAGTGAAGTTTTTTTTTATTTTTATAGTAAAGCTTTTTATAGTGAAGTTGCAATAACAATGAATTCTTGGTTAAATAATAATAAAATAAATAATAAAACAAATTAAATAAAAAAAACAAACAATAATTAAATAAATAATAAACAAATTGTATTAGTATTGAAATCTTATTTTAAGGTATTTAATAATCATGCTTTGTATAACTCCAAAATTATTTAAAAGTAAAAATTTCTTTTTATTTTGTAAATTATCATCCTCTTTTTAAATTTCGCGCAAAGTTTGCACATTGCGTGCGCATTAATCAAGACAGGTGAAACTTCTGCGCATGACAATTCGAGGCAAACGTATGTAGACAACGCCAGTAATGCCTGCCGTGCTTTTGCCGCGACGCGAATGAGTCTGAAATTTTATTATCGATAACTCCAAAACGGTAGATTTTAGCATAATTTCTTTGTTATTTTTGAATTAATCATGTAAATTTCGACCTAAATGTAACTATTCGGGAAATTTTTATTAGAAACTGAGTGCGGGGCTTAAACTGGAAAACCGTAACTTTTGGGGAATTATCACCAGAAGAAAAAAATATTAAAAAAAAAAGTGTGGAAGGCGTTGAGAATTGTGTTCTTAACATATTAGTAAATAAACAAACGAATGTGTAATATTTTACTGGCAATTATTGTTTGATCAAGTGATAGCTCTTTTTCTCTTTTCAAAATTGACATTTCTTCTGCTCACAAACTCGTTAATAAATGATTGCTTCTAACAAGTCAATGATCCTCCGTTTGATTTAAGCATTGAAAATTGATTTTCTTATGATTATTTATTTTAATTATTAATTGAGCTGAAATATACTCAAAGGACAAACTAACAAATTGACGTGTTATAATGCTTGGAGTATCTATTAGCAAAGAGCGTTTCAGTCGTCAAATAATGCCAGTTCGCCCGTCACGAGACTGTGGAGAAAACTATTTCTAACCGGCGGCTATCGAAGATTTCAAATACTAGACCAACCGCCAGATTAAAACGCCTCATTTGAAAAGCAGACGGTAGCTGGTAACGGTCAGTAAAAAATTAGAGAAAGCGTAACATGGGGGAAATATCTACGGCAAATTTAACATCCACTGTCGGAAGTCGATTTTTTTTGTTGTCTCTGATAAATTAATAGGTTGATGCGTAAACGAATAAGTGCAAACAAATTGACTGGTGTATTTTAAAAAATTTTTTTAAAAATTCACCAAATTCCAGTTCACACTCCTCCTGTCTCTTCTGAACAGGAATAGAAGTTTATCCCTTACTCCCTGTTTGGGATTGAGTTTCCGGTTCCTTCTAAAGACTCTTCATTCTCTTTCACCCCCAGTAGCCCTTTATGTTTTAGTGGCATTATCGCCTTGCTTGAGGTGAATTGATAAAAAATAAATTAATTAATCTACTTTAATCCAGTAGGTTATTGTCTCGTAAAATAATTGTGAGTGAATTTGAAACCTTAACCTTTTTAACTTATTGTTCACCCAATACAAGGCCCAGGAGCCACTCAAGGTAGAGAGTTACTGATTGAGGTTGTTGCGCGTAATATGAAGTAATAAATGAATTTTAAAAGGATATTTAGGAAATAATTAATCCAAGGTTTGAAGAGATTGTAGTGATTCAGAAACCTTCCCCTCGAGAGTTTGTTCCAGTGAAATAGTTGTCTGAATTGAACTTCATATTTACTAACGAAATACAATGGGAATAGGGATATCCGTTCCAGAGAAACATAGCAGGGTGGATCTTAGCTCTGAAGGTCAGGGCTGATGGACTTAATGAATGCAGCTCGTCATATCGGAAATAGCGATAAGCTTGCAACATTTCGTCTGCAGGCAAGTGGCAGTAGAGTGGAAAATAATTCATCGCCCTCAAGTCTGCGAAGATGCCTCTGAAGTCTGTCAAGACTAGAAAGTGATGACTGGGTATCGCCAACCCACATACAGCAGAAGTACACCATATTTTGTTAGATCTGGCTTTTGTAAAGATAGAGAATAGTAGGATGAGTCAAGTACTAACCATAGCGATACAGAGAACCGACCATTTTACCAACATCTTTAGTGATGGATCGTATAGATGTGTTCCACTTGAAGTCTGAATAGGAGTTCAATGCATATAGCCTCTTTGAGAGGCAATTCATCGTGAAAGGTGAAAGTTCAGGTTCTGCTCTGTGATGGTCAAACATACGATCTTGGTTTTGGAGCTATTGCGCGTTACAAGCCAGTCCTATCCCCCCCCCCATTGAGCCGCTAGATCTAAGTAAAAGGAGGGATCAGCTATCAGTATCTGGAGATGCACAAATATAGACTTGTATCATCTCCATTGATATTTACTAGATATCTGAGTATATTCTTTGGTATATCGTTAATATAGAGAAGAATGATTGTAAGAGCGAATAGGGAGCCTTGGGGAACGCCTGGCTTGATTACATCGGCTTCCGAAGACTGGCCTTTAATGTTGACCTTTATTGACCTATCTGTTAGGAATGACTTGATAACTGAGAAAACTCATCCAGATATGCCTTAGCTGGAGAGATTCTGCATCAAACGCACTATGTCAAAGGCCTCGAACCAGGTCAGTACATCAATGGGTGACAGTTTCGGACCACCAGGTGCTGTAAGTTTGGATGTGCGGGTGGTGTAATGGATAATGGCTCAGAATTGGAAATCGGAGAGGCGAATTCTGTTAGACAGCACGTCTAAAATATGACAAAACGCAAAGAGGCATGAACTCACTTTCATGTTTTTTGGGGTATTTTTTTTTGAGCGTTTCACCCTAAGCAAGGTGGGAAGCCACTAGCACGCAAGAGGTTACAGAGAGTTGGAGCTAGAGCAAATAGGAGTGATAGAGGAAAGGATGAAGAGAAGGATAGGGGTTAGATCAAGGCATCTGGAGACATCGATTGACATTACATTTGAATAGTTGGAGATTATAGCTATCAGGGAAACAGGAAGAGGCGAGGGAATTCCACAGGCGAGAGGTGCGAGACATGAAGCTACTGGAGTAGAAGAGACGGTTACATTTAACCGTTTCAACGCCTAAATTCATGATGTCTGGGAACCAGCAAAAGCAGATCCTCGGAGCAGTTACCATGAAAGTATTTGTAAAAAAGACAGACGGAGGCGACGGCACGTCTGTGAGAGAGCAACTGCAGACGAGATGCCAGGTCAGGGCCAGTTACGTTGCATATCCGTCTCTGGATCTTATCAAGAACCTTGAGACAGACAGAAGGGGCACCAGACCATATATGGCAGCAATACTCCATGCAAGGGCGAATGGTTGATTTGTAGATTTGAAGGATCGACTCCGGCGAGAAAAAATTCCTGAAATGTTATTGCTCTAAACAAGATACAAGGGAAAATTGGAATTACTGGAAGAATTTCATGATGCTTATTCTCAAATGACGCACATGTGTGTCTTGTGGCATGATTCTGGCGCTCATGTGTGTCCATTTCACAGTTTATTAGTATTATTATTTGTTGAAACTTGACTAATGCATGGAATAATAATTTGCGAGCCCCATAAAACTCTGTAGCATCGCCACATTAGTAGGCGTCGGCATGTCTCTAATCGCAATGGACCTTTCCGGATCTGGAAATCTGCCCTTTTTGTTGATTATGTGACCTAAATACTTAATTTCCTCCAAACCAAATTCGCACTTTGACTCTTTGACTTTAAAACCAAAGTCCTGAATCTTTTTAAATACTTGATTGAGATGCTCTCGATGTTCGTCGACGGTTTCGCTCCTTACTATGATGTAGGCGCACGTAAAGTCTAAATCATTCAACATTATTATACTGGGTGTAACAGTAAAATTCTCCAAATCGTGTAACAGCTAAATTGTCCAATTGTTAGATTAAGCTTTGAACTGTTGTATCTTAGAAGTGATTAAAGATATCTTACTGGAATTCCCAGTGGTTTTTACAAGACTATTAGACTCTACTTTGAACAATAAGAATGTATTTAGCTCTAATGATGATCTCTCTTGCTGTTGTGACCTCCTGATCCAGTTTTGCTCTCTACTGTTCCCTCTTTTTAAAAATTATTGAGCGTTCTCTTGATGGTTCTTGAATGAATTTTGATAGATGGAAGCCAGAGTATGAATGTTGGTACCATTACTGAAGACCCGAATGACCTTTTTCCTTTCACCATTGCTCAGTTGAGAAGAGAGTGGGTCTCGCACAAAATAATTTTAACCTGTTCACTTTCTAGCTGAATAACTCAAAGGGTTTTTCAGTGATTCTTACGACAAATGGTGTCGAGATAGCTAAACGTCTTATTTAAAAACCTGGGAAAAAGAAACCTAATTTTGTGGAATTCGTTGTAAATTAAGATTCGCGAGAGAAATGTGGTTGTCATTCCACGTTTGGGTGCCTTTTAAAAGACGACCAACACTTCACTGCCGGAGGAAGATGGTATTTAAAAAAAATCACTTACCTATGCAAATTCTTCCAGCCAGATAAGGAACAAGAGATGTCATGTCCATAAAATTACCAATACTGAAAAGTTTACAGTTATCCTGCCCAACAATAGCCGGAAATTCCTTTCCCGTCTGCTTTGTGCCGATTGCAAAGAGAATAACTTCATCTGACAGAAGACTTTCGGCTACTTGCATAACTTGCGTTGCATCCTGGGACTTACCGACGACAAATATAATGCCGATCTGAGGCACACCTATTCGCTTGTCGGCTCGAAACACCTCTTGCATGAGAAGAAGTCCGTTGGTTAAATTGTGTGCTGGTTCTTTCGACTGCTTGATGCTTGACAAAACAATTTTAAAATGTCTGCTACTGTAGCCACTTTGCAGGTTAATCTTTACAGAAGACGACCCGCTCTGTCTTATGACGGCCAGACGCGTGTCGCACGAATCGTTCAGATGGAAAAATTGGAGCATCTGGCCAATAAAGTATTTCTGGCCGTAAAATTCAAATTGATTTAATCTTGAGGAGCCATCGATCAAGAAGATAACGTCCACTTTGCCGTTACACACTAAATAAAATAAAATAAAAACAACGCTGAAAATAAAATCTCTTTCAAACCTAAACATTTTAATAATCCTATCTCTTTATCTATTTATCTATCTATCTATCTAATAATAATAATAATAATAATAATAATAATAATAATATGTATTTTTTGTAACGTATTCAATATAATAAATATAATATACGTTAATGGACTCAATAGATTTATTTTACCCCTTTCCAGCGGATCTGTATCTCTGCGAAACTTCAAGCCAAAAGATAAGTGATTTGATTTGAACATTTATTTATCTCCCTCTCTTTTCACTCATTCCCTCATCTATCTATCTATCTATCTATCTATCTATATATATATATATATATATATATATATATATATAAGTGAAAATTGAAGTCATCACTCAGAGGCTACAGACTGTTTTATGCTAAACGCAATCATCAAGCCACTTTTATATTTACATATGCTCTATTTCTGATATTGAGCACTTTATCCTATGAATATAGCATACCTTAAAACTATATTCTTCATATATACAAATAACAAAAACCACCACAATTAAGAACTTTCAACAGTATCAAAAGTTAAAATGGATATCACATGTAACTCGAAGAGAAAATAATGAGATGATGACATTCCACTCTACTTTAAATAAAAGGTTAGGAAGGAAACCTCCATCAATATTGAAAAGAGCGATAACAGCTACATTTCATGAAAAATTGTTTTAAGGGAGAAATATTTTATAAATTTCAACCAACAGTAGTACAAGCTGCACGGACAATGATTGCCGAATGTGTCCTTATAAGAAAACGGCTAATTATTATTACCATTTTGAAATTTTTTTAGCCTTAAAAATAATGTTTGATCATTAAAATACTGGTTTCAGTAACACTATTTACATTATTTGTCGCCATATTTATTTCAACGTTTCGGCCGTTGTACGCTCCGGCCTTCTTCAGATGTTTGGAATGTCGAACTGAACCCTTTATTTCGCTCACTGGGGTAGACTGTTCTAGTTCCACGTGCCATGTTTTAATGGATGCCAGTTATCAATTATCTCCTGCTTAATTCCTTCTCCAAGTTCTCCGCCGCCTTAACCAGGTATTGAACTCACACTCTTTGGTCCTATCACTGGATTTAATTAACGCCTTTATCCACTGTGCCATGTGTCTTTTAGACGCAGGACCCAAAGAGTGTGAGTTCAATACCCGGTTAAGGCAGTGGAGAACTTTCAGAGGGAAATTAACAGGAGATAACTGATAACTGACATCCATTAGACATGGCACGTGGAACTAGAACAGTCTACCCTAGTGAGCAAAATAAAGGGTTCAGTTCGACATTCCAACCACCTGAAGAAGGCCGGAGCGTATAACGGCTGAAACGTTGTAATAAATATGGCGACAAAGATGAGGAAAACCGTCCGAATAATGTAAATAGTGTGCATAATACCTCATCTCAGAAATATAGACAGATACTGGTTTCAATAAGTGTATCAGACAGAGAACTTTTCAGCGATCCTAACGTATAATAATAATAATAATAATAATAATAATAATAATAATAATAATAATAAACAATTGAGGTTGCACGGTATTGGCACCCGATGAATATAAAATACGGCACGACAGAGTGGGCCAATATCTGTACTGGAAAATCTGCAACACTTACGGAAAAGAAACTGCAAGAAATTGGTATGAATACCACCCAGACCCGGTTACGGAGATAGGACCTGTCACTTTTTGGGGGACTTTACAATATACAGACAGAGCAATCAAAGTTAATCACCCTGACATCGTGATCAGAGACCGCAAAGACAAAATGTGCCTCCTTATTGACATGGCAGTCCCTACAGACTGCAATGTATCTTTGAAGATCTTCAAAAAACTATCAAAATACAAGGACCTTGAAATGAAAATCTCAAAAATGTGGCACATGGGAACATCAACAATTCCAGTTGTATTTTGAGCCCTCGGATTAATTAGTAAAGATTCCAATAGACTGAAGAAATCCCTGGTAGCCCATACCTTAAAGAAATACAAAAAGTTGTACTCACAAGTACAACCCACACCTTACGGAGGGCTTTATATATGTAAAATGTGTGAATTTTTTCTCAATGAAAAATGTCATGATGCCATTTCTATGGCAAATAATGAGAAAAAAAGGCTTGGAAAATTTGTCATCCACAAGAATTATTGACGGCAAGAAGGGCGGTGGGTACGGCGTGTAACCTACCTAAAGACTTTATGAAAATAGATGGACGAGAAGGGACTCGGGTAGCAAAGGAACAAGTATTTCTTAGGGCTACGAAGAATAAGAAGATGTGGAGAGCCATGATCACCCATGGGGATAACAATTTGAAGAAAGTTACTCACCGCAATCGCACTGTTCAACGCCGAGGAAAATCAAGACAATTGAAGTGTAAGCAAACAGTAACATTTTCCCTTCAGTTCTGTTTTCGACAATAAAGCCGAAAAGAACTTGTGACTCATATATATGTAATATAGGTAAAATCCGGTCAATTCTTTTGAGAGATGACAGTTTGTCACGTGTTTCACGATGGAGATATTTAAAAAAAAAAAAAAACTGCCAATGCCATCGTAACAATGAACTCAAGACACATCCGGCTGTAATGGAAGCAGATTAGTTTTAAACACGACCACTCATGCCAGTCTCGACGGAAAACATTCATCATTTTTAAACTAAAATGTCGACCTGCCGAAGACCGAAGACTTTTTTTTATATATTGTTATCTCTGACAGATAAAAGAGTATACTTTTATTTATATATTTGTTTACTGGAGCTAGGGACACGTTTAAGGCAGACGCTAGAGTTTTAAAAATGAAGTAAAGAACAAAATTGTGTTTTTCATTCAACTGGCCTGACTTATTCCATTAATCACACATTTTAAGGATTGTTTTCGCGTTTCAATGTTTAGAATACACGAGATGCTTCGGAAAGGTTCGTGGAATTTGACTATGAAAAATATTACTTAATCTAACAGTTACTCTACTGTCACCTTCGAAAGAAGACTAGGTGTTAGGATGCTGCTCAGAAAAGGTATCAGTAAAAGTCCGTACTACACTCGGTTATTACGTCTTTTTGCTCAAGTGCACGTGAGACATTAAATTGTTAACATCTAATTTCTACAGCTATAGACATAGAATATGCTAAGATACGAAAAACGTCTTCCCTTAAAATGTTTTCGAACTGTACTAAAGATTCATTTTGTCCTTCATGTGGGTGCGTGGGTAGTGTAACAGTTAACGACTCGAAAAAAGAAATCGAATTCTAAGTTCGAATTCCGGCCGAGTTCGTTGCATTCACTTTCTCACCAATACCCTTGGAAAAGTTATGGATCCCTCTCTTCTTTCAGCTATCGGTTAAATAGTAGAGCTGATGGGACTCTCTTGCCTTAAGATGACAACCAGTCTACAAGAAAGGAAATTTTGAATTCGAAACCAACTTGAAAAGGAATGGGTTCCGTCAGGTTATCTTGACCTATCACACCAGTGCTGCAATGGTTGCAGTATATATGGTGCCTGTAAGTCTCTAATGGATTACTGGACTTGTGATGTAAGGTTACACTTCATAAAAGTTATCATCATCCTTCGACCTCCCTGTGGAGGAACTCCATTCCCAATCCCTTTCCACGCTGCTCTGTCTGCATTGTCGTCCCCAGATGTCCAACCCTGAGTTCCGAGTCATTGTATCTGGGAAAGTCAAATTTCATGAGAAGACACCTGTAGAAGGATTCCATAGAAGTAAGGATGAGGTGACCCTCCCGTCCGCTCGGTGATAGTGACCGGCAAACTGTAATCGCTTTTGTTTGAGTTTAAGAGAGATTGGTCTCAGTTGTCCGTAAATTGTGTTAAGCGTTGCATAAAAGTTATACTACATCTGTAATTTAATATATCAAATATTTATGCAAATGTAACAACTAATAATGGGCAGTCTTATTTACAAGAAAAATTATTGCAAGAAAAGCAAGAATTACAATACAGCAATACCTTACCATTAGCAGAATTGCCAGCTTTGTTTTCTCATATCCATGGAATATTAGTGCTCAAAACTTTTATTAATCGAAACCTCTGCAAAATGTATTTAAAAAGAGCAAATCTTATATAAAAAAGCATAGATATAAATCTTTAATAATAATATTACAGTTACACTTCACTTAACGACCTGGTCGCTAAATGAGAAGTTATAGCTTACTGCTATTTCAAGCATACTATACGTGAAACAAGTTTGTGTCAATCAGTTTCAGGTACCTTAAATGTCACTTTTGAACCATTTGTAACATTTCTAATTTATTTCTAAATGATTATACAATAGAGTAGTGCACTGTGTGTGTGGCATCCATCGGTTTCGAGAGATCGTGTATCTGCGTCCCAAAGAGTTATGCCTCAGCTGCTGATGGCGGTAGGCATCTGTTATGGCTGTACACGCCCGCACAAGAGTGACAGTCTCGGTTGCATGTCAAGACGCTCTCCCCCGATGTTGCTGTGTTGTTTTCTTTCCTTCGAGCACGCTTCACCCCGGCAGAAAACCTCCGTTTTTTCTTTCCTGGCTCCAGTCCTCGGTGTAAATCGTGTCTCCAGCGTGAGCAAACGTTGGTGATGTCTTCCCACCTCTCGATGATCATGTAATGTATTATACAGTAAATGTAATAGTGACAGTCACAAAGCACTGCCCGAGACCCTTAATCAGGCTCCCTGTCCCCTATTGAGGGGTTTGGGGGCAGTACGCACCGGCCCCGTTCAGCATTTGTTGGTAGAATCACATCTGTTGCTTCAAGTCTCTTTTTTCATCTGCCATCCAGCATTCAGGCCATATATTCGAATTCACATAGCAGTTTAGCACTCTTTGTTGCTAATGAAATTTTCTTATCTCTTAATACTTCGCTTAGTTTCTGGAAGGCATTTTTAGCCTGCTTAATTTTAACATCCCTAATATGTAAATTGCACCAGGCACTACATTCTTACAAATAATAATAATTTCTTCTAGCCTTTGACGACCTTGTTTCTCTTTTCTGTGTCTGCCCAGTCCTGTATGTGAAGATAAACTATATCCGGCAGCAAGGTCACTTATTGGGAGATTGGAGGTTTTGAGGGTCTCTTATTTGCTATTGTTCCCAGGTCCACCCTGACCCGGTGGAGTAGCACCTGTTATGGTCCTAGATATAGGAAATTAGTGACCCACCAAACAGAAACCAAACACTATGAAAGTATAAAAATACATTTTTATAATAAAAATACAAGTAATACATTTTTATAGTAAAAATACAAGCAATAAATTTTTATAGTAAAAATACCATCAGTACATTTTTGTATAAAAAAAAAATTATCAAAAATACATAATTATCAACAATACATCGTTAAAGCAAAATCACCAGCAATACATTTCATATTAGAATTACCAACACATTTTATAGCAAAATGACCAAAAATACATTTTATCTGTGATTAACGGCATACAATTGCGTTCAAAATAAATTTAGTTGAAACCATAAAACTGTGTTCAAAATATTTAGATTTTTGGATTAAATAATCTATAAAGGTATTGATATGCCGCTAAACAAAATCAACCAAATCAAACTGTGACTGCCAGCATCACCTGTGTATCTTATGTCCCCTGATAATAATTCTTCGTAGGTCTTGTAGTTCCCTTAAGATAGGCTCGCTGTATTGTAATGGTTATATTAACCGTTCCCCTATAAGTATTTATTGACCGAGCAACTAGTAATGTTGTCGGTTGAAATTTATAAAATCTTTTTCTTAAAACAACTTTTCAGGAAAACAGGTTTCGCAAGCCCACTAGCTGTTATCGCTCTTTCTATTGCTGATGGGAGTTTACTTCCTAAACTTTTGTTTGAAATAGTGTGGAATGTTAACATCTTGATTATGTCATTATTTTCTCTTTGAGTTACATGTAATATTCATTTTAAATGTTGCTTGTTAGTAGTCCTCAAGTGATGTGGTTTCCGTTATTCGGTACAGTTCTTTGTTTGTGATTACGTAGCGCCAAAACGTTCAAATAGGGATGATCTTTGTCAAAACCCTCAGGTTTCACTCTCTCAAAGCCCCTTTCCACCACTGACCTTAGAAAGCTGTTGCATTTTAGGGTTACAGGTCCTGATCCGGTCTGGAATGGTTTTACTTTGATCACGGAGTCGGCCAGATTCCAAAATAATATATGTTAGGCTATGGACTCTAGGGGTAAAGTTGAAAACACGGAAAAATTTATTTTGAAACACTATCATTTGAGAACAGTAATTTTTCATTTGAAATGAGCTATTGAAAGTTAGAGAGTTGTGTCCCTTTAAGTTGAAAAAAGTGTGACACACTGATATTCTTATTTATTATATAGATGAAGAATAGGCTCTTTGGTTTTATAGAATATGCAAAAGCGTTTGATAAAGTACGTCACAAAGAACTATTTGAACTGCTAGTTAAGCTTGGCGTATTTGGGAAGGATATTAGAATAATCCGGCATTTATACTGGTGGCAAATCGCCTGCATACGGATAGAAAATGAATTCAGTAAATATACAAACCTAGAAAGGGATGTAAGATATAGATGTGTCTTCTCACTCGACTTATTCAATTTATACAAGAATTATTTTCCATCCTCCAACCTCTCTCTCAAAGGCGGTATGTGACGAGTCTCTCACGCTCTATCGCTACTACCATGTAAAGTGCCCGGATGAATTACAGTTCTTGGTTCTGCCAGGTCTAACCTTCACGGCTAGGACGCGCCATGCCACTGACATTGTAGCAAACCACCCACATCCCCTCCATATTCCATCGGCAAGAAGTAAGTTTCACTCAAATAGCTTCTTCCCAGGAACTACTTCCCTGTGGAACGGTCTCCCAAGAGGATGTTTTCCCCGATCACTACAATCTTAACCTGTTCAAGTCTAGATTTAACCATTATCTTCCCTTATATCCATATAAACTACTCCTTAATGTAACCCTCTACCTCGAGTGGCCCCCGGGCCTTGTACAGTGTGAACCTCACTGTAAACGAAATAGAGGTGATTCCAAGTGAATTAGAAGTCCTACAGGATTCATTATTGGCGGCCACAATCTTTACAACATAAGATATGCAGATAAAACGCTGATGATAGCAGACACATAAATGAAACTACAAGAACTCTTACAGAAAATAGTGAAAGGAAGCTAGAAAAAAGGACTAAATATCAATTGCAACAAGACAGGATGCTTGGTTGTTAGCAAAAGGATGAGCCCAACAAGCAAATTACAAATTAGAGATACCAAAATCAAATAATTACAACAAGTTAAATATCTGGGAAGTGTTTTAACAGATGACGGAAAGTGTGACACTGAATTCCGGACGTGGATTGGGAAAACAAAAGATGCCTTTCAAAAGCTATGTAAAGTATTAGGAAATAAGAAAATTTCGTTAAAACAAAGGAAAGAGTACTGAACTGTTACGTAATACCAGTCCTCCTATATGGCCAATCTCCTCGTAGATGAAGCAGAGACTTGAAACAACAGAAATGTGGTTCTACAGAAGGATGCCGAGAATCCCATGGACCAAACATGTGAGCAACGACGAAATTTTAGAGAAAATGGAAACAAAAAGAACACTTATACTTAACATCAAGAGAGAGTTGAAATTTATAAGGCATGTAATGAGGACAGACGGCTTGGAAAATTTGATACTCACAGGATAGATTGAAGACAAGAAGGACAGAGCAAAAAATGCCTAGAGAGCGAACTTGAGTAAATTGATGGTGGAATAAGCTTTAGGGGGAGATCAGAAAATTATAAGATTTACTAAGAGCTACAAAGGACAGGAAAATTATTGAGAGCCACGAAGGAACAGGGTACATAGAAGAAGAAGAAGAAGAAGAAGAAGAAGAAGAAGATGATGATGATGATGATGATGAAAACGAAGAAGAAGAAGAAGAATGAATCTTTTTGGTGGTTTTCGTTATTTTACTAATATCTTCCTTTATCAATTGATTGGTTTGATTCTTAACATGAATTGTAATCACCGATCTGTTTTTTTTTTGCGGGGGGGTTATGGTTGTGATAACTTTCGGCTATCCCGGGGCTTTGTGCAAAGACCAAAAGGAGTGGTTATTTTGCAGATGATTCGCGGTGTACAAATGTTGCTATTGTGATGTTGATGATTGTGATTTCTTAAATTAAATAACTCGAAAATGAATACCAACAATCGTGAATATTTATTTAGGCATAAGTTATTCTCCAGTTCAGTATGGAACAAGAAAGAAAGTTTGTGTTGTTTGGTGTCAATGCCCTAAGGAAATTTCCGGTTTGTGGTAGACCAACCTAATCACATACCTGTGTCAAGAGGTAGGTGCCCGACTGTGCAAATTTGTCCGTTTTTCTGTTGTCAATATGTAGATGAATATGTGTAAGAATTTGGAGACATTTCATTGGTGTTTGATATTTCGACACGTTGTCAAAATTCCGGATATTACAGACGATGTTGACGTCAGTATGATAAATCAAAGAATGAGGCAGAAGAAAGTTGTAAAAGTTTAATTAAGTTTATACTTTGATTTTCCTAGCCGCGGGGAAAATTGGAGTTTATTTTTAATATTCCTACAATTCCTTATTCTACGTTATTTGATAAACAATTAAAATCACTAATTATTATATTAGTTATTCACTTATAAAGAGTGTTCCAAAAACCGATTTTAAATGTGAATTAAGTTTTTTTTTTTTTTTTTTTTTCAGATTTAACAACTTAAGTCTTTGGCAATTACAACCATGGAAAGGTCGGGTACCTCGAGGTGGTGTAATGGTTAACAAGCTTGTCTCGCTAGAACAATTACGACTGAGTATTGAGTTCGATCCTCACTGGGTGCCCCATACTTTCAGCCTTGTGCCACATCTAAACTACGTTTGGAAAATAACTACAACCATGGGGAGATTAACAATCAAACAACGTGTTAAAGTTATGGAAGCCTATTATGAAAATGAACGTTCAAACAGAAATGCACTTCGCGGTTTCTTTTGGTCAACATAATCGACCAACCGAGAGTACAACTGGAAACGATGTAACGTTGTTGTGAAGAGGTTCAATTGCTGCGCGCGATAACGAATAGAGGGGTCTGGATTTTCGGTCACATTCTCGTGCACTGCAGCAATGTTTTCAGCTGAACGGCGTAAACAATGGCGTATTCACATCTGCCCCGGACCCAGTTTGTTTGAATTTACGAACAATTTTCCCAATTGCACCCTTGAAACTTTAACACGTTGTTTGATTGTTAATCTTTCCATGGTTGAAATTGCCAAAGACTCAAGTTGTTAAATCTGAAAGAAAAAGAAAAAAAATTACATTTAAAATCAGCCCAACTTATTGAAACACCCTTTATATCTATATATTTTACTTATAGATATGCCATACGGTCGACATAATGTATATCAGTATTCATGTACGGCTAAACAGAAGCATTTCAAAACAGAAGAAATAAATCTTCTACATAAAGCAACGGCAAATTCTGTCCTCTAGCTCGGGCCACACTTGGTCTACATAGACATCTTATACATTTTTTGGAATCAGAATGATCCCGGAATTGAAAACCTGCCCTTCATCTAGTGCTTGACCATCCAGCATTGGGATTTGTGTCCACATGAGTAGGGAGCAGTTAAAAATTTAAGTTTTAAAATAAATAAAATAATTAGTGATTTTAAAACTTTTAAATTTATATTGAGTTTAAAGTAACACAAAATCAAAATCTTTGTGAATTTAATTTTTTTTTTTAAATTCAGTTTAAATATCTCCAAAACTTTGTGGATTGAGAAAATCAATTTTATTTCTTTAGAATGGCAATGAATCAGAGTTAAAGTCAGAGGTTTCGTGACGTGAGGTTTTGAAGTTCCACTGAGTTTGTAATTTGAAGAACTCAATTTTCTGCCTGAACTGGAATTTCGGCCCAAATCGGAGTTTCGGCCCAAATCGGAGTTTCGGCCCAAATCGGATTTTGGCCCAAATCGGAGTTTCGGCTGGAGTTAGAATTATAGCACGAATCACAGTTAAAGTGAGGTTTTGATGCTCCATGGAGTGAAATGAGGAATTCAAAGTTATTTCTTCAAAATTATCATTGCTGTTTTCTAAGCTGGACCAGAGGTTTCTTTAGTTTTGGGCCGGAGAAGCTAGCTTAAAAGTTCTCACAGAGTTCAGCTTTTAAACTAGTATTTAATAAAATGTTAGTAACTGTTTTATTTAATTTATAGCAACTAAAATAAAATTTTCATAACCTGTTTCATAGATATGACTTATTTTATTACTATAAATTAAATATGATATATTTTATTAAGATACATAAAATAAATTAAAAATATTACCTATTTTAAACAAATATATTATTTTTCTATGACTTTTTCTTACCTGCAACCCAAGCTTATGTGTTTTTTCTTGCCCAAACAAAATGTACCTTATGACCTTTTTTCCAATGACTCATTGCCTATGTCTTTTCCTGCAATCTAACCTAAATAGATTGTGTGTTAATCGTTGCTCTACAAGCACGTTCGTATATAATTCATTTACATATCGATGATCCAAAAGCCAGATTCATATTTTTATTCACATCGATTATTTTTCATCTTTCTTTCTTGTATAAGATCTCCTCTTCTTTTTTTCCTTTATTTCTTCCTTCTATTTGTTTTTCAGATTATTCTCTATACTTCCACTCCTTTCTTCCTTTCATTCTTTCTCCCTTTCTTTCTTTTACAGGAGCTCCTCTTCTTTCTTTCCTTTACATTCTAGCTTTTCTTTCAGATTCTTCTTCTTCCTCTCCTTTCTTTCTTTCTTTCTTTCTTTCTTTCTTTCTTTCTTTCTTTCTTTCTTTCTTTCTTTCACTGATTCTCCTCTTCCTTTTCCATCTTTCTTCTTCTTATTCCCTTTCTTATTTTTTTTCGTTATACTCCTTCACTTTTTTTTTTTTTTCATTTTCCGTCTCGTCAATCCTACTTTTTCAATATCTCATGAAGTATTTTTCTCAAATTACACTGGCTATCCCCCCCCCCCCAACACTTATTGAAAAAGAAATAAAATTCATTCACTCTTTTAATCTTCCTTATTTTCAAAGTGATTTTATTGATGTATTATTGCATAATAAACTGACCGCTTTGTTTATGGGCAAAGCATGAGAGATCTTATTCAAGTTTTGGTTCGTGTTGCAGTCATAGCAACAAAGGTCTGACGCAAACCTTTCATGACGATCCAAGAAAGAAAGAAAAACGTGTAAGAACTTGCAGCCAGAAAACTGCCTCCCTAAATTGACACTGAGTAAAAAAGGAACTCAAATACATAGATACATACATATATATATATATATATATATATATATATATATATATATATATATATATATATATATATATATATATATATATATATATATATAACGAATCAATAATCACTAATACCAAACAGATAAGTCAATATTTAATCAGTACCATATCGCACCACTAGAAAAATTATTTATTTTTGAGATATTTTTTTTTCAAAAAGTGCGTAACTATTATTTTATTAATAGTGACAGTTTTCAGATAAAATTGAACATGAGGCAATAAGCCCAATTTTTAACCATTTGCGAACAGCTGTTAGAAGTAAAGTAGTTCGTTAAAAAGCTCCGAACTTTTGCCTTGTCCCCTTTGTTTTTCATTGCAAAAAACAATAGGATGTATTTTTAGTATACGATAGTCACTATTCCAGCCTTGACTTAGTTCAAAAGCGTTTACGAGGCCTTATGAATGACGAATCATTTTCCATCCTACAACCCCTTTCCCCGCAGTCGAAATGTTGCTCGCCTCTTGTTGTTCTGTCGCTATTTTCAAACGAGCCACATTCCTTAGTTCCACCAGTCCCGAACTTCACAGGTAGAACTCGCCAACCCATACACATAGGATCGACTTTGGGCACCTCGAAGCGGTGTAATGGTTAACGAGCTTGTCTCGCTAGAATAATTACGACTGAGTAGTGAGTTCGATTCTCGTTGGGTGCCCCCCCCTACATTCGGCCTTGTGCCACATCTAAGCTATGCTTGGAGAATCATTAATGGGCACCTCGAGGTGGTGTAATGGTTAGCAAGATTGTCTCGCTAGAACGATTACGACTGAGCAGTGAGTTCGATACTCACTGGGTGCCCCATAATTTCGTCCTTGTGCCACATCTAAGCTATGCTTGGAAAATCACTTCATAGGATCTACTCCTCCTCATACCCTTTTTATTCTAGTGGTAAGGAAGAAATTCCACTCAGACAGCTTCTTCTCCAGAAATGTAACGTTGTAGAACTGGTTTTTGAAAGGATGCGTCCACGATCACTATAATCTTAACCTCTTCAAGTTTGGGGTCAACCGTTATCTATCCTATATATTCTCATAATCTGCACCACTTACACCCTACTTCTACGCCCTTACCACAACAACCATTTAGTAACCATCTACCATCAATGTTTCTTGAGCCTTGTATTGGATGAACAATAGTATAAGCAATTTATTTTTAAAATGATTTTTAACGAAATTTCCAAAAATATAACTTCAAGAAATGTGCATACTACCTCCGAACCTCCCGACCAGGGGTGTAAGTCTCATTGGGGGCCCCAGGCAGTGCTTTTCGACCCTCGCTATTTTATCAACATTTTCTACCTACATTTATATCTTTCTTTTTTTTTTTGTGCCGTATCCCTTCAGGACGTCGGCGATCATGGCTCTCCGCTTCCCCCTATCCCTTGTAGCTCTCAATAAGTTTTGTCCCTTTGCTACAGAAGCTTTTCTGTCATCCACTTGCTTAAGCCCGCTAGATATGTCACGTATTGTTTTCCCTTGTCTCTCTTTCCCTTTATTCGCCCTGTGAGTAGCAGATTCTCCAAGCCCTCCTTTCTCATTACGTGTCCCAGGAATTTCAGCTGCCTCTTCCTGATGTTCAATATAAGCTTCCTCCTTGTTTGCATCCGCTCCAAAACCTCATCGTTGCTCATGTCCATGATATCCTTAGCATCCTTCTGTAGAACCATACCTCAGTTGCCTTCTTCATCTTTGAGGAGACTGTCCAAAATTCGCTGCCTTAAAGGACGACAGATATCACGTAGCTGTTCAGTACTCTTTTCTTTGTTACCTCCTGCCTCCTAATACTCTGCCCAGTTTCTGGAATGCATCCTTCGCCATCCCATTCCATCTTTGGATCTCAGCGTCGCACTTATCGTCCACTGTCAGAACACTTCCTAGATATTTAAATTTCCGTACCTGCTTGATTTTAATGTCCCCAACCTGTAAATCGCATTTCGGGCTCATCTTTTGACTGATGACCATGAATTCTGTCTTCTTGTGGTTTATGCTAAGTCCCTTCTTCTCGTTCTCCTTCGCTAGCTTCTGTAGGAGGTTTTGTAATTTCTTTTCCGTGTCTGCTATCAGCAATGTGTTATTTGCGTATCTTATGTTGTTAAAATTTTGGCAGCCAATGATGAATTCCGGTAGGATTTCCAATTCTTTCAGAATTGCCTCGCTCTATATGTTGAATAAGTCCGGTGAGAAAACACATCCTTGCCTTACACCCCTTTCTATTTTTTGTATATCTACTGAACACATTCAGCTGCCAGTATAAGTTCTTGATTATTCTAATATCTTTCCCAAATATAACCAGGTTGCTGAGCAGTTCCAACGGATCATTGTGGCGTACTTTGTCGAAAGCCTTTACATAGTCTATAAAACACAGGTGCACGTCCTGCATTTATATTGCTCTTTCTGATAATATTCTGAGCATAAATATCGCGTTCCTTGTTCCAGTGTCTTTAATGAACCCGAATTGTTCTTGTCCTATCCCTGGCCTGATTCTACGGCGCGCTCTATTCATCAGAATACGGATGATGAGTTTTGTTATGTGGCTCATTAGGCTGATTGTTCAATAGATTTCACATTCGTTTGCACCTGGTTTCTTAGGCAGTACTAGGAAGATAGATATGCTGAGATCTTCCGGTATATCCCCACTGTTGTAGATTTAATTTTTTATTTTTGTGATCTTGTCTATGCCAAAATCCTTTAAGGCTCTCAGCATTTCCGTTACAATTCCGTCGGGACCTGCCGACTTGTCTCTTTTCAATTTCGTTTGTGCGGCCTCTACTTTGGATTTTAAATTTCAGGTCCGTTGGAACTTCAGTGTATTGCTGGTTGTTCTCTTTCGTCGTGGAAGAGTTCTCCAATATATTCGTTCCAGTGCTGAAGATTTTTTCCTTCTCTAATATGATAGTCCCAGCCTTGGATTTTATGCCGCCAGTTGACGAGTATGTCTTCTGTCCGTCCGCTTATTTGTTTATGCATATCTCCTTTGTTGGTGGTACTCAATCTCTCTATTTCAGTCCATTTTTTGTTTATCCACTCTTCCTTAGCCCGCCTGCATTTGGTCCTTATTTCATTGTATAATTTTCTGTGTTCCGTTCCGTATCTTGGCAGGGTTTTATGTTTTCTTTGCACCATGTCGAGAATCTCATCAGTCATCCGTTCGTTATTTTTTTCTTTTTGTCTTTTTTTCTCTTTTTTGTCCATTCTCCTTTGGGGTGATACCTTTTTGCTGATGTCACTACAGCTTCTTACGTAGCAAATTAAACTAAGCTCAATTGACTATGATGAAAAGTTTTCGCGGATTTTGAAGTCATTTTGGGGTCTTTTTTTTTCGTCCAAATGTGTGAAATAAAAATCACTGTATAAAATTCACTATTGGTTATCTCTAATGTAGAATGTGTTAAAATTACTCAACTTTTCAACAAGTAAAATCTGAAGTTGATATTAAAAATTCCCGCAAAAATATGTTGATTTATTTAAGAGGCGTTGATCTATTATGACATATCTTTAATTTGTATTTAGATACATTGTATTTATTTTGAATTTTTCTAGTTGAATTATTCAGCTATATTTCATATGATTCATTATTATTGATAATGACATTACAATGAAATGTATATTTTATATGAATACTACCTTATGAAAATTAATATGGAGTAGAGTTGGGGATCTGTATCATAGATTCGTGGGGAATCATAGATTTGTATGAGACTCTTGCATCAGCTTATATTTACAATACAATATACTAATTCAGTGGTGTACTATCGAAACTTCTAGATACGTGCAAGCATTCTTTGAGCAAAAAGCATCCACTTTATTCCATCTTATAAGGGACTCTTTGACAGTAGAACCTTCGACTTATTTCCACAGAAATATCAGATAAAAGAGGAATAATTATATAATTATGGCGTTAGATGGGATAATCATTTATTTTTAAAATGTTTGAAAATTAAATAAAGAATGTGTTCGAAATTTAAAATAAAAATCTCACATGAAAATATTTATTCTCATCAATAAAATTTATTTGAAAAATTAAAATAAAAGTATTTTATTTGAAATATCTATTTTTGTTTAATTTAAAATCTCTCCTTGTTTTATATTCTGATAAATGTGGGCCCTAAATATAATACAATAAATTCGTATGAATAGAATATATATTCTTTGTAAGGAAACAATTTGTAGATCCAGTTCCATTGGCGTATTTTTGTAAAGAGGGTTTTTGTTGAGAGTCTGGTTTCATTTTTAGGCCCAATTTATACAGATATCGTACGTCTTTTCTAAGTAAAAAAGGACTGCCGTGAGATGTTCTTTCTTAAAGAAGGCTTACCTTACAAAGGTTTCAAGGAATACTAAGTTATCCATGGAACTTCTTTTTTCCTAAAAACACATTGGTAGTCACTGATTTGGCCGTTAGTTTCCAGGTACCAAGTCAACCTTTTATTGAGATTCTTTCCTTAGTTTTACATAGGCAGATCGTTAGTGCTATCGGCCTGTAGCTTTCAGGGTCTGTGTCATCCTTTCCAGGTTTTGGAATAGGGATGATGAATTACTATGTCCACCTATTTGGGAAGTTACCACTTGTTCATATGTTGTTATACAAATTTAGAAAGAGTTGTAATGATTTGTTAGGCAACTGTTTTATGAATTGATAGTGGATATCATTAGCTGTATTGTGGGCTTTTTTTAAAGATTCATTTAGTTCTTCTATAGTGAATAATAGGTTATAGCTCTCGGCGTTATTTGATTTAAAGTTTAATTTAGATTGATGGATCACCTATAGATAAATCTATTGCAGATTAGCTGCCAGTAAATGGATTTATGTAAGTCTGTGTTTTATTGTTATAAATACATACATCATTGTTGTTTATAATCGTTTCTAATTAGGTTATGTTTTCATAGCCCCATATGGTGCTGTGACACCAGGACAAACAGGTGGCCTCATTGGAGGGTTCTTACCCCTCTGCAGAGGTGCAGTCAGCGTATTCTGAAGGCCCAGGCGACAGAGCGGGCTGAATCGTGGCCGAATTGGTAGAGGCGCACGTTGGCTGAAAATGTGGTTTTCCTGATGGAAAGAAAGGGATGCAGGTTCCATTTCTGTCAAAGGTACAATTTTTCTTTAGTAAGGCTTCTCAGTTTAGACCAGTTGTCATTAGTTTTATTATTTGATAAAAAAAAACAGGGATAGCAATTCAAATACTTGTACCCACTAAAATAACGTATATCTCTCTCTCTCTCTCTCTCTCTCTCTCTCTCTATATATATATATATATATATATATATATATATATATATATATATATATACATATATATATGTGTGTGTGAGTTATTGACATTTGGAAAAATTTTCATAAAAGTATGTTTCGAAAATAATATTCCATAATGGATTTCGCCTATATGGCTTCCTCAGATGGATAACGAAAAATGTGTTGTGTGTAGTGGATTTGTGTGTGTTTAAAATAATTAAATCTTATATTATTTTAGTTTCGAGCAACGCCATCTTGGGAAAAGTAATATAAGATTTAATTATTATAAACACACACAAATGCATAATATCGCCCAAATGTCCGCCAAGGATTCGGCGGCAGACCTCCACTCGATGGTCAAAATTTTTGATGACGTCTCTGCATAGTTGCTTCTCGATCTCACCAATATGCCTTATTATCTCACCCTTCAGCTGTTGAATTGTTGTTGGCTTGTTGGCATAGACCTTACTTTTGAGATGACCCCAAAGGAAGAAATCTAAAGGCGTCAAGTCGCACGTCGCTCTTTCGAGGGATGATGCAACCTGGGAACTTCTCATTCAAATTCTGTTTGAACGTCCATTTTCGTAATTGGCTTCGATAAACTTAATACTAAACTAAACTAAGTATTTGAAAAGAATAGTGCCACACAGTCTTCCAATCAACATTTGGACTTCCCAGGAAATATAAAGAAGAAATTGACTTCTGCTGGCTTCTTTTTCCTAAGGGAAATCTATTCTTTAAATAAATAATGAAAAGTTATCTCCATTTAAATATAGGGTATTTCATTAAGACGGATCAAAGTCAGCAGTAAATAAATCAGTTATTGGTGAAAATTTATTTATTTCTCTATTGGATCATGTTATTTAAGTCTTAGCGATTATAGGTGAAAAATAATATCACCCAAATGTCCACCAAATGAGATAGCGATATAAATTTTATATATCAAGAACAGTATGAGGGAAATTGTATGACAAAGCGGAAAAAGTTTACTTGTGACGCGTTTCGACCTAAATTTGTTAGGTTGGTAGGACTACACATGCGCACGACAGAGCTGAGAATATTAGAATTTATTTTGTTTTTTTTTTAGAATTTAAAAAACAAATTCTAAAATTTTAAGATCCCAAGTACCTCTCTGTCATGCGCATGTGCAGTCCTACCAACCTAACAAATTTAATCCGATGAAGAACATGTTACGAGTAAACTTTTCCACTTTGTCTTACATTTTCCCCAACGACGTTGGACATAACTTTAATTTCACCAATGCCAGCTTTATTAACAAAGAACATAACCCTTTAAAGAGAAAACATTAAAAACATTTATAGCAATACTACCAACTATTAACTCAGGTTTAAAAAAAAAATAGATTACATCGCCATTTTTCTACAGATCCATTATTCATGGATCTAACTTATGTCTTTCTAATACATAAAAATCAATGAAGATATATACAAAATGCACACCAGTCATGCTTTAATGAAAAATCAAACCAAATCAAAACTTTTCAAAACATCCTGCTGCGTCTCACTAGCCTTTACACAATTTAGCATCCAGGATGTTTCTCACACATATTTGAATATTATCTGTTAATTAATTATATGTGACACATTTCTAACCGGTAAGAAATAACTAGACAACATACCATTAATCTGCGTCTCTCTGGTTTTTATAATTTTCATCATTTCTGTCTTGATCTCTGACGAAGCTTTAATAAAGTGAAACATGTTAGATTGTGATCTATTTCCTACTTGTTCTTTATTCTGTCACACACACACACACACACACACACACACACACACACACGTTTGTACATTTCATTGAATACAACAGAAAAGTTGCTTTGATCTAATTTTTTATACAATTTCTCATGTTATCTAATATTTTTTTGTTTCGGATGATTGTTGTGGTGTTCTCCCTCTAAGAGACTGTTATAATCTTCCGCCTACTATAGGTTTAGTAGGAGAGAAGGTTCGGGCAACAGTGAACAGTGAATAGATTGAGAATTCAGCAGCGAACCCGTTGGGATCTCTTCTGATTTCGTTCTTTGTTAAAAACTTTTTATCATGAGTGTTTAATTTTTGTTACGTTTGTCACTTGTGTTTTTGAACGTACTTTAATTTTTATTTTATTTATTTATTTTCTCTGTGTGTGTGTGTAAATTTGTATACTCCGTTTTCGTTGGAACTCTATTGTGTTTTTCTGCTGTGGTGAGACTAGTACCATAATGGCTGTGTCTCCCCAGCAAAATGTACCAGTGCCTGTTCAGCCATCGACACCCGCATGGGGAGCAGATAGACTCGAGAAAAAAGGCCCAGAATATTACATGGACCTAAAAGAAAAATATCAAGATTTTATTTCGGGTAATGAACTTTTGCCGGTGCCTTCTGTTATGGGGGTAGTAACAGCAAGAACAATCTTGCTGTTGACGGCCGACGTCAAGACAAGAAAATTTATAGTTGTCAGCAATGGGGCAATGGAAGAGGCCTTGAAGACGTTAAACATTTGGGGCAAAGATTTTAGCAAGTAAATCTACTGCGATGTGGGACATTCTGCTACCGTCGGAGGAGGCGGCAAAGGCATTAGCCGGAAGTACGCTCACCACTAAGACGTTGAGGCTTCAGAACGAGTATATGGGCACCCGAAAAACCCGCGTAACTTTACATGGGATGCCCATGTATATTACTGAGGACCATTTAAAAGCCTTCTTTTCATTTTTTGGACCAGTGGAGGAGGTAACCCTTATCAAAGGCATTGCCACTAGTGATTTTGACCCGACCTAATTTCAACGAGGTCCCGCACGTTATAACTTGCCGTGGCAGAAATATATACGTCATCGTCGAGGGACGACGCCCCCATTATTGGATTTGTGGGGTTATCGGACACTTGGCAAAACTGTTTCCGACGAAGAATCTGACACCTACAGTTCAACCTGAGCAGCCCAGGGTGGAAGCACCTAAGAATGCCACTAGTGGTCCTGACGAGTGGACTGAGGGGGTGAAGAAGAGAACCAAAGTGACAGCCGCGGTGCCCCAGAAATGCTAATCAGAAGCAGCAACAACAGGAACCAATGCAGCAGCGACAGAAACAAAATCCGCAGGAACAACAAAAGCAGCCGCGAAAATTACAGCCCCTAAGTGAGCAACAACAAAAGCAGCAGCAGCAGAGGCCAGAGCAGCAGCAGCAGCCGGAAGGCTAAGAGCAGGAGGTCCAGCAAAATCATCAACCCGAACAGATGGAGGTAAACTTATAAAATTGTATTAGTTGACAGGCCTTGAATTTCATTTATTCGTAAGACAGTGTGTGTATTGTGAGCTGAAGTGGAATCAATTAGAACAAATAATATAGCATTGTTTCCCATTATGTTATTTTAAGCAGGTTATTCAGATGTGATGTCATCTCTTACAATAGAATAAAGGTTTGACAAAAATTCTAAGATCAATTAATCTTTATAGATCATTATAATTTCTAATCAATATCTTTTTACTTTACACTGAATTCGGACGAGCGTTCTCATCTTTACACTATTTACATTATTCGGACTATTGTCCTCTTCTTTTTTGCCATATTTATTACAACGTTTCGGCCGTTGTACGCTCTGGCCTTCTTCAGGTGGTTCGAATGTCGAACTGGTCCCTTTATTTCGTTCACTGGGAGTAGACTGTTCTAGTTCCACGTGCCATGTTTAATGGATGTCAGTTATGCATGGCACAGTGGATAAAGGCGTTAGTTAGATCCAGTGACAGGACCCAAAGAGTGTGAGTTCAATACGCGGTTAATGGATGTCAGTTATTAGTTAAAGACTTATTTATGGAGATGGGGGAAATGTCTCCACCTCGTTCTTCGTCACTGAAAAGAGGGAGAAATGAGGAAGAGGATCTCAAGGACTTTAAAAAGGAAAAGAAAGCTGATCGGTGTAGGGCGGAGAAATCTGGTGAAAATAACAAGAAAAAATCTGCCTCTACTTCGCCAACAAAAACAGTTGATCCTGATGTTACAAGTAAGGCAAGGAGCCTCTCTGTTTCCCCGTCTCCGACTTCTATTCCCTCTACCAACCCCTCCCCCAACGAATCCCCAAAAATGAAAAAAAACATTCCCCAGCGAGGAGAAGATTTGTGTTATCGACAGGCAGGCCTTTGAGAGAGACATCGGCTCAAAGAAAGGCACTATTGAAGCCCCTTTTCAAGTACACCTCTGTCGATGGGAAATCGATTGAGGACCCGAGGAACTTTCCCCAAGCCTCCGGAGTTATTACCCTAATCCGTAACACGGGGGTGGGGGAATTAAGAGTTTGGGACTATTTTGCTAGTGCCAAAGAAGCTTTCACTAATATAAGGATGGTCCAGATGAGGGCAATTGATTTAAAAAAGATGTCGCAAATGTGTGCTGGGAAGGACCCCATTTGGCTCCACCCCTCTTTATATAGGGCTCTCAAGCTAACCTTCCCGACAGACGTCGGCGGCATTGTCAGGGACGGTTGAATTACGGCCGATATCGGAACGGGAAGCCTTGGACAATCCGTCGGCGTCTTGACGCTCATAGATTTCTGACCAGTCTGTGTTTAAGAGACGCAGGCTTAAATCATGTTTATCAAGCTAGCCAACCTGAATGTAAGGGGCTTGAGAATATGGGTAAGGCTGCCCGCCTGCTACGTGGTCTCGGGTCCTTTGGTGTAGAAGTGGCCGCGATTGAGGACACTTTGTTTGCGACGTCGATGCCAGTGTGCTGTCTAACGTCTATTCAACATACGCGGACCGGATACCAGATGTGTTTCCTTGTTAATCAAACGTTCCCTGGATGCGAGGGTAGATTTTGTCCATGTGGGCGCAGCGGGGACGGTTGGTTGTGGCCGATATTGCAGTGAGCAGTGATTCGTTTCGGGTCGTTGCGGTTTATGCGCCCAACGATCAGGAGGAGCGTGTCGACATTTTCCGTCAGTTGGGGCCATTCCTTGTTGATTCTTCGCGTTTAGTCTTAATGGGGACTGGAATGCCGTCCTGGACCCCAAGATAGATAGGGGCGGGTGCTAGCGGGAAGGTATCGGGCGATCGTAGCTTGGTTAATCTGATCGGCGAGATTGGGCTCGTCGATAGATACCGGGTCGATCATCCGAGGGGGGAGATTTGGACGTGGGCCCTTAGTTGGCCGTCTTTCCGGGTAGCTGGCTACCCGGACAGAATGTTAGCGAGAAGGGTCGACCTAGATTTACTAGATTGTCCCACGTTCCACCGGTTAGACTATTCGGATCATAAACTCGTCTGTGCCCGGATGGTATTAGGTGCTAGGCCTAGAATGTCTGAACACAGGAAGTTCAACGTGTCCTTACTGGACAGGCGGACTTTCAGCAACAGCTGACTAGATTAGTGCAGCGGGAATTAGTGGGGGCGGTTATTGTGATTAGGTGGTGGGAGAGGCTTAAGGATAGGATTATGTCCTTCACCACTGAATATTGCCAACAACTCCCTCTAAATAAAGCTAAAAAGGGGAAGGCTCTAGAGTATAGTCTGTCCCGGGAGGTGGCTGCGGTAGGGGGTTCTCTAGCGATAGCCATAGCTAGGTAAGCCCTGAAGCGCGAGGCTAGCAAGCGCTATCAGGGTCAGGTAGTTAGACATAGTTTAAACAAGATGTCTAACGAAGCTGTGAATATGGACGCAGAAATGAGCAAGTAAGAGATCCGTCGAGGTTCCGATCGGTACATTCGTAAGGTCATTACCCCGGAGGAGCGTACTCTGAGAGCGACCGAGGACATGTGCGAGGCGTTTCGGCGGCATTTCGAGAGCTTCCGTGTGAATATGCGGTATTTTGGTGTATGCAGGATCGAGAGACGATAGACAAGTTCTTTTGGTGAATGATCAAATTGTAATGAATAAATGGGTCGCGAATTTGATGTTTCAGAATAAATATCAGTGAACAGTGAACAGTGAATAGATTGAGCGCTAGCTCATTCGATACACTTTCACTAGTTGTGTAATACTCTTCTGGTGTACTTACTGTTTAATATACGATATATCTGCAAACCTGGTTTTTGTTATAACTTAACCATTTATTTGGTCACAACAATGATAAATTATATAAAATAAGATGTAGCCAAGTTTTTGTTTTGTTAACAGAAACATATTATTTTAAAAAGTATTTTTTTTATATTTAGGGATCTTCTTATAAGGGCCAATATTTAAAATTAAAAATTTGGAATTTCTATATTTACAATACTTATTACACTAAATAGACGGCAAAGCATGGCAATATTAAATCTGAATAAATCAAACAAATAAACTACTCGTATTTGGTGGACTATTATAAAATAATGGCTATAAACTTGTAATACATAATTATTTATTGTTGTGATCTAGTAATGATTAAGGAATAACAAAACAAGACGTTGCAGATAAATAGTGTATTGAACAGTAAATACAAGAGAAGTCTGTTACACGATGACTTGGGAGTGTGTGTCGGTTGACCAGCGTTCAGTCTATATCACTGTCCCCCTGAGGCTTACTTTCCTACTAACTTTATAGTAAGTGGAAAAGTCCACAATAGCCTCACTAGTGGGAGCACACCATAACATTTATGAACATTTTTTAACTATATTTTAAGGTAAAAGATATAGACAATGCCGGCATAACACCGTTAATTCATTTCTTTGGCTTAACTGTACTTTTTTCTCAGCAAACTTTATAATATGTAATTTTTCTTGTAAATACAGGAAACATATTGGCATAACTACAGACGATAATGGATATATCCTCATTCATATAAATACAGTAGTTCTAGAATTGGAGATTCATTGTGGAATTCACTTGACTCACTTCTAGTAGTTGAATACTTCTTCAATGCGCTGCTGGCGAATCTTATATGTGTTGTTCTTGCCCTAAATATTAACGTTCATTACCAACCTTCGTTTCATTATTCTATTCCGTAACCTTCCCTAGGTGACAACAAAGGATTTACAAGTTCTAATTTATATATATATATATATATATATATATATATATATATATATACCTTAGGGTTTTGTTAACTTTTTTAAGTACCAAAAATATTTAGAAACTAAATATTTTTGGTGTCGTTCCCTGTAGTGAACTAAAGACATCTACCTTCTTCGCGATATTGGACTGCACTAATCATAGCGTTCGTAATTACGCGTCAAATCTTATTTGGTGCGAAAACTGGATTATACTATTAAAAGTAGATAATAGAATGTTCCAAAAGCAGATTTCGAGTAATCGCTCCGAACGTGTAAAGACTGGTCAGGCTGAGGAAATTAAAGCAATAGTACTTACCTTAGTTGCGAAAAATATTGCCCTTTCCGCGACGTCAACTGTTTGATAGCCAAGAAAACTCATTGAAGGAAAAAAAGAGAGAGATTTCCGCTCCTTTTATACAACTTATGGTAACACGGTCACGTGACCACTACAACTATAAAAGGTTAATAGAGAAGGCAGTAAAGTTTTTTTTGTTAATAAGCATTTCTACAACTCAAGGTAAGTACACCGCTTTCTTCCTCTCCTGACCAAGTCAATTTCTGTACACATTCCAGAGAAACAGAAGAAAGAAATGAATAGAACAAATATATAGGGCTCTACAGTGCCTTGGGGCCTTTCTTCCGGATTTTTTCGGAGGGATTGGCAGAGGAGAAAACGGTTTTCCCCTGTCGGGATGGATGCTGTAGTACCTGTTCCGTTCCAGGGGTCTTCTCCCATGCGTCCCCCACCGTTGCGTAACGTCTATTACGTAGCGGTGGTATGACCGGCTATGACCAGCTTAGACAAGCTATAGCCAGTTAAGACCACCTTAGAGAAGCTAAGATCAGCTTAGACCAGCGGTCCGAGTGGAAACACTCAGATCTCCACGTCAGGTTGTAACACTGACTCTTTGTAAGGCTCCATAGTGCCTTACCGAGGGCAGTTAACAATATTACTAAGAATTGTTATATTGACGCACCCACTTACTCAAGGAGGAGACTAAGCCTACCACGCCACCACCTCAGAGGAACACAATCTGGGCAGTACAGCGAGAGAGGGAGATTCGATCTCAACACACCTGAAGGGACACCAATCATCACATCTATCACAGCAAAATCATTCCTTGAACATCTTGCAGGGCGTTGCAGACCGGACAGAACCAAACCACCTCCCTCTCCTCGGAAGGTAAGGTTTGAGGAGAGAGAGGAGCAGAGGTAAGCTCCGCCGCAGGTACATCAGTAGACAAGGGCACCAACTTGACTTTCCCTGTCAGATGTTTCAGCAGTGGACCTGCCTAACCTTAGCCGACCCAATGATATCGTCCTCTCCACTAATCTCCTCCGTGACAATTCCAAAAACCTAAAAGGGTCTGGGTTTAAAAGTGTTCTTGACTAGGAACGCGTCCCCAACCCTCAGTCGGTTCCAAAATGTCACCTGAGAACGACCCTGGGACCTTTTCCTAAGGCTTAACAAAGTATTCATCATAAATGACTCTAAATTTCTCCGGACTTTAGTTCCGCACCTGCATGGTTCTAAGGAGTCTCTCCCGGTTGGTTGGCATAGAGGGAGCAAAATCCCCATCCTTTAGGTTCAACAGCAACCCGGGGTTCTCATTAGGCCTAAGAAACATGTTAGGTGTCACTGCTTCTCTCTCTCTCTCTCTCTCTCTCTCTCTCTCCGCATATTCCTGATAAGTGGGGGCGGTTGTTGATAGCCCTTTGGATATCGGATATAATGGTCAGTAGGGTGAAATAATCTACCTCACCACGGCCAACCACCTTGGAGTGGAGGGCAAGTTCCCACATACTTCCAACCCAGAGAGCGAAAAGTAGAATAGGACAGAAGTTGATTTGCCAAGAACCAAACCTGCTGAAAATCGTGGCACAACACCAATCACTTGAACATCCGGCCACTCCCGAGGAAGGTTTTTGCATTGTCACAGTAGATGACAGCCGGAATGTCATACAAGTTGGTGACCCCAAGGCCTGAAGAAAGGACAGTATACCCATGTTTGGCACTACCTCAATATGTACTGCTCTGACACCGTGACAAGTGAAGATAAGCAAATACATCTTCACCTGTCTACCACCCTTTTTAATCCAAAGGTGTCCATTGAAGTCAATTCCAGTATGTTTGAAGGGAAGATCCAGTTCCACACGTGAAGTGGTAAGTTGGCCGCATTTGGAGGTAGGACTGTTTGACATTGTACTTCCTACACAATGCGCAATAACGCAGAACAGTCTTTGCAGCTTGTCTTCCCTTAGGTACCTAGTAACCTTGACGTCTCAGTTCAGCCAAGGTTGAGCCAACCCCCAAGTGCTGGCACCTCACGTGACTATCCATTATGATGAGCCTCGTTATAGGGTGATGCTTAGCCAATAGGATAGAGTGTTTAACCTCCATGTTGAAGTGAAGGGACCTACCAATTGTCCCACCCGACCTGATTAGGCCCTCCTCATCAATGAACACATCAAAGTCCCAGACTAATTCAAGGACTGTCCTGCCGGCAGGATCCAGCAAGAATTCTAATTCTTCAGAATACAGCTGTTGCTGCATATTCGTCATAAGAAAAATGGCAGCCACTGTCCCTTCACTTGATCCTTCAATGTCAACCTCCAACCGTCTCGACCTATTGATGAATTTGAAGACTAAGAAAGTTACTCTCAACTGCTTCACGAAGGGTGAAAATCTCTCAAGTGACAGGACCGTTGAGAAATCTTCTCCCTGAATGACCGCGGCATTCAATGAAGAACGGGCGATCCGTTTACTTTGTTTCCCGAAACAGACAGGATGATACCTGATTGCCACAAGGAGTGGTACCACAACTCAACCAATCCGGACCGTAGCACCAGAAAGTGCATGCTCTGAACGTTTTCAATGACATACCACTGGTGCTTTGTAGGCAGCACATACCGGAATGAAGATGAGAGGCCAAACAATGACTCCAAACCGTCGCTCATCTGCAAGACATCCTATAGTCTATTTCTCGCAAAGAGGTTCTTACTAATGATGGACCGAGACAGAACCCAAGAGAGGACAACCTCAGAATCTGTGGCAACATGTATTATGGTCGGTTTGCAACTCCACAATTCTTCAAGACAGTGAGCAAGCATTTTAGAGCCAAAATTTCCAAGGTGAGAAGAGTTTTTTTTTTCTTTTCAAGGGTGCCACCTTAGCCTGGTCAAAAACCATGCAAGATTGGTGGCTCGGCACCATATAGTCAGTGAGCCTACAGTCGTGAAATTTTTTGGTTTCCAAGTTTTCATTTCTGCGAGTGTTTTCGACGATTTTTTACGTGACTTTTTGAGACGAAATTTTTTTGTTCGATAACAATTTTTATAACTTGGAAACAAATTTGGGAATAATCGAAATTAATTGCGAAATCAAGCAAAAGTCACCCATGAAATAAAAGTAAGTGTTTCTATGTACGGAAAGTAAGGACCTACATACATCAAATTATCTTTAAATTAAGTCGCGGCAGAAGAATTATTGTTGAACTTTTAAAAGTTAAGCTTAAATATTAATGCAATACTTAAATGCAGCGATCAATTTTGAGTTCATCTGTAGCTTATTTTTACCTCTCGCATCTATTCCTACCTACCTATTGTGATGAAGGCCTGATCAAGATCCGTAATCTTATATATATATATATATATTAAAGAAAAACAGACCACTTTAAGGTACCATTATAATAATTTATTTCACCAGAGCCCTTTTAAAGGATGCCGGATCATCAGATAGCACTTCCATATATTGTGGGAAACTTGTCCCGGTTTTCCCACATGAAAGGGCTGAGGTTAAAAATGCGACGATATTGAAGAAAAATGCAACAACAGCTTGAATTATTAGAGCGGACAATTCTCTCTTTTTAGGGGAAGAATAATGACTCAAACTCCTGCTCGGTGTGTAACAATAAATAAAGAAAATGTTTATTTGCATGTACGAAAAAAGGGGTAAAAGGATATACATAATTACGGGAGACAGAAAGGAAGAAGAAAATTCCCTTAACTTTAAAGGAACGAAAACTGTTTATAAAAGGCGGCTTGCTCAAAATATTTCTCTGAGCACCTAGAAAGTTCTTTAAGCGAGTAGATTGTTGTTAAGGGTTTGAAATTCACTCACTCAAAGTTATTGTTGGGGAGGAAACTGTCAAAAGAGCCGAATTTTGTAGTTGAGTTCGTAAGCCGGCGACAGCAATCTTCTATTTGCAAGGAGACAGATCTCAATTAGTTTTTAGTAGTGGGCTGACGTTCTGTCTTTACAGTCCAGCAGGTAGATTTCTCCGAAGCCGACTTTTGTTCTATCGCCGACCTGATGTTATCACAGGCGGTTGTCGAGTAGTCACTGCCAAATAGGCGAAGATTCTCTGTATTTATTAGGAAATTAGGAGGCTCAGAAATATCGGAGACTTTTCCCTTCAAAATTGCTACACAAATTTCGTTAGAAAATATATTCTTATTTCTGATAAGAACAAGGCTTTGAGAGCCGGAAATGGTCCGACAAGCTGCGATCGCCTCCCCCAGATTTCATGGCACCATGGCAGGATGATGGTGTTCAAACTCCTTTTTATATTTTCCAGCTCTCACGTTCGTCAGAAAATATATTCTTATCTCTCATAAGAATCACGGCTTTGGGAGCCGGATTTGAAACCAGGAAAAAAAAATGTTGGGGCAAGTGTCACTGTTGATAAGAATGGACCATTTGTAGATGTATGTTTATTGCTACGTGAATAACATGACCACACAATTTATATTTAACGTAATATACTACAAAATATAAAAAAGCAAGAAGGAACAAAAGGTTTTATAACAACAAACATTTATATCTATTTTGTGTGTACGTCTGTAGAGGTTTTGGTGTTATGTCCCTTAGATTGAATTAATTTTTTTTATCTGAGCTCACAAAAGTTGAATGATTTATAAAGCTGAAAATGCTAATAAACTGTAGCTTTAGAAGAGTATTTCAAAGAGAAAAGTTCTTATTGCTTGTTTGGAATCTTCTGTACGTTTGTAATGTAGTTTGGAAAATTTCGCACGTACGTGCATGCGTGAATATGCTTTTAACGTCTGACCGCCCATGGTCGAGACGAGATCCTTTTTACAATGACATCTTGTAGCGAGAAGAGAAGGAGAGAGTAGCAAGCTCGTGTCTGCTATTTATAATTAATGTAATCACGTGACAGGATCACAAAAAATTGGCTGGAAACTTGATTTGGTCACGCGCTGGAAAAATATTTGAACATGGGTGGATTGCACGCCCACTTGTGTGTATTAACCAATTAGAAGCTGATATTCCTGAAAATCTGCATGAAGCTGAATAAAATTCAACATTGATAAGAAAGTGGTAGCGGGATGCTAAACAAGGATTAGAGAAGAGGCTAGAACGTGAACTTGTAGAATATTGTAGTCGTGGTTCTCAAATTAAATTCTAACATCATATATATATATATATATATATATATATATATATATATATATATATATATATATATATATATATTGGTTTGTTCGTTATTTAATCTTTTTTAACCTCTGTGATGCGTGTTCTTAGCGCATATAATTATTGTACATTTAACGATTCAAGAAAAAACAACTCCACTTATGGATCAGCAAATAAATATATATTAAAATATAACATACAAAACAATCATGCAATGAAGTGTAATGATTAAGGAAAAAAAAGTTATTCCCCTTCAACTGCATTCTGATTTACGATTGAATGTTCGAAAGAGCTTCTCTTGAATAAGAATGTTCAGGATTCTATGTTGAATAGAGTTTGCTGTTAGAATAGAATACAGCTAATTAAGAAATGTGTTGTTTAGAGAAATTAATAGAGTTCTGGTTCATGAACTTGGCTGAGTCACAGAGAGAGATATGTATAATGTGTTACAAAAATCTGTGTCTGTGTGTGCGTTTGAAGTGTTGCGAGTAAAGTCGTAGATTTGTGTGGACAGGCGAAATAGCTGGACTCTACTGGTGGCTTGTGGGAAAATTGCTTCCTTTAAAGACACCGGTAGGTTCCGAGCGAAAACGCGGGAAAAATTGATTTAGTATTAAAATGTTTGATTGGTTAAAATTTGACCAATTACTGATTTTGTATCAAAGGAACATGTGAGCAAGTTCACGACCGAAAAATTCAAAGTGATGACTGCGATTGCTAAATTGTCTTATAGAAAAGCAGTATGGATTTACTAGCCAATCACAGACGAATAAATTGTGGGCGTGGAAAAGCATAGTAGTCACTACAGCTCCATTTCAAAAGTTTTTTTTTTCATACACAAAGCATTTAACACCACTAACTTTGTAGTCAGAGATAGATTTGACGCTGTGTCGATATTATGAACAGAACAGGATCAATCTTCTAAAAGGATAACAATATTTTTCGATTCTGATAACTATTGCAGCCTAAGGCAATTCTAATCTGCAATAAAACGTTTGTTAATCTACATAATTATTTAAAAAAAAATGTTTTCCCTATTTTTTTTACTAGTTAGACCAATCTACTTAAGGTTCGATACAGACAGAATGTCAAAATGGAACTTGAATTTGTTTCCCATATCACATGTTCAAGTTACAACCTAATCTGTACGCACAAGTAAAGTGTACGCCGGCTTTGTGTCCGCTTGAAGTTTTTAACTGTTAGTGTTCATCAACGTAGAAAATTGTCAGTCGATGTGAAAAAGTAACAAAAAAGAAAGAAAGAAAGAAAGAAAGAAAAAACTAGTAGAGAAAGAGTTCATTATCGGAAATTACTGAATGCCGTTTAAAACCAAGAAAATATTTGTGGGGTTATCATGGAACAATTTGATCGGAAAAGAACAACAACACGTCCTAAAATAAAATCCTACAAAAAAACAAAAAAAAAAACAACTCATGAACTGTATTTCTTGCCTTTTACATGCATACAACATCACATAGTAACCCTCGACCTTGAGTGGCTCTTGGGCCTTTGCATTGGGTGGACATTCATTAGTATTAAAAATTTTTTTAAAAAATAGTTGTTAATTCAATTGTTACGGCAAACCATTTGTGATTTGATATACAGTGTAACCCGGATATAAGAGAGTTGTCGGAACCGGAGAAGAAGTCTCTTATATCCGGGTTTCTCTTATATCCGGGTTTGGTCTATTTTATATACATTAACACAGGCTCTAATTTGGGTCCAGAGAAAATCTCTCTTATATCCGGGTTTCTCTTATATCCGGGTTTGGTCTAATTTATATACATTAACACAGGCTCTAATTTGGGACCAGAGAAAATCTCTCTTATATCCGGGTTTCTCTTATATCCGGGTTTGGTCTAATTTATATACATTAACACAGGCTCTAATTTGGGACCAGAGAAAATCTCTCTTATATCCGGGTTTCTCTTATATCCGGGTTTCTCTTATATCCGGGTTTCTCTTATATCCGGGTTTCTCTTATATCCGGGTCTCTTATATCCGGGTTACACTGTACAAAACCTTGGTTTTACTTTTACAAGAAATATTTTTTGCAGAAACACAGGTAGTTTAATCCAATAAAAACAGAATATATATTTTTTAATTATCCACAACGATTGAGATACGACCAACGCCCAGTTTTACGTCTTTAGTGCTTCAAGTTTCATCTTTTCGTGCATTGTCAACTGCACACCAATTCTAGAAGCATTTCTATCGTTCCCCTTCTTAAATTATTATTTTCTCAAGAATGAACAGGTCTCTTTATTAATAAAGAGTACTTCATAAAGATCGGTACAAACTAAATCAGAAAAATGCATTTTTTGAAAAAAAAATCACTGTTAGAAAAAAGATTGTGTTGCATTTACGAACACACTGAGCGAAAAAAAAAAAAAAAAAAAACGTGCACGTAGCCAGAAAAAGAAATCAGACAAACGGAACAAGGGAAATAACTCTAATTGGTTTATTTGAATCCTTCCCAGAATGCATGTTTATAAACAGCGCCAAAGTTGATTTTGTTGTAGTCATCATCGTTAGGTATTTTTATTTTTTTTAACCATATCAAACGTAGTAATCTGGTGGTAGACGACTTTTATACCTTACTAACAATGGAAGACTGTTTTTCACCATGGAAGAAGCCGTCCGATGTAATGAAATTAAGACGAAAAAAGAGACGAATGGAAAATAAAAAGTTGGCCGATTCGAAGCGAATAAAATTGCTTGATGAGAGAAACCCACATGAGATCGTAAACGAAAAGAGTTTTTCATCGGATTTCGAATTCGGAAGCATCGATTCTCCTTTGTTTCGATCGAAGAATCCTTTCAGGAGGAACAGTTTAGAAAATTCGGGTCTAGTTTCTCTTGAAAATAACGACGAAAAGTTGATAAAAACAAAGCATACATTGTTGGATGCACTCGATCACCAAGATTCATTGAATAATAATAATAATGTGAGTATTTATGACTTTTAAAACAATTTTATTTTCTAGATTGTAGATTTATTAAATTTCCAGGGTTGTTTTTCTTTCCATTACTAATACCATCAATAAATGAATATTATTCTTAGTTTTGTGGCCGAAATAAAGGCTCCGCAGACTGAAAAAATTTTTATGAACAATCTGTTCGACGATCAATTTTGCTGGCAATCTAAAAATGAAATAATTTAAAAATTCATTTTTTTAAATATAAATTTTAGTTAAAACAGTTTTATGGTTATTTTGATGGGCATTGAATTGACTGAAACAAATATAAATTTCCATATAAAAAAAATAAATAAATGATTAATAAAATATTTTTTAAATTATTATGTAAAACCGCATAAAATAAACTTGGTAATTAAGTAGATATTTATAAAATATTTGCACTTTTAATATATTTTCTGTTTATCTTATTTTTATTTTATGGATACAACTTTTTAGTTTTTAGGTACCTCCATGAGATCGCTAAAAAAAAAGAGCAATACCATGATGAAAAACGCCAAATTTGACGAAAAAAAAAAAAATGTTATCGTCTAATTTTTAGTTTATATTATTAAGAGGAAAGATCAAAGTTTATTTTAATTATTTTTTAAAAATTTTTCCTTCTTTTTAGAACATTCTAAATTTTGATTAAAAAAATCTTGTTTTTCTTTGTATCACCGGAACTAGTAAAATAACATCATTTTTAGCACGTTTTTGTGTGTGTGTGTGACACATTAATTTGGAAAATCTTGCAAAAATAAAAATGATTGTCGGATGTTAATGAAACTTTCAGAAACTATTCACAGATGATCGAAATTATTATAAATATGTTTTTTTTTTTGTTTTTTTTATTAAAGTCATGGATGGCAGAATTTTTTTTATTTATTTATTACCCCCCGCATAACTAATTTTATGAAAACGCTAGAAATTCGATCGCATCGGGTTTTTTAATGATTACAATAAAACACAAGGCTTTGAAGAATGCAAATCATGTTTTTTTTTGTTTTTAATTGGACCACCCCCTACCTGAAAATCAGCTCTGAATTGTAAGTAACATTCAAAAATCTCAATAAACAAAGATATTATTTAATTTCAAATGCTTTTATTTGCTTTTAGTTGTTTTTATGAATATGGGCAATATTTTCTGAAATCAAAAAATTTTTTTGATTAAAAATGAATTTTATTACAATTTTGTTATTTTTTAATTATAATACATTTCATTTTTACATTTATTTAAGTTGTTAAAATATTACAAAATTAGTTAAAAGCCGCATCGGGTTTCCTAAGTGTCCTTATGACTCATGAGATAGATCTTTTTTTAGCTCGTTGGTAATTGTATCATTTTGACTAATCAGAAGATCCGCAGTAATTAAGAAATTTAATTTTGTATTTATAATCGGGCTGTAATAAAGTACGGAAGACCAACCAGAATACAATCAAGTTACGTTATTTGAGTTAAACATTGTTCTCCGCTGTTAAAGCCTTTACTTTTGCGAAACAGGTGTAGAGAAGTTAATTTGATCTTTCAATTTCAACTGAGAAGGGTACCTACATTACAAGTAATCATCTTATGAAATTTATATGATCTTATTTTTATATTAATCTCAGTTATGACATTTTTCCATAAATGAAATATCAAAATTAATAATAAAATGAATGGAAATACAAATAACACAGTAAAATGTAATAAATGTACATAAAATACTATAATTTTATGTACACTTCTGATAAAATTTCATAAGAAAGGTACCTATAAATTAATTGGATACCTTTCTTTTGAAATATGAAATTTAATCTTACTCTTAACAGACTTATTTTAATTTCTTTATAACATATTTTCCATAAAGCATCGTAAACGTAAAGGTGAAAGCTAAGTACAAAAAAAAAAAATTAGAGCGCTGAAAGTTTTCCTTAAAAATAACGAGGTAAATAATTTGTTCACTTAAATGTAAATTATTTCAATTTTCTCCTTCCGTAGAACAAATTATCCTCATGGAATCCGCCGTCAATATGTCATTCATCACCTGTCAAGTGGCGCAAAAGTTTATGACCTGCTTTGTTTTATTTTCAAATTACATCTTTTCGGCGCAGAAGCTAAGTTAAGTTTGGTTCAAAATATTTTAAATAAACATTATAATTTCTGATTTTCTTAAAATAAGTTTTGAAAAAATGATAATTGATATTTAAAAAAACTTCAAAGGGAGATTTTCAGTTTTTTTTATAAAATGGAAAAAATGGTCAATTTTGCTGACTCAAAAAAAAAAAACAAGATTTTTAACAAAAATTTCGGACGTACTAGGAACAATTAAAAAATGTAAAAATAAAAAAAATACCCCCAAAATACTTTGATCTTTCCTCTTAATAATAACATAAACATTTAGACGATAAAATTTTGTTTGCGTCAAGTTTGGCATCTTTTTCTTCATGCTATGCTCCTTTTTAGTGATCTCGTGGCGGTACCTAAGTAAATGCTTTATTTAAAACTCAAATATTTACTTATCGTAATAAATTATAATCCGTTATTAAATGGTTAACAGCAAATGATGGTTTCCGTATGGGTACAGGTTTGATTCCTGTCAGAGATAACGTATATTTCTACAAAATTTCTCGAACATTAAGGTAGGTAAATGGAATTAATTCTGTTTTTTGACTAATATCTACTTCACAATTTTATCCTGTGTGGTTTAAAAAAATGCTACGTAGGATAAATTAACAATTCTAAGTATAAAATAGGTTTGATTACTACTAACTATACACAGTTAATAAAAAATATATATAATTATTTAAATAATAAAAATATATAATTAATTTAATAAAATATATAATTTAATTAATAAAAATGGTTATATAATTTAATTGATAAAAATGGTTAAATAATTTAATTGAAAACTACGATGGTTTAACTTATTTTTCAGATTATGTGATTATTAGTAAATTTTTCGTTATTATTTTTTTTTTTTTTTTTTTTTTTACTGCGTTTAAAAAGAAAAAATTCAATTAAAAAACATTTTGAATTTTGATTGCTCACTAAAAAAATCTAAATATTTTAAATTATGTCACTTTCTTTAAATGGTACATATATTGGATTTGAAGTCTGCGATTGGCATTTGTTTTGTGGGATATAAATACAATGTTTAATAATAAAAAAAGAGATTTATTGAACCATCTGACTCAAATGAGCGATATAACACGAAACTATGGAGTCTGTCAAAAACGAAGCCCATTGGCATATTTATTGAATCTCTCAAATGCAAACCTTACCTGAATTTTGCACCCTAAAAACTCAATTTTTCAGAAATTATTATTTTTCCTTTCTTTTGTTTTTGTTTTTTGTTTTTAATTAAAAAAAAAAGAAAAAAAGTAACTTCTAGAATTCTCCCAAATTTGGGAAAAGAAAGTGTGCTGTAATAATAATCAAGTATTTTTAATTCATTTTAACTACTTTAAACAATTTTCGCATAGCAAACTCTGAGTTACTTCCCTTACATTTCACCACATTTCTTTAACTGGATTCATCATATTCTTAACTTTCCTTATCAATTCCGAGCTCCCAGACTATGAGGATAGTTGAAAAAATTAATAACTAAGCAAATTTAAAGGAAATAATTCAGTGTTATTTGCAAATTGTTTAATATAATAAACTCGACAATATTTTGTTTATTGAAAAGAGGAAATTAAACATAGAAAAGAGACTTGTAAATTTTATTATAATGGATAGTTGAATTGACAAAAGCAAAAACAATTGACTGCAGATTAATGGTTTAAAAAAAAGGTATGGTTTTTAGCAAAAGAGGCAGCCAAAGTTGCTAGTTATGTATGGGGAATCTGAAAATCAAGCAAATGTTGAAATTTAGTTATTTAGATTGTGATATTGGAAAGTGTGATACAAATTGAAATTGATTTATCTTGCACAATGTTTATTCACTTGATTGTACCCCAAATAGACCAAAACAAGCAAAAAATTTATTTTCTGGGTTTGCATCAATTTCATTGACTTTTAATAGCTGTTTGGAGATCTATTCTTGACAAAACCATGCAATTTGTTTATTTGAGGACAGTTTTTGGCGGTTGTATGGATAAATTCAGTTTTTCAGATGGCTACTGATTGAAAATTGATTTTTATCACTTTTAAGCAATTTTTCAGTCAATTTAGGATACAAGGAAGGGAAAAATCACAGAGCAACTGAAATTTGAGGGTACACTCTGAAATCTGCTCCATATGTCTCACCTCTACTTTTACTACTCAGTAGTAATTTTGTTTCTCACTAGATGCCCCTACAAAATTCAACATTAAATAACATAGCAAATGTTTAAACCAACCTAAGATTGACTGATTTGTTGGTTGTTATTGTACATGGGGATAAAATATTTAAATCAAAAGTTGGATGACAGGACTTGTAGAATCTTTGGCAACTGATGGTTCAGAACCTTTTTCTATCTGGGCAAATTATCCAGCAAACATTTGAATTTCATGCATGTTTACCAGACTAACTCACCAGGTGTATTTATTTATTTTTTGTTTAACCATCTCACCCCAAGCTAGGCAACAAAGCTACTAATACACATGGGGTTACTGAGTGTAAAAGAATACAAGAAAAACATTATTAAGGAATGAGAACAATAAAAGAACCAAAGACAGAAGATAACAATTAACATTGCATTTAAATTTTTGAAGATCAAAGTTAACTGGAAAGCAAGAAGCAGGGAGAGAGTTCCAGAAGTTCAAGCAAGATGCATAATTAGTGGGTCAAAGGTTGATTATTGGATTGTTATCCATAACTTCTATTAATCCAGCAAAACAGATAAAGCACAGTTCTAAAACCAAGGGTATCAGAAATGTTTTGGTATACTTATATTAGTAAATGCTCTGATATAATAATAATCAAAGATTTAATTGCATATTAGAAAAGTTGGCTAATCAATTCAGTATTTCAACTTGTGACTCGATAATTCATTTTCTACTTTCTGAGTTTACTGAAATAATCCTTAGTTAGAAATGCAGAAAATTTTGTACTGAAAAGAAAATGTTTTCTTTTTTCTTTCTAGCAATCAACAAACACATCTCTACAAAATTCACAAAGAAAATTGAGAAAACATTTGTCTGCTACATATAAACGGCATAATGAAAAGAAATCATTTGATATTTCAGAGGAACCAGAAAAGGTCAGTTCTATTTTAGCTTTCGTCATTTCTTTCTTGTGTGAGTATGAAAAAAACTCTGATGTTCGTTTATAGTTCTTTTTCTATTACAGTGAAATGGCTACTGATTTTGAAGAAAGATTTTTTTTTTCTTTAAAAATGTTTTGTAATTTACTCTGTTTTGAGTTGCAAAATTTGATTTTTGTTTAAATTCTTTTTATAACTCTTTTCATTGACATCATCTAAAAATCACGTTTGGTAAGTTATGTAAATTGAAGTGAAAATTGTCTTTCATTTTTACACAATCACACACACACACACACATATATATATATATATATATATATATATATATATATATATATATATATATATATATATAAAATTTTTGTTATCAATACAATGTTAGGTAATGTAGAAAAATTATGTGCAACTCTAAATTAAATTTACTGTTTCTAAATTTAGTCCAGATTCTGAAATTAGTGGACTTTTAATATATTTTTTGCCGTAATAAATTTCATTGTCTTTTTTCTCTTTCTCTTTCTTTTTCTCTCCTTCTCTCTCTCTCTCACTTTTCTGAAAATGCTGATGCTTGGTCATTTAGTTACATTTGAGGAAATGGATCAGGACTTTTCACCACTTCTTTGTCAAACATTAGAAAACTAATGAAAAAATTCATAGTATTATGTGAACAATATTTCATATAAAATGTATAAGTATTTGTTTTCTAGCTTCAGAATACTTTAATATTAAATGTAGTGTGTGTGTGTGTGGGGGGGGAGTCTAATATAGTTGTTGGCCTGCCCAGACAGTAGCAGCAAAATCTCTTGCACTTATAGTCAACCATGTCAATCCTTTCACTTATATCTGCTAATTTCATTAATTTGTTCTAAGTGTGTCAAAGGATAGGAAGTTGTGGAAAGCCATGATTGCCCACATCGTTGAAGTGAAATGGCACATAGATGGAAGTTCTTTATAAAAACGATTTTCATTCCTTGTTTCTGCAAAAAAAAAAATTCTTCTCGAGCAAATACCTTTAGTTTCAAATAGACAGGCCTGAATGATGATTCTTTTCTTGAGAAAAATCCACCTTTGACATCCTTATTCCAACCACCCCTTTTTATTGAATTTTAAGGCAGCTTCCTTCCACCCTTTAATTTACTCTATGAACTTTTCTCTAGGACAAAGTGTTTCATTATTGTAAACTATAAAATAACTCCAATGACCCTGTTTATTTGAAACTCGATGACAGTGATAGACAACATTCCAGCAGTTTGAGCTTTAAAGTTAAATTCTCTTTTCTTATGAGATTAAATTTTTTTTTTTTTTTTTTTTTGTAATTTTGAATCAAGGCATTATCATTCCAAGAGTTTGGATTATTGATCTCGGTTTTCTTATTACAATATTTTTGCTAATCCATTGTAGAACTATTCACACAAAAGACATTTCTCAGTTATGTAATTCCTGAGAGAATGTTTATTTATTTTTGCTCTTGTAGTCAGATAGGGAAAGGAAATGCCAATCTATCTCTGTGACCAAGAAGAAGCGAAACAGTTTCAGTATGCCAAGAAAAACACTCCACTCAAGATTAGAATTTACAATTCTGCTCCAATTTACATCATCTCACTTATAGAGGAATAAGTAAAATCAAATGTTCACTTGTTTCTACTTGTAATTTCATGGAGATTACATCCACTCATCAGAGGGCTAGATTGTAAAATTGAATTTATCCATTATCAATTTTATAGTCAAATCCCCTGAAAAGTGGATGTAATTGCTGCAAAACTTTGAGTATGAACATTTTAATTTTATTATCTATCTCTTGATAATGAGCATTGTAATTACAAAAACTGCTTGCATTAAAAATGTTAACGACTCTTAACTTTTTTTTTTTTTTTTTTATACACACATACCAGTCTTTTCCCCTGTAGAAGGGAAAATAGCTTACCTCCGGGAACAAAATGCACCCATATATGCTTCTACAAAAGGATGCTAAGAATACCATAAACTGAACATGTGAGCAACAACAAAGTTTTGGTCTGTTTTTGTTCCATGTTTAATGGATGTCAGTTAACATTTATCTCCTGTTAATTTCCCTCTGAAACATGGAACTAGAACAGTCTACATCAGTGAGTGAAATAAAGGGTTCAGTTCGATATTCCAACCACCTGAAGAAGGCTGGAGCATACAACGACCGAAACATTGTAATAAATATGGCAACAAAGATGAGGACAAGTCCGAATAATGTACATAATACCTAATCTCAGAAATATAGACAGTCACTGGTGGTGTTTTTTGTGACTTAAATCCATTAAGTAATTTAGGCATTTATTTCCTTCTCTCTTGTGATTTAATTTTAAAATAATTCTGAAGAAATTGTCTGGATAAATTAAAACCATTTTGTAATTTTGGTCTGATGAGGCAGATATTAAAAATTTATCTGTCAAAATAAATTTATTATTGAATTCTTCGATGATGTGTTAAGTTCTTTCCTTCTTGGTGTGTGTGTGTATGCATGCACAAATCACATTTATTTTAAATGCCAAATATAATATTTTGATCTAAAAAAACCCCTGTAATCTCAGTATAACTGTGCCAACATTGCGATAACCAGATATATTGTTTAAGATTTAAATGCCCAGTCTATACTCAGCACCTGAAGATTGCATTGTGCATAAAACTCTGAATCATCCTATTGGTGAAGGATAATCTATGTATGTTATATATATATATATATATATATATATATATATATATATATATGGTGATGGAATCTGAAGTGGAATTGAGAATTGGAAATAACGGAACTTTTTGGGATATCAGAATTTTTAACCTAATTTCTGATTCGAAAAATGATTCTTTGGAGTTTTTTTTTTTTTATTGCTGAAAACTGAATTTCCCATTCCTGGTACTAATGATAAAAAGATATAAATATTTATTGATTTTAAACTATCAGTAAAACTAAAATCTATAGATTCTAATAACACCGAAGTTAAGTATGATGTAAATTTATTTTACTTGTGAGTATATATAAAAAAAAAAAATGAATATATGTAATTTCTGCCAATGTCACATTTAATTTCTTCACATAAAAAATTGACCTTGTGTCACAAAAAGTCCTCAGTGGTGAGGCAGTTAAATTACAACAATTTGTTTTTATAATAGTTTTAATCCATAAAATCATTTGTTAGTCTCAGTTTTTGATAAGATTTATTTTTGTTTACGTAGCATACTACGTAAACTGAAATAAATCTTCTTTTCAATAACCGAAACTTAAAAAAGTAATCATTCTTTTTATGAAACTGAAATTTGTTTCTATTTCTTAAAATTTTATAGCTTGTGAAATGGATTTTCATCTTTATTTATTAAAAAAATAAACAAACTTTTATTTGAAGTTTCCTGAAAAAAAGCTTTTTCACTCAAAAGTTTTGATTTAAAAAAACCTTAAATTTAATTTCCATCAAAAATTGTGTTTAATTTTATTTTACTCTTTATATTTGGCATAATTGAACTTTCCTGTGTGAAATTATAGCATTTAAAATATTTTGAATTTTTTCTCATTTAATCCTCGTCAGAGCCAAATGAGACGCAAGTTTTATAAGTAGAAATATATAAAAAAAGTTAAAAATGAGTATTTTTATCCCATTTTATTTGGTGTGATTAAACTGTTTTTTTTCCATTTTTAATATAATTTGATTCAATATTTTTAAAATAAAACTAGTAAAATTTAATCTAATAAATCATTGAAAAAAATTGATCACATGCAAAAAATACACATTTGCATTTGTTCTCATCCTTATGAAGATTTTAATCATTTTAAATCTTATTTTTGTTTTAATGCTTTGTAATAATTGAATCTCATCCCTTATAAAATGATCAAGTTGGATATCAGTGTTATTTAGCTTTCAACTTCCAAATATTTTTTAAAATTTCTTGTAAAGTTTGCTAAAATTGCTTATATCTTTTATAAAAAAAAAAAAAAATCAAAGTATGTTTTTACAGTGTTGTTGCACTTTTACTCATTTTTTTCTTTTAATAAAAATAAAACACTTTTTGATTCTTTTTAGAAATTATTAAATTTTTTAGTTGTGAGAAATTTAGTTTAGACATTAAAATTTTAGTGATTAATTTTTTTAGACAAGATTGAAAACCCCTTATTATTTATTTATTAAGTTGCTGTGATAATTCATATTTAATTCTTATTAAACACCTGTAAGCAAATTTAAAATTTGCATTTATTTTTTATTCACTGTCCTGCAGAATTAGATACTCCTTATACTTTATTAAAATATATAGTTAAAACCATAATACATAGGATGATGCCATTTTGCTTATAATTTTCTTGTTGCAATATTATATATATATATTAGGGTGTCTCTGATTTTTGAAGTGCATGCTGAAATTCAATTGTCATCCCTAAATTTGTTTCATTCATTGGAAAATGCCACATATAAAATTTTAAGCATAATACTTAGTGTGCCTTTGCTTGTTAAAATTTAAAAGGGGGACAAAAAAATTGACCCTTTTTTATTTTACAATTAATAGCAAACCATTATTAGTTGAATTTTTACAAATTATACACATTAGAAAACTAGATATATTTTTTATCTAATCATGAAAAATTTAAATTTTAACCAATGTTTATTATTTTCAAACCCCAATTGTGGCAAGTGTATCCAATGTCAAGCAGAAAAGTGTAGGTTAGAAGTTTTTTAAGATTTCTGATGATAACCAAAATAAAGCAATATGTCAACTGTGGCTAGGTACTTAAGTGATTGACGTAAAGAAATTGTTCTCTTTATTGTTTAAATTCTTACCCAATTTTTCAAATAAAAAGAAATTCATTTTTCTACTAAATGTTTTTATCAATAAATGTACTTTGTTCATTAAGTTTCCCAAACCACCTGTAGGACCTGAAAATAATTAATTTTAGTCATTGTAGGTATTGGATTCATATCTGAATCTGGAATTTATAACAATATCAAGAATTGTATTGGAATCAGTAAAAATATTGGTATCATTCTATCATATATATATATATATATATATATATATATATAATGAGGAATAGATATTTTTTATTTATTAATCCAACAGATTTTTATTATACATAGGTATGTGTACATGTCTTCTTTCTTTGTATTTGCTGAACAAGAGTTAGCAAGGCAAAAAATTATTGTTAAAAATATAGAAAAAGTAGATTTATTAGGAGATAAATGAGGAAAAGTTTAAGTTTTATACTGATTTCATGGTTGGTAAAACTAGTTATTTAAAAAAACCCAACAAAATGCACAAAACCAATATAAAAACTTTCTTACCCATGGCTTCTAAAATTCACAATGCTGGCACTGCATTTTTCTGTAGATCAACAAGAATATATCTACGAAAGAAATAAAAAAAATCATAAAATTAACTTCACAATAGATCATCTTGTATTGTTCATGTATGAATAACATTCAGAGTTGTTTATTTATTAGTGATTAACATTACATTACAGAAACAGTAGAAATCCACAACATCTGGATGATATTAAAACAGCATATATATATATATATATATATATATATATATATATATATAATTGCTGTAATATAATAGTCATGCTCATATATATGAGGTTGGCTCATGATGTTGCATTTTTTTTTTTTCTTCTTTGTGGAGTGTTAAGAAATCATTAATTTATTGTATGCTATGTTTAGTGTCAATTCCAGGTTTTGAAAGTAATGGGACATTAAATTAGGAGAAGTAAACGTGTTTTATGATTTATGAAACACATTTAAGAAGACTCTACCCAACCTCCAAATCTCCGTACAGTGTGATTTTTATTATTACAGCACTTGACATTTAAACATTGGGAAGTTAGAGTCAGTGTATAGATTTATATTCAAATATTCATTCTGATCCTGAAAAATAATTTTACTTTTTCTTTATTTATAGGACTAGTGAATATAACTTTTAATTTCGGATCCCAAGAAGTTTTTTTTTTTTTTTTTTTTATTCTACATAAATTTCGGCCTAAGGAATCTATTAATTGCTCAATTACTTTTGCTGGAAAATTAATTCTAAAGGATTCATGTTATACACAAATATAGGCAGTAATATTTTAAATTAGCTGTGTAATAATATATCACAAAACAATGTTTCATATATTTTTACATTATTTTTAATTTGATTTTATTTATTTATTTTTTTTTTTTTTTTTTGACAGTCTTTCAGCTTGGATACTTCAATGCCATCTTCAGAACTCGAAGCCTATAATGGGTTACCTGTTGACTGGAGTCTTAAACAGAAAATTCGATTAATTTCTGTTCATCCTTTTAACTGGTGCAAGCATCTTAAAACGTCAGAAGAGGCAGATGGAGTTTACAGCTTTATGCAGAATCCACTGACTCAGTTGGAACAAATTAAAATGGTTGGTTTTATTGCATGTTTTTCATTTAGTTTTGTACAAAATAAAAGCAAAAACAAAATTCATAAAATGTATATGCCTGTCATGGGCAAACTGCAGCCCGCAGGCCACATGTGTCATGTTTAGCTTTCTAAATGGCAAGCCTGATTTCATGAGGAAAATAACATTCATTAAAATTTTATTAATTTCATTTCATTCTCACTTGTTCACACACACTTTCGTATTTAACCACGTACAGAAACAATGATTTGGTCCAGTGTTTATTGAATTTTGTAACTTTTTATTGAAGACAACATTTTCATCATTTTAAACCATATTACTAAGGAATATCATGTGTTTTGCTTTTGTTTTAGAAAGAAGAAATACCTATAATGTTTTTTTTTTCTTTCTAGAGAATTATTATTTATAAAAAAATTATAACATAAGTATGTTATAAAATCACTACAAAAATAGCCATTTTGTTTCAACACACTGTCTTATCAAGTGATGATGTTGAAGATAAAATAAATGGTTTTAAAAGTTTCAGATTAATTAACGATCCTGCACTAGGGGGAAACATTGTTACAAAAGCTAGAACAACCAATCAAAAACCAAGTATTGAAAGATTCAAAAGCTTGACAACGAAATCATGTTATAATAGCTATTCAGATCTTTAAAATACATGTAATATTAAAAATAATTTATACTAACCAATAATTATAAAATTATATGATAAAATTTAATATTAAAATTAAAAACTGGCAATTTTAAAATCCAAATTTAATCACTATTAAGTTTAAAAACTACAAAATTATTGAGAAAAGAAAAAATATATATGTTTATTCAATTCATTTCTTCATTGAAATTACGTTCGACAAGACGCTACAATATATCCGGTCATTTGACAATACATGTATATATATTTTTTATTCTAAAGTGTGTGAATGTGGTCTTAAACTCACGCGCAAAACAACAAAAACACAGAGTATAATACATAAGCACCCAGACATATTTAGATATATACACACACACACACACACACACACACACACAAAAAAACTACATTTTTAAAAAATAATATTATTCAATATATTAAAACGAAAATTCCAAAACCATAAATATCAATAAAAATATATATTAATCATATAAGTTGATAATAGTTTCATTATATGTTAGGCAAAGAAAAACAGGATAAAGAAACCCACAGATACATATATATACACGCAGCAGTATGAATGTGTTTATATATTTGTATGTTAGGGTATATGTATATTGGTGTGTGTTGGTATTTGAATGTATATTTATGTATGTATATGTTAGTACGTTTATATATGTATTTGGTTGAGTGTTGTTGTATTTTTATGTATGCATGTATATATTGGTAGTTGTTATTATAGATAGATATATTTATATATATGTTTATTTGTAGATATGTATGTATGTGTGTATATATATTTATGTATGTTTGTTGATGTATATGTGTGTGTTGGCACCTATTATGTATGAGTTTGTTTGTGTGTATGTGTGGGTATGGAAACTTTGGTATGTCATGACTGTTTTTATATATGTGAGTATGTATGTGTGTATTTATGTTTATATGTATATGTGTGTACATGTGTACTTGTTATCATAGATATGTATATGTGCATATATGTTTATGTTTATATAGTTATTTGTATGTATTTCTGTATGTATATGTATGTATGAGTGTATGTTTATGTGTGTTAATTTGTGTTTGCTGCTGCGTGTATATATATATGTATCTGTGGGTTTCTTTATCCTGTTTTTCTTTGCCTAACATATAATGAAACTATTATCAACTTATATGATTAATATATATTTTTATTGATATTTATGGTTTTGGAATTTTCGTTTTAATATATTGAATAATATTATTTTTAACCATTTTTATCTTTGTATATTTGCTCCCTTAAGTTATAATTTAATAAGTGGTTAGCATTTATTTAATGATACTTTAAGTTTTAAATATTTATTGGTTGTGGTATCTGATTGTCTATGTCATTGTCTGTGGATGTGTGTACGTGTTTCTATCGGTGTCTATGTGTATGCAGAGTGTATTCACATTTAACTGTGTGTGTGTATAGGTGTTGGTTTCCCCGTTTCCCTTTTTTCATAAAGGGTTGTAGTTTTTTTTTTTGTGTGTGTGTGTGTATATATATCTAAATATGTCTGGGTGCTTATGTATTATACTCTGATTGTGTTTTTGTTGTTTTGCGCGTGAGTTTAAGACCACATTCACACACTTTAGAATAAAAAATATATATACATGTATTGTCAAATGACCGGATATATTGTAGCGTCTTGTCGAACGTAATTTCAATGAAGAAATGAATTGAATAAACATATATATTTTTTCTTTTCTCAATAATTTTGTAGTTTTTAAACTTAATAGTGATTAAATTTGGATTTTAAAATTGCCAGTTTTTAATTTTAATATTAAATTTTATCATATAATTTTATAATTATTGGTTAGTATAAATTATTTTTAATATTACACGTATTTTAAAGATCTGAATAGCTATTATACCATGATTTCGTTGTCAAGCTTTTGAATCTTTCAATACTTGGTTTTTGATTGGTTGTTCTAGCTTTTGTAACAATGTTTCCCCCTAGTGCAGGATCGTTAATTAATCTGAAACTTTTAAAACCATTTATTTTATCTTCAACATCATCACTTGATAAGACACAGTGTGTTGAAACAAAATGGCTATTTTTGTAGTGATTTTATAACATACTTATGTTATAAATAATAATTATATCTGCTCTACTTTGTATTGAGCACTCTTTTAAGAATAGTAATTGTTGGTTATTGGAATTCATTCCATATATACCAATTATATACTTGGGGGTATATATATATATATATATATATATATATATATATTAAATGTTTTTGTCTAGACACATGAATAAGTTAGAAACAAATCACATCCTGCAGTGTGTATTAATCACCCTTTCATCAGTGATAAGATTATACTAAGGTTTTTAATTATAGAAATAATCTTTTCTCCAAAGAAAAAAATCAATTTTACCCATTTCTTACGGATACGATTTTCTATGATGAAAATAACTACAGTACCATCAATGAAAAACTACCTTAATTTTTTTTTTTCTTTTTAAATAGTGTGGCCTGCGTTATGATGATACGGCCCATTGTTTAAAAAAGGTTGCCAATAGCTGATATATACTCTCACCACATTAGCCATGTCCTTGTACATTTTTGTCTTAAAATGTTTATAAGAGAGATAATTTTGATAAATTATATGTGAAAACTCACATATGAAAACCTTAATAGTAAGAACCAAACAAAATATGTTGACATTTTTGACATTTTTTGTACTATATTAGCTAATTAAAAATAGTTATCAGTAAAATTTAAACTTTAAATCTATGAAAGTTCAAATGTAGCAGGTTGTTTTTGTTTTTGTTTTTTTAACTTTAAATTTTACCTTTTTGTATATTCTTTAAGAAATTCCTAATTTGGCAATCTGAAACTTCTATAGCATTATGAGTAAAAAGCTTGTACCTATGACCATTCTCAAGAATCATGAGTTTATTCCTGTCACTTAAGTTAAATTAAGGGTGTTCAAAAATCTTTTTCTCTTTAATAAAACTTTACCCTAAAGAATATTTCATGTGCACATCTAAGTATTCTTGGTTTTAAACCATTTCACTCCAAACAAGCCACTAAGACACAAGGGGTTACTGATGGTGAGTGAATATGAGAAAAAGAAAACATTATTAAGGAGACAGAACAATAAAAAAGGAAAGGAATTAAGAAGACAGAAGATAACAATTGACTTTGCATTTAAACTTTTGAAGATCAAAGTTGGCTGGAAATTATGATGCTAGAAAAGATTTCTAATAATGGGAAATGTGAGAAAAGAAGCTGTTAGCATATAACTTAGTTACAACTAGCCATTTCAACTGTAAAATGATGAAACCTTGCTGCCAATCTAGTACTGCATTTAAATTTGTAATGTCTAGGTACCAAAGAAGAAAGCAATATTTATTTTGTTTTAATGCAAAAATGTGGCACAAGACCAAAAGAGGAGATAGGGGAAGGCTGCTCTTCAGTTTGTCTTATCTTAAACTTAGCTAATCACAATTATTTAGCCAAACATGTGACAGTATTCCTTACACCAAAACAACTTACTTACCAAAGACGAAAGCTCATCAGAACAATTACAATGAAAGTATTTATAGAAAAAGTCACAGGGAATCTATGTTACTGCAGTGGGGAAAGTGACTGAATCTGAGATGCCATGTCAGGATCAATAATATTGCTGATTCTTCTTTGGATTTTATCAAGAATCTCTAGATATACAGCAGGAGCAGCAATTATATGTGGCAGCAATTTATGCATTTTAAATGTGGTGACTTGACCCTTAAAATAATACCCCCACAGGTGGGTGACCATTAATTGTCAATTATGATGCTTTAAAATACAAGGTAGAAGAGAACCCAATGAACAGTACACAAAATCTTTTAGAACTAGGATCATCAAAAGCTATTCTATGTAGAGTGTTATATATGCTGTGAAAAACACAATCGATTGCACAGTATAATAGGGTCAATTGGGCACCATCTGTGACAAAAAAAGCACCATGACACAATTCACTCTGCCAGAAATTTGTAAACAGCATGCTGGAAGCTTGAATACAAACATTTTAGAGTGTTTAGGTGTAGAGGATTTGGAAAGAATTGGATGAGTCTAATGGTGATTACGAAGGTATTTGGGGTGTTCACTAGTGATGGCAACATCTTTCCATAGGGCCTCAGACTCAACATGGAGGCTGACATCAAGTGCCTTGAAGAGGTAGTGCTGCTCTGGGTTTAGGGTGGCTGCTGGGAGGCCCTATGTTTGGCAACAGGATGCTGCATCATGCCACACAAGCAAGAGAACTCAGTCATAGCTGTCAGACAATTTCTGCGGCCACTTCACCTTTTACATCTGGCTGCCTGACTCCACAGATTGCAACACTTTTAATGTGTGGGGTGCAGTTGAGCAAGAGACCAACAAAACTCCTTATAACATCAAAGATGAACTGAAGGCAATGATTATGGAAGCAATTTAAACAAGGAGACCATCTAGAAGAGTTGCAGGAGACTCCGAAGTTGTCTGGAGGTTATGGTGATTTTGTTGAATAAATTTACTCTTTAGTATTTCAAAATATGTTTGTAGAATTTTGGTAAATATATCTGTTAAAATGAAATGTCAGTGTTATTTTCATTTTTGCTTAATTTAGACGACAATTTATCCATCGCATCCGATTGAGATATATATATATATACACACACACACACACACACACACTGTAGAATCACTGACAACCAGACTAAGAAGGCCTTCCAGATATGATGGGTTATATTTAGATTAAAATAAAAAAACTGAAATCAGGTTTAACATTTATTTTCAATGTTTTATAGTAAACAAAATAATCTAATATTGAGTGAAATATAGTGGAATTGATTTTAAAGAAAAAGATATAAATTATGTAATATTAATGAAAATTCATTAAATTAAGTATGACACGTATGCAAAACAAATAATGTAACAAGGATTTTTTTAATCGCTGTTGCATGATGATTCTTTCTGTTCTAATGTCATTCTCAACTTTTTTTGCATTTTGTTTTGTTTTTGTTCTTGAAATTTTTTAAATGAAAGACATTTTTTAACTCTGCATGTGTTATTGCAATCATCTTAGCTGAATGCTGGCTTTCTTTCCATAAAACTGATAACCTTTTCAATAGCTTTTTCAATTTCAGTACAAGTTTCACCACAATCATGTTTTTTATTTCCTTGTTCATTGTGACAGTGTGAATGCTGGAAAATAGTTTCTTTGGAAGATTTTATATCATACAATGTTGACTTTCCTCTGTTGAACTCAGCCATTAGTTACAATGAACTTTCACCAGCATCTAGTCTGTTTAAAATTTCCACTTTTTGTGATAACTCCAAAGTTTTTCTTCTCCTCTTATTCCCATCATCTTTTGCACCAGTACAAACCATTCGAGTGAAAAAAGCATAAGCAATTATCCAAATCAGTTAATATTGCCCAAATAGTTCAAATATACACATCAAAATCATGCCTGAATATGAGGGATTCTACAGTATGTATAGATATATATTATATATAATTTTGTATGTATATATATAATATATATATATACATATGCAGTTAGAATGTTCACTTTCCAACTGGGAAACCCAAAATCGAATCTCACCATGGTTGATATGTTAGGCAGGCAACTTCTTGATGATTTTAGCCTGGTGAGGCAATCCAAGCATACAGTATCTTTGAAAATATGCCTGTAAATTATACGACCGGTAAACCAAGCCTTGTGATTGAAATTGGGTAGGTGAAACTGTTCAAAGGTTGTGCTAAAGTCATAATGACCAAGAGTTTTAGCATACCAATGCTGTTCAAATTGTTTATCATGCATTCTCTCCCAAAAATTGTCACTAAACTCCACTCAACATAGTTGCACTATAAACCACAGATGGCCTTTGTGGGTGTTGAACAAGCCTGTGCCTCAACAGGCATCTGCCACATGGATTAGCTAGTTACCCTAACAGACAGTTTGTGCTTAGGAAATGATTTGCCTGCCATTATTTTTACTTACACACACATTTATTTAGTCTTGTTCTTATTTATTATTTCTATAAATGTTATTTTAGTGGTTATATTTGAGTTGCTATTCCTGATTTTTTTTCTTAAACAGTGAAATTAATAACACACCAGCATAGATTGAGAAGGCCGACTAAAGAAAGATTGTGCCTCCAACAGTATAGTTGCAGTATAAACCACAGGTGGGCTCTGTGGTTGTTGAACAAACAGAAATGTCCCTGAGCTGACGTCTACAACAATGATTGGCTAGTCACTCTAACAAACAAGTGTGTTTGAAAAGGCCTGCCATTATATGTAAAGACTTTTTGTTATAGAGAAATCTTGTCTGATTAGTCATACCAGTCCATATAGACACTGTGAATTTGGCATCATGATAGAAGTGGGTTTGCCTTTCTTTATAGGCAAAAAGATTTACTTTTATGGTAAATATAAGCCTAGATCTGAATTAATGACCTATAAAATTAGGAGTCAGTTTATTTACCAATATATATATATATATATATATATATATGTGTGTGTGTGTGTGTTATAAAATCACTACAAAAATAGCCATTTTGTTTCAACAATTCTAGTGTCTTACCAAGTGATGGTGTTGAATGTAGAATCTACATTCAATACCATCACTTGATAAGACACTAGAAGTGTTGAAAAAAAATGGCTATTTTTGTAGTGATTTTTATAACCTATATTTGTTATAATTTTCAAATAAATTTATATATATATATATATATATATATATATATATATATATATATATATATATATATATATATATATATATTTTTTTGAATTTACTTTTTTTGTATATTTAGGAACAAACAGAAGCAGATAAATGGAAATCAAGTTTCCAGAAGGAATGTCTTTACTGGATCCACCCAAATCTTCCATGGATGAAAATGTTTCCCAGAATCCAAAATGAAAGGTAAACCTGATTTCTGTTTAATACTCAATTTCTTTTCTGAAATAAATGATGACAAAACTTATCCCTCAAAATGATAATGGCTATGTTTTCTCTTTTAAACCTTTTCATTTTCTGTCTCTTTGCAAAATGCAATCATCTTAATAACTTGGTTTGCTTTCAGCTGCTTTTCTTATGTAGCAGGAAAACTTTCCTCTATGGTACCTAGACTTTATGAATTTAAACAGTGCTAGATTGGGTGAAAGGTTTCATCATCTTATAGTTGAAATGGCTTGATTTTACCATAAGTTCTATGCTAACAGTTTCTTCTATCACACTTCTCGCTTGTGGAACTCTCTTCCAGCTTCTTGCTTCCCAGTCAACTTTGATCTTCAAATATTTAAATGTTCTTTGTCTTCTCTCCTTAATGGTATATTTTTCTTATATTATTTAACACTCAGTAACTTCCCCCTGCATCTTAGTTGCTTTATTGCCTTGCTTGGGGTTAAATGATTAAAAAAATAAAAAATGAAAGGCAACTGTAATAGTGTGTTAGGTACATTATTTACATTATTTGAACTATTGTCCTCATCTTTGTCGCCATATTTATTACATTTCGGCCGTTGTGCACTCCAGCCTTCTTCCAACCACCTGAAGAAGGCTGAAGTGTACAACGGCCGAAACATTGTAATAAATATGGTGACAAAGATGAGGACAATAGTCCGAATAATGTAGATAATGTACATAATACCTCATCTCAGAAATATAGACAGTGTGTTAGGTACTTGTCACTCATTCTTAAACGCTGAGTCTGTTTCAGTCTTTGTCAATGGGGGTGGTACTAACAACAGCTTACTAATAAATTATTAATAAATAAAATATGTAGAAGGGAGTACAAAATCATTATTTACATTCAAATTATTGTCCTTATCTTGGTGGTTGTTATCACTACATTTTGGCCATTGTGTCATCTGACCTTAAAGTGCTTGTGGGTCTGGGTAATTTCATAATGAACCCTGGGGTAGATTCTTCTTGCTCCACTGTCCATGTCTTGGGATATCTTTTTTTTTCTTTTAAGTACTGCCCAGTTATTACTCATCTTACTATGTCACCAAATTCATGAACCAATGCTTTAATACATTAGGGTATTGTACTATGTGACAATCCTAAGTCTAGAACTTGGAGCCTTAAGCCTAATTTACCTGCTGCTGTTTAAACCTTGTAGTCATATCTCTTTATTTATTAATGGCTCCTATCTTGTATCCATTTCTATGCCGGGCCTGCTGAGGACCTCATAGCATATTATATGTGCTGATTCCTTGACTCTCCAACGTTCTTTTCTGTCTATTATTTTTACTTCATTCTACAGGGTTTTGGGATTATCTTTTTTTCCTGCATTTCATTGTCTCGCCTCTAATTATGGCTTTTTGATGTTCCTCCAGCCTTATTTTTAGTAGGTGGCTGTTTCACCTTTGTAATCTTTGCTACAATTGTAAGGAATGAAATAAACACAGTTCTTGGTCATGTTCTCCTCTATGTTAGGCTTCACTCAGTAGAGATTTCTCAATAAGGTTGAGCTGCTTCTGGATATTGCTCTCCAGTTATATGAACTGGAGATCTTGTGAATCCTTTCTGCTGAGCCTTGACATAACAAAGACAAAATTTACATTATTCAGACTTTTGTCCTCATCTTTGTCGCCATATTTATTACAACGTTTTGGCCATTGTACACTCCGGCCTTCTTCTGTTGGTTGGAATGTTGAACTTAACCCTTTATTTTGCTCAATGGGGTAGACTGTTCTAGTTCTACGTGCCATGTTTAATGGATGTCAGTTATCTCCTGTTAATTCCCCTCTGAAAGTTCTTCACTGCCTTAACCGGGTATTGAACTCACACTCTTTGGGTCCTGTCACTGGATCTAACTAATGCCTTTATTCACTGTGCTTTATCCAACAGTGAGCGAAATAGTGTTCTGTTCGACATTCCAACCACCTGAAGAAGGCCAAAGTGTACAATGGCCGAAACGTTGTAATAAATATGACAACAAAGATGAGGACAATAGTCCGAATAATGTAAATAATGTACATAATATCTCATCTCAGAAATATAGATAGATATGAAGGCAGAAGTTGGTTTGTTGTGGATCTGCCTTTTGGGTTTGGTAAATTATGCTATGTGCAAATGTTAAGAATACTGTGGATAAAGAACGAGAATAGTGACTGTATTTTGTAATCAGAAAGGGATAATTGAAATTTTTGGCAAATATATTTTGAGGAAAGGAAGCTTGGGGAATTCAGCACTCACAGGGTATATTGAAGGAAAGAGAAGCAAGGAAAAGCACTATGTAACCTATGGAACAAGTTTAAGAAAATAGATGGAAGAACAAAGATGAAGGGGGGGGGTCATAAAGCTGTAGAGAATTCTGATTACAGTGATGTTATTGTACATTTTCAGTTTGATATGCCTCAACCAACCAGCTGTGGTTTGTGAATGTGTCTATTAATTTAAACATGGAGCCAAACCTGCAAGTGTCTTCAGCTTTCTTTCTATTTATTTAAGTAAACGAGTTGATATTTGTATTGAATTGTTCCATTTGTTTGCTCACACTTTTTACGTATTCGTTACTGACATAAACATTAATATTTAAAGTAAATATTTGCTTTGTCTGTTTCTATCATGTGTAATTCTTTTGTTAATTGCTTTATGGAATGGAAAATAACAAAGTATTAATATACAACATTCCTTTGCTGTTTCAGTTATATGGAATTTATGGTTGAGAGTTTAACACATGTCAAATACATTACATATATGCTGAAAGGCAAAATTATACAAGAATTCTCTCTTATTTCGGGATTCAGTTACTTGAGGGTAACCCTGGAAATAAGTAATTAAGTTTTACTTAATTATGGTCTCAAAGCACAAGAAACTGTGAATTTAGATATGTGTCAGAGAAAGCAAAAAAAGCACTTCTTTTAAGTGAAAAGAGGGAAAGTTTTTGACTTAAAAAGGAAACAAAAATATCTTTTTTTTTTTTTTTTTTTTTTTTTTTTTTTTTCAATTGTTTAAAGCCACAAAGACACAACTGAATACCAGGTGTGGAAGAATTAAGAACAGAAACATTACTAATGAGCAGGAAGAGAAAAGAGTAATCAGGAGGACAGTAGATAGTGATTGACATTGCATTTAAATTTTTGGAGAAAAAGTTTGCTGGAAACCATGGAGTCAGCAGGGAGTTTCACAAATGAGAAGTGCAAGAAAAGAAACTGTTAGCATAGAATTTACGGCTATATCTTGCCAGCAGAACTATAAATTGATGAGATCTTGACACCAGTTTAGTACTGCACTTAAATTCAAGTAATCTAGGTACCACAGTGAAGAGCTCATCTGAACAATTACCTTGAAAGTATTTATAGAAAAGGCACAGGGAGGCAACCTTATGGCAGTGAAAGTGACCAAAGCTGAGCCGCCAGATCAGGACCAATAATATTGCTGATACTTCTTTGGATTTTATCTACTGATGTTTGCTAAGATCTACAATCAAAACTAATCTTTTTTATTGTTATAATATTATTATTGTTGTTAACCTCTTATTCTGCCTAATAAAATCTACAACAGCAAAGAACATTCTGTTCATCATACAAATTTTATTATTATTAGTCATTACTGCTAATCTCTTATTGTGCCTAATAAGAATGAATCTACTACATATTGCATAACTTTTATTAGTCTTTTATTATAATTGTTCTCTTATTATTGTTGATCTGTTATTTTATCTAATATATAAATTAAACTTTAGGTGTGTATAAGAAAAAAAATATCTGTCTATATTTCTGAGATGAGGTATTTACACTATTCAGACTGTTTTCATTTTTATTATCATATTTACAATGTTTTGGCCTTTCTTCGCTCCGACCTTCTTCAGGATCTGTCTATATTGCTAAGATGAGGTATTGTAGCTATTTACGTTGTTCAGACTGTTGTTCTCATCTTTATTGTCATATTCACAATGTTTTGGCCTTTCTTTGCTCCAACCTCCTTCAGGATCTGTCTATATTTCAGAGATGAGGTATTGAAACTATTTACGTTGTTCAGACTTTTGTTCTCATCTTTATTGTCATATTCACAATGTTTTGGCCTTTGTACACTCCATCTTTCTTTAGATGATATACATTGAAATTTTGAACTGAACCCATTATTTGAGTTACTAAAGGGAAATTACTGAAATTGAGATATCCAGAAAAGTCATGGCATGTGGAACAAGAACAATCTATTCCAGTGAACTAAATAAAGGGTTTGGTTTGAAATTCTAGTGTATATCAACTGAAGAAGGCTGGAGTGTACAAATGCCAAAACATTGTGAATATGGCAATAAAGATGAGGACAGTGGTCCGAACAATGTAAATGGTGTAACTAAGAAAAAAAGCAATATATAGTGTCACTGAGTTCTTTGAGGACATTTGCATGAATTTACTAAAAGAGTCATAAGTCATGAAAAAAGAGTTTTCTCTGAGAAAAATTGGTATGAATAATCTTAAGTCTCTTTTTGATGCGTCTGCTTAATGAATCCATTGTTAGCATCAGTGACAGCTTCAATACGATGTCTGAAACGTTGACATGCCCAAGGTAAATAACCTTTATTTTGGACATGTGCTAGTTATATCCTTAGAGCGTTGTGGGATTGTTGATTAATTTCTCACTTGACTATGTTCCATATACAGTATTCCAGTGGATTCAGGTCTGGAGAGCTAGGAGGCTATATGTTTGGTGTGACATGATCATGGAAAATGTAAACTGTCCATTCTTAGTTCATTTTGGTCTTATGAGACACTGCAGAGTCTTGTTGATAGGTGTACAGTCTGTCTTTGCTCACACTCTTTATCTAAGGCCCCACAATTCTGACCAACAACTCCTTAGAGTCAACAGTATTTACCCATAACTCTGGGGAGAGAAGTGAGGAGTCATGATATCTCCCTTGTTGCTCACAACATCCAGAACCATCACATTTGCTGGAAACTTTGTGTGCATGACCATTGAAATGTCCTTAGGGTCTCTGCATTCCTTCAGTTTACCTTTTGGCCCTGATCAAAGACAAAAACCAAACGTTCCAAGCTCTTAATGTTTTAACTTGCTCAATAAGTGTTTTGTGCAGACCAGATCAGTTATCTTTTGCCTTTACAGACATGAATTAATGTCTCTGCATCACATATGATTTGTATCAAAGGTCCTCATGTACAATTCTTTCAATAGAATGCCTTGAAACCTTGAAATGGCATTTATTGACTTTCTGTAGTTTTTATCAATAATCTGCACATTTTCAACAAATTTTTGTATTCTGATGGTATTAGGACTCTGAGAAAGTATTTTACATTTGGCTACTGCTGTAGAATTCTTATCAGCAGCTTCCAGCTCCTTACAGACTTTGAAAACAAATGACCATGGCAACTTTTTGGATGCCAGCAATTTCTAAATCCCTATACTCTTCCTTTACTGCAACAATTCCAGCATACCTATTCATTTGCAGAGTTAGTTTGACGTCTGTCATCATTTATCAGAAAAGAAATGATAATCATAACAAGTTAGAAAAAGTTAGCGCTATTAAAACATATTCTCAAAGAACTGAGCAACCCTGTGTATAAAATTTTGGTAACTATATGCAGTCTCTGGCATCTGCTAGGGGACTTGGAATATATCTTCTGTGGATAAGATGAAGACTACTAGTAAGTAAATATATCTTTTTTATTATAATTACTTACCCTAAATATGAAATTACTATAGTGTTCAGTGTGCTGATATTACAGATTAGTGACTAAGCACACTGTGTTTATGATGTATAATGAACATATAATAAAATATACTATTTGTTTATTATTTTTTTTCTTTTTAGGTCTTTACAGAATTTACCTTTGTGTGATCAGATATATGACTCACTGCAAGATGATTGGTTTGTATTTGTTGCTTTTAAATATTTCATTGTACGGAATGCTGAAAAATAAATTCCTTATCTTTTAACACCTCATGCCAATTTATGCTCTAATATCAAGGCAACTAAATAGAGCAGTGCCCTCGACCCAATGTAAGAGTTAATTTATGCAAAATTTCCTTTGGCCTATAATGGGAAGCATGGTAGGGTAATGGATTGCAGCTTGGATTGAGGAATTGGAGAGCTGTGTTTGAATTCCAGTCGAGTTTATTACAGTCACTCATGTGCTAATACCCTTGGGAAAGGTATGAATCCAACTCTTCCCCTCCCCCACCCCAGATATGGGTAAATAGGACAGACTGGGTTTATAGCCTTGGTTGGCAACCAGTCTAGGAGTAAGACAACTCTGAATTCAAAACTGTATCTAGCCCTGGTGAAGCACATACTATACAGCTAAGGAAAGGATTGTTCGCATTGACTTAATGATCCCAACTTCAGTCATTTTTTTTTTTTTTTTTAATAATGTTTGTTAATTAATGATTATACCCTTGCCAAGAGTAAATGTCAATTACCTGACATAAAGTAACTACCCTTTGTGTGAATATGGGTAGTTGTAATTTCAGCCTATTTTTGAAATGTTTGTATTGAAGTACTTTTGACATGTCACCATCAAATATTGCTGAATGTGTACATCTGAAAAAAATTATCAATACTTTCTTTAATCATTCCCATCTTGTTTACCTGGCACATGTCAAAGGGTATCCCCCAGACGAGGCTCTGCTGAGGAGCAGAGTCTTGTCTCGGGGAAACAGACTCCATTTTTACGTGGTCTATAGGGAATTTTTGCCTGTGCCTATGGGCTCAGATACCCAACTTTAAAACTCGGCCTTGTGCCACATTCTGCCTTGCGGGTAGGTCGGGTAAATACCCTTTCTGGCACATGTCAGAGGGTATCCCCCAGACGAGGCTCTGCCAAGGAGCAGAGTCTTGTCTGGGGGAAACAGACTCCATTTTTACATGGTCTATAGGGAATTTTTGCCCGTGCCTATGGGCTCGGATACCCAACTTTAAAACTCGGCCTTGTGCCACATCTTGCTGCTTGGGGTAGCAGGTAAATTATCATTCTCATCTTGTTTAATTTCATATGGAAAATTTTGGTCTGTAATTTTATTAGATGGATATTTATATTACAAGGAGTGGGTTGTTGTGAGCATGTGCTGACTGTAGTAATAAAAGAATAAACATGCACATAGTTTTTTTCTGTTGCAACCAAACAATAATGAATTCAGTAGAGGTGTATACAGAAGGCACTGAAAGAAAGCAAGAAGAAAGGGCTAAACATCAATTGCAAGAAAACGGAATGTATGGTTGTTAACAAAAGGAACAGCCCAACATGCAAATTACATACTGGAGGTACCCAAATAAAGCAAGTACAACAATTTAAATATCTGGGAAGTGTTTTAACAGAGGACAGAAAGTGCAACACTGAAATCTGAAGACACATTGGAATATCGAAAGATGCCTTCCAAAAGCTAAGCAAAGTATTAAGAAATAGAAAAATTTCATTAGAAACAAGAAAAAGAGTACTGAACTGTTATGTAATATGAGTCCTCATATATGGCAGTGAATGCTGGACAATCTCTTCACAGATGAAGAGACTTGAAGCAATAGAAATGTGGTTCTACAGAAGGATATTGAGAACATCATGGCCTGAACATGTGAGCAATAACAAAGTTTTAGAGAAAATTTAAACAAACAGAACATTTATACTTAACATCAGGGAAAGACAATTGATATTTCTAGCACACATAATGAGGAAAAAGAGATTGGAAAATTTGATACTCATAGGACATTGAAAGTAAGAGAAAAACAGTGCATAAACTATCTAGCGAACTTTAGTAAATATATGGTGAGGCAATTTGTAGGAGAGATAACATATTTATCAAGAGCTACAAAGGATAGGAAATTGTGGAGAGCCATGATCACCAGTGTCCTGAAGGGACATGACACATAGAAAAAAAATCAACCTTTTGCAGATTATTTAAAGCCAGAAAATATTTTTAGAGTAAGAATTTGTCCTTTTGTTTTTGGGTTTTGTTTTCATTATTAGATAATAATTTTACAAATACAAGTTCTAATTAACTAATTCCTGGTGTATGAAGAAGAGCTGAATTCATACCTTTCCCAAGGGTATTTGTGCATAAATGTATATAATGAACCCAACCAGAATTGGAACTTGGCTTTCTGATTTCCAATTCCAAGCCATTATCCATTACAATACTTGCACATCCATGCTTACAGCACCTGATATTCCCAAGTGGTTACCCATCTACATACTGACCAAGCTTGATATTGCTTAACTTTGGTGAACCAAAACCAGTGGTTCAACATCATGTGGCCATAAACCACTTGAGTATGATGCCATTTAACAAAACCAAAATGACAGATGTTTTTATTTCTAGATTTACTTCTCTCCAGAGATATGCAGGAACTGAAAAGTGATGCATGTTATGAATTTGTTTGGAACAATTAATAAATATCTTTTTTATTGCTTCTTTTTTTTTTTTTTTTTTTCCTTCATTGTATCATCAGTGTGAGGAACATTCAACATAACTACCAGGGTTGAAATGGCTACAATGTTTCACATTCTTAGTCAGCCCTTTTCAATTTGAAAAAGATACATGCTTAGACTGTGATACCCAATATAACTAGCAAGAGATGGCCCTGCCAATTCTAAACATATATGAATACTATAAATGTGTCCATGGAAAGAGGGACTTTAGACTGACCTAGAGGTAAATACATAAGGAGACACAGTCAAGAGAAAAAGAGACTTGTAGCATTTCAGTTTCTAGACAGAGAAGAAGAAATAAATTGAGGTTTGCCATGAAATCATATTTTCCACCTGTTGTGATTTCTAACTTTTTGTTTTGCTCTCCTTTTCTTTTCTTCTTGCATAAACCCTGAATAATAATTTAAGAAAATTTAGTAAAATAGCCCCAAATTATGACCACATGTGTAGAACATGATCAAAAATACTTATATTATTGTGACAGTCATGATTGTTGACCTGTTTTTTTACACAGAGTATATCAACTCGTCAAACTGCTTTTTCTAAGTAAACACTACACATAGCTACTTTGGCATGCAGTTGGCTCAGAGACCCTTGTATTTGTTATTCCAGTCATCTTTTAAAAATACAAAAAAAAAAAATGTTTTACATTGACTGAAATAGTTACTGTGATTTATCCTTTTTATAGCAAGGGATTCTGAAAGTTTGTAAACATTTTAAAATCATTCAATTTTTTTTTTTTTAATAAGTTTAACCAATTTTTTGTTTTTTCTCACTGTGCTACCAGTTATTTGTTAATGAGGGTCAAATAATGACTCTATCATCTGTCATCTTTTTGTTTACATATATTCTGATATTTGGAATTAAAATTATTTGCATGAAATTAAGACTGATTAAAGGGAATAAATGAAGAGAGGAACTTAAAATACACCCAAAGATTTATATTTCCAACATGCTCAGATGCATTTTGCCCTTGAATCTTCCAGCAATTTCCAATTATTTTTGGTACTCATTGCTGTGCTTTTTTTCAAATTCTGTGGTATGTTGGACCTGTTTGACTTGATGTGGATAGATTGTCTCCCTTGTGCATTCAGTAGTTATTAATCTATTCTTTTTAATTCATTACATTGAAAAAAGAAAATGTGGCACAGGGATGCAAAAGTATGCATGATTTGCAGTTTCATTGATGGAGTCAAGCAAATTTCTAAGAGCAGAACATGATGACCCCTGTAAGCCTGTATCTGTTCTTTTACCCTAGAGGCAAAATCTTGGCTGCCTAATGTTATTCACAAGCAATTTTTTTTTTTTTTTTTTTTTTTTCAGGTCCTCCAGCTTTCATTCTGCCTTTGGCCAATTGAAATCTGGACACTGTCCATACTTTTACTTCTGCACACATCAATTAAGTGTTCTCTTCCGAAGAATCAGCCGGGCAGCTTCTCTAAGTGCCATTGTCACCCCAACCACCAGAGGCATTCGGGAAGCACTTACAGCTGAAGGTAAACTTTTTTCCTTTTTTTTTTTCTTCTTCTCTCTCTTTTCTCTCTCTCTCTTTCTCTCTTTTCTCTCTCTCTCTTTCTCTCTTTTCTCTCTCTCTCTTTCTCTCTTTTCTCTCTCTCTCTTTCTCTCTTTTCTCTCTCTCTCTTTCTCTCTCTTTCTCTCTCTCTTTCTCTCTCTCTCTCTTTCTCTCTCTCTCTCTTTCTCTCTCTCTTTCTTTCTCTTTCTCTCTTTTCTCTTTCTCTCTCTCTTTCTCTCTCTTTCTCTCTCTCTCTCTTTCTCTCTCTCCTTTTCTCTCTTTTCTCTCTCCTTTTCTCTCTCTTTCTCTCTCTTCTCTCTCTTTTTCTCTCTCTTTCTCTCTTTCTCTCTCTCCTTTTCTCTCTCTTTCTCTCTCTCCTTTTCTCTCTCTCTTTCTCTCTCCTTTTCTCTCTCTCTTTTTCTCTCTCTTTCTCTCTCTCCTTTTCTCTCTCTTTCTCTCTCTCCTTTTCTCTCTCTTTCTCTCTCTTTTTCTCTTTTTTTTTTTAAAGCTTTGATAATAAAAACCTTTTTAAGCATTTAAAAAGGTTTCTCTATCTTTAGCAAACTATCTGGATTTGGTTGTTATTTTAAAACATTTTGCTATGTTTATTACCTTCATGTTTAACCAATATCATTCTGACATCAATTTAAACAGACACCTTTTTCTGTATATTGTGACCATTTTGTTTAAAGTTCATATTTCTTTGATTTCAAATAAAAACCTGGATATTTTCCAACATATTTCAGTGAAATTTACACTTTCTAAAATTATATATTTGTAATTATATTTTAGATATATGGAAAAACTGATACCAGTAAAATGAGTTTATGGATCTTCATCTACCCAGGTTTTAGGGAAAAACTTGAATATCAAAATACTGACATACAAATAAATATAACATGAATAAATACATAATTGTTAAGAAAGATAATTGGAAGACAAAATGAAAATCAAACTTAACATTTTATGAAAAAATGTGTTGTTAATACAAAAAAGAGAGGTTTCGTAAGATAGAATTACTTTGACATGTGAAGACCAAAGTGTCCTCTAGGTGAAAGGTTTGACTGCCTTATGCATTCACTTGGCCTTTGTATGCTGAGAATACCATGGACCTAACATGTGCACAATGACAAAGTTTTAGAGAAAAAGAAAGCAAAAATGACACTTATATTTAACATCAAAAAGAGACAGTTGAAATTTCTAAGGCACATTATGAGGAAAGAGAGCTTGGAAAATTTGATACTCAAAGAACAGATTGAAGGCAAAAGGGACCAGGAAAAACTTTGCATACCTGGCAAGTTTGAATAAATGGATGGCAGAACAAGGTTTAAGAGAGATAACAAAAAGCCAAAATTTATTAAGAGTTATAAAGGGCAGAAAATTGTGAAAATCCATGATTGCTGATGCCCTCAAGATATGTGGTACAGAGAAGAAAAACTGTCCCCTGCCAATAGGGCGAGTTGAATACTGCATGTTTCTTCATTTATTTGTTCATTTAGGTCAAATGGGATTCTGTTGTCTGAACTGCATGCTGCCTGTTGTTTGATGTTTGACTGCAACTGTTTAGGACAGTGGTTTCCAAATATTTTTTCTTTGGACCGCATTCTTAGAATGAAAATTTGCCCCACCAAAGTTTATATGATAAAAAGTACATTTAAAAATAAAAAAAAAAACCAGAGTAGGTTAAAGAGAGATACCAACAGAGGGAAGGCTTGGCTATGGGTTCACCATTGTCACCAGTGATGGTGAACACATATATGGGATACTTTGAGGAAATGGCTTTAGGAAAAGTATAACTAAAGACAACAGCATAGTTGAGAATCTGTACAAATACTGCTGGACCATGTGAACTTGATAAGACTTTCGGTTCAGTTCCTAATGGAAGTAAAAAAAAAAAAACTAATCAGCTAGCCTTTCTGGATGTACTAATTAATAATTCACACAGAGAATGGATTCAAGACATCTGTATCTTACAAGCCAACCTTCACTGGACAATGACTTCAATTTCCACCATCCATACTGTTTGAAGAAAGGGATTGTCTGATGCCTACAGCAGCATGAAAAAATTATAAGTAGCAAACTAGATATATACCAATAGGAAATGATCCGCATCAAGCATAACCTTCAGAATAATAACTATCCTGCAAACATATCATCAGTGTCTACAGGTGGAGACAGAAAAATTAAAGATGAGGACTAGAGAATTGCCACAATTTGTCTGCCTTACATTAAGGTCTTATCGGAAAAGGTTCAGAAGATCTGCAGTCCATATAACAACAGAACACTTCATAAGTAGCTCCACTCTATGGAGTGACACATTTTCTTTGAATATCTACCATTTTCCTTATAGCCTCCAACCCAGCCATAGTCTAAAGAAGATCAGTCCCACTTCAAAAATGCAATTCTCTCAATTTTACCTCTAGTATTTTGCACAATATTCCAAGTATACTAATTATTATGGATACAATCTTGACCTTTATGTTCTACAAAGTCGTGATATTATTTACTTCTGTTATTTTTTTTTTTTTTTTTTTTCTTTACCATGTGGTTCTCTGAAACTTCAACATCTACAATCCGACAGACTTTCTTTTTCCTTATTTACAACATCCAGATTAGCTCTTCTTGCTTGGGCGGGGTGGTCCACTCTTTGCTTGGGCGGGGTTGTCCACTCTTTGCTTGGGTAGGGTGGTCCTTGTTTACAACAATTGAATCTAGCCTTTCAATGTTTGTTTATTGTAAATTCATGATTTGGAATTTGGATTTGGGTGCATAGTAAAACCAAAGTCATTTGCACAGTTCTTAATGTATGTCGACTCCAACAGGTCTACTTTACTATTGCTATTCACTAAGTTGTTACATTCATTTATAATGTGGTTCAGTCTTTCACCCTAAAGGCAATATTTGTTTGTTTTTTGTTTTTTTAATAAGTTATTCAGTATAGAACAGATAGGATGATCTTCGGGTGGTAAACAGTAACAGTTACTACACTGTGTGATATGGAAGGACTTCATTATTCCTATATATTTGACAGCTTGTGACAGATAAAAGAAAGAAAGAAGTAACTGAAAGCAGACAACACTTTACACTGATGCTAAAATTTCCAGGAGTTGAACAAAAAAAAAAAAAACAAAAGCATTCCTTACAAAACTATTATTTTTATTGATTTATTTTTGTCTGAATAAAAATGAATTTTTTTTTTTTTTTTTTTTTTTTTCCTTTTGTTTGATTCTGTATTGTAAAGCAGGAAAGAAATCCACAGCACACAACACAAAACTTTTTTGTTTTATCTTCATAAGAAAGTAGGTTATTTTGAAATATCGCATAATTTGTTGATATTCTTAATATCTCTACTGGTGACTCCTCCAAGAATTGATTTTGGAATAAAATCTATTTTTCTTATATTTTCTATTCTGACAAATTGATGCAAAACTTTCCACTATATTTTGGGAATAATCCTGATTCATATAAAATCTTCATTATTAAAGACTTTTCATTGGCTTTCTCTTACCTTAGATCATCTTCCAGCACTGTTGTGTATTCCATTATAAAAGAAGGATTCCCAGTTGGATCCAATGAAATCTTTAATACACCAAAACTGATGCAACTGCTGATCAGGAAAGGAATGTTACATGGAATAAAAGTTAAGCAACATCAAGCCTGGTTAATACTTAGATGGGTGACTGTTTGGAAATACCAGGTGCTGTAAGCTTGGATGTGCAGGTTGTGTAATAGATAATTGCTCAGAATTGTTAATCAGAGAATCCAATTTGTTATATTCACTTAAGAGAAAATACCCTTGGGAAAGATATGAATCCACCATTTCCCCTCCAGCAATAGGATAATTAATAAACCTTGTATCCCAAACATTATCTTCAAAAAAATAAATGAAATAAAAATTGCATACAAAATATTTAGGTTTCTGCATTAAATAACCCATAGAGGTGTTGATATGCCACTAAAAAAACAAAAAAAACAACTAAACCAAATCATTGGTCTAATCATGTTCTTATGGTTGCTACATTTATCATTCATCCCGTTTATAAATGTTTTCTATATTTTTTCGTTTAATCAACAAATGATTTATTCTTATTTATTGTATAACAATTTTTCATCAGAACTTGAAATATTTTGTCTTCAGTTTTCAATTTTCGCTCACATTTCAATACCCCCACTCCAATCTTGTTGCTCTGTTTTGAAGTTAGAATTCTTTGCTGTTTGCTTTAGGAATTCAGTACAAGATGCCATTTGATTGTAGGACTTTTGAAAAATCACTCAACAGAGATGAAGAAACAAGTCCAAGAAGCACTCAGAATTCAAGGTAAGACTATACGACTAATAATTTTGAAAATGTATAGTTGAGAATATCATTGTAGGCATTTGTTTATATTAAGACCTTCCTGCATTAAATGCTCTTCTTAATTTTGATTGGCTAAAATTAGAAAAGTTCAACTGCAAAGTTGAAAATTCTTTGTAGCTTGCATAAAGAGTACATGTTTCATGTTGTTTACATTCATGTTAGGTAATAATTTAAATGCAATATCAATTGTTAATCTTCTGTCTTAATTGCTGGGTTTTTTTTATTCTCTCTCCTTATTTTTTTTTTTTTTTTTTTTTTACACACTCGGAAACCTCTTGCATCTTGTGATTTTATTGTTTTGCTTGGGGTGAAATGATTAAAAAAAATATGGTTAGATACTAAGAAATGTATACTTTTATTTAGTCTGATACCAAAGCCCAGATTGCTGTACTAATACTACTGTTCCATAACTATATTATAGAGTGACTTGTTCTTATTTCTGTTGTAATCACTGTCAGTGAATTGATTATATTTACTTTCTATTCAGTGTGTTCATGATTCAGGATTTGTGTTGCTTTTATTTCTAATTCTTATGTTAGACATTTACAATGCACGAGGGCTATGGAGTCGGAGTTGGAAGTAATGGAGTTGGAGTCAGTAAAATTATACCAACTCTGACTCCAGTTGAAATTACACTTTATATAAAAAGTCTTACATTATAGAATTTTTATTGTTATTTCTGTATATTAACTATTTCATTTAAAGTAATTCATGTCAACTTCTTTTTTAAAGTCATTTTATTTTTGTAGTTATTTTGTATTTGCAAAACTGCATATGTAAAAAAAACCTTACATTATAGAATTTTTATTTTTGTTATAAAGTAGTTTTATTTTTGTTCTGTACTTATTTCGTATTTTCAAAGATATATATATAAAAATTCTTACATTATACTATTTTTATTGTTATTTCTTCTATATCCTTTCAAAGATTTTGTCTCTAATTCTGTTCAAAAACATTGAAGAATAATATAAAAGCCACAATACCTTTATTCTTCATATAAACCAGTTATAATGATGTAGGCCTACTCAAGTTAGGCACATATCCATAGAATTTATGAGATTTGTAGGCCATAATCACTTAATTACATAGAGAAAATATTGAAGAATGAATAGGTATGATATAAAAGCCACAATATCTTTTTTCTTTCATATAATTAATTATTTATTTCAATTTAATTTATTTTTAATTAATTATTAATCAATTATAATGATATTGGCCTACTCAAGTTAAGAATGTATAAATAGGCTTTATGAGAATCATAGGCCATAATCACTTAATTACATAAAGAGAACTTGGATGTGACAAAAATAAAGTCAGTTGAAGGTTTTGTGTTCTGACTCCATAGCCCTGCAATGAATGATAAAAAGTTTCCCTAAATCAGTCAGTCAAGTGCCATGTAATGCATGCATCAGTGATTATGTATCTTTTGATGCATGACTGACAAGGCAGAAGATTTTTTCCCACAGTAGGTTGCTATTTCTTTTTGCAGTAGACTGGTTGCCAACCAAGGCTAAAGAACCCAGTCTGTCCTGCTATTTAACCCTTAGCTGGGAGAAGTGCTTAATAAATAGACTCCATTACATATTTATACATGGTTTATATATAAGAAAGAAATTTAATTTGATTTCTAAATCTAGTTTCAGCCAAGAATTGAGTACCTCTCCAAATGAGAATGATCTTGATGGAGAAACAGATTTGTTTGATGATGATGATGACAGTAGTTTGTTTAAGGTTGACAGCCAAAGTGATGATAAAATGTCATTGCAATGTTCTAATTCTATCAACCCTGGCAAAGAGAAGGCAAAATGTGATGAAGATGAGGAAAATGATGATAGCTTTGCTGCTGATGATGGGGCTGCTGTTTGGTTAGAGAGCATTGGCCTTGACAAAAAGAATTTCCCATCTCTTGATCCAAGGAAAGTCAAACTGTATCCTTTTCTATTTCCAAACATGTCATTCATTTGCATTCGTTTTGTTTTCTCAGAAATGAATGACTGATTATAAAAAATATGAACAGTTTTCTTTCGTGATATTTGCATTTGGATTTTAGATGGCAGCTGCTAAAGGTTTTTATAATTCTTTATTTTTACATTAACAATCTTTTACTGCTAACCATTTTTCCCTTGGAATGATCTCTTGTACATTTTGATGGTCAAAAGTGAAAAAAAAATCATTCTAGTTTGTCTTTTTGCCCATCCTTACAAGTTAAAGAATTATTGATTGAACAGGTGCGGCCTGTGTAGCAAAAATGTCATAAAGATCATTGAAGTTATCTAATAAAGTCTTAACTGAAGAAACAAACAAGTTTGACCAGTTTAGTGAGTGAAATATCAAGTGAGCTAAAGATGGGGAAAAAAAGACAAACATTTAAAATTGCCACATTCATTATTTTCAGTAATATTTAATTTATGCATGTCATTTATATGAGTATACCTACAGCAGTAACTAGTAAAATCCACATTGCTGTCCAGAACTTGATTGTGAGATCTTGTTTATGATGAATAGAAGCCCATAGAATAAATATAGTTATTTAGTAGTTACTGTACTGCTCAAAAATTGGTTAGGAGGATTTCAATTGGGAATGAACGGTTTCATGATGCATCTTATAAAGGATGGTCATTAATTATTGATGTCAAATTGAATAGTTGTCTTCAATCTGAGCTGATGTATCAGATGTTTACCTTAAAGTAAACTGTAGTAAATAATGTAGCCAACTGTCACAAATTCAGATGTAAATCCTCTTCTCCTGTAATCATCTTTCTTTGTCTCCCCGCTTGTTCACTGCCATTGACTCGTATGTGTTCGAAGTCACCCCCCCTCCAGCCTTATGAAAATTAAGAGTAAAATGACAAAAGTAAAAATAAACCCAAAACAATGCTTAAACTTTAATATGACAATATCTACAGCAACTCCATTTGTAAACAAGGCTTTATAGTCATAATAAAATATAAATAGAAAGCTTTGGAAAGTGGAACACGTTAAAGGAAACATCAGAATAGAAGGTATCTTCTGTGAAAGAAAGAAAAGACAGACAAAAGTGCAATTTTGCATAAAAGGTTACAGAATTGAACAAAGAAAAAATGACTAAATTAATTTAAGTTGATATTTGGTTTTATATATATATATATATATATATATATATATATATATATATATATATATTTATATATGGTTTTATTTTTTTGGTTTTAATCATATCATAATAGTTTTGGATATGTTTGCAATTATTTTGATATTGTTAAAATTGGATAAATTGTCTTGTATAGTAGATGTTCTGGAGTTAGATATTATTGGATTGTTTTTAGCTAGTTTATTGTCCTTGTTATTGTAAGAAGAGCATGAGAAAGAGGTATCTATTTTTCCTAATGTTTCTCTCATTTTGGGCATTACTATATCCATGATATAACAACACTGATATTTCACAGACAGAAGGGAATAATTGAATGGAAAAGAATAACACGCATTTTGTTTACAGAGAGGTTTGTAATGCTATGTTGTACACAAAATTAGATATATATATATATATATATATATATATATATATATATATATATACACACACAAGTGTCCCACGCAAAGAAGTTATAACATATGCCTCAACAAACAAATGTGTAAGAAAGGAGAACCTTACTTGTTATATTTCCCAAATGGAAAACTGTTGTTACAGCTGCTTATGACTTGGGTTAGATCATGTGCTTTTTCCTGTAAGACCTACCACTGCGTCCTAAGGACGTTCTTCATCTCTGGGTTCTACATGACAACTTCTCTCATCGATCTCCCTCCTGATGTCATTCACTGGCAGTTACAGGATCTGTGTGACAATCTCGATGAAAGGGAGAGAATCGCCATTTGTAACCCAACAGGTACCCCCATCCTTAAAACTGTTCTAGAACCTGCCACTAGGTGTTATTTTTATTCTGCTTGTTGATATAATTGCAATCTCTGAACATACTTTATAGAAAATACAATATACAAAAGAATATACATGCACTGTGTATTAAAAGTATCACAATGTCTTCCCCACGTTCAGACAATGAAACTAGTTAAGATAAGAAACGCTTAGGCCATTTAATATGGCATCCAGATTTGGTTACAGTTTGCTTTGGTATATCTTGTGATACTGGAGATTTAGGTGTGATTGGAGTATCCCTATCCAACTAAGTAGCATCAAGAAAAAATGGCTTCAGCCTATAAAAACATATATTTTTGTTTGCATTTTTAGTGCATACAGTTTTAAAATGTTTATTATGTATCTTCAGGATCTTGAATGTTTCTCTGTATGGTGACTGCAATGCATTTGTTTTGGCTGAGTCGCACAAAAAACGTCTGTGCATGATTGAAGGAGTTTAGGTATGTATATAGGTTTTTTGATCTGTGTAGGGGATTTGTAAGCCAACAAAGGAAGTGATATCCAACACTTTTTGTGGAGGTTGATGGAAAAACTGCCCAGTGAGTTTTCATACACCATTTTGGTGGGTGGACACTGCATTTCATCTTTTACATCTCTTCATAGTCCCAGGAAAACTAATTGTAGATGTTCCAGCCATTTTGATTGGTCTGTCAATGTTCTCATGGCTGAAATCTTTCCACCAAACCATTGGCCTCTGCTATGCAGTGGTCCTAATTCTCTTGCACCCTAAAAGTTTCATCAACTTTTTGAATAGGTCAGACTTGAATTGTTGACCTGTCCATGGTGATGACAACCAGAAAACCAAAACGAGCTACCCACCTGGATATAAGTCTTTGCTGTAGTTTCTGCTGTAATGTCTGACATGGGAAGTGCTTCACACCAGCAAAAGAACTGATCAACACATGTCAACAAATAAGTATGCACCTCGCAGAAGGGCAGAGGACCAGTTATATACACATGTACATGAGCGAACTGCTCATCCGGAGATGGAAAGGAGCCCAGAGGTGATCGAGTGTGTCTTTCAACTTTTGCCTTTTGACAAGCTACACAGGTTTTTGACCATAATCGAATATCAGACTTCATTCAAGGCCACACAAATCTGTCTGTGATTAGCTTAATTGAAGCATTAGAACCAAGATGAGACAAGATATGCAGAGTGAAAAAACTGTTCGTCGCAATGTTTCTGGAATGAAGGGGCGTAATTGCTCTCTACTGATGTCACACACAATCTCGAAATCAGTTAATTTGAAAATTCTAAAGATGTTTAGTTGTTCCGAAGAAGCTTTTGAAGATGTTGGTCCTTTGATTATTTTTCCACCATTGACTTGTATTCATGCATGGATCTGGAAGGAAAGCATTAATCCTGCAGAACATGGTTGTTTTCAGTTCTTTTTGACAAAACATATGTCTGATGTAAACTGCATTAGATAATCCGGGTGTCTGGATTCACGTAGTGCATATTTCTCTGCTGTTGACTGGAGTGCCCCAAGTAAAGACTTGTGGTCTGCTTCATTATACAGTGGATTAATTTTACTGACTGCCATAATGGCGACAGAATTTTCCTCATGGTGGTTTAATTCAATATCCTGCAATATTGGAAAACGTCTCTGAAAAACTATAGTATGAGAAAATAGTGAAATGCTTTGGGAGGGCCTGATAACTACATGTGATAAAAAAATAATTTTTTTTCCTCTTTAATTAAATATCACTAAACTTATGTCCAGTACTACTATATAGTTAAGTAAAAGTAATGACCCAATTATGTTAAAGAGGCGGAGCTTACAACCAAATGTTACATAGAGGTAGGAGGCCTGGTGTCCCTTGAAGCACGCCAAAATCAAATTCATCTTAATTGGAAGATGGCAGCTATGTTGGAAAATATTTACATTCAGCACCATAAAAATATATGAGACAGTTTCCTGCCATAAAATTTATATACAACAGCATAATTACTGTTAATATCTGGTGGTCGAGTAACTAAAGGACGTGTGTAGCTGAAATTTGTCACTACTATACCAAAAAGCAGCATATAAAAAATGTGTGTCCGATATATTTGACCTATTTAATAACAGAAAGTGTCCACATGGAGAAAAAAAATGTTACATGTGATAATCCTGGCAATGTGACAAAGGATATGCTATTAAAATTAGCATGTATTTAACTTTGCTATAGTCAAACTCAAAAAGGTTAAAATAGAGACAAAAAAAGGTCAGAGGTGGATGAAGTTGTTCTCATATTCAGCTTCTGCATGAACACATGGATGGATAAAATAATCAAAAAAAATATGCTAGTTAAAATGTCCAGAAATGGTAATTATTTAGTTTTCTGGCATGTTAGACAAAAGCAACATCTTTCAGTTGCTATAATTATAATATCGAACTTTCTGCTTTGACATTTACTGTGATGCAAAAAGAAAAAAAATATATTTAAATAAGTTTTTTAAGGTACAAAATTTAATGATAGCTAGGAATAAGCAAAATTTATATGGCATTTTAAAAAGCTAAAAAAGAACAACCGGTTTCATCCCAGGCTTATCAAGTTTATTTTCTGGGATATAAAAAATATATAAGCGTGTAAATTTAATTAATATAACGAATGGAAGGAAGGAAGAAAAAATAAATGAATTTCAAGAAAGCTAGAGTCCAATAACATTCAGACCCAGTAAGCCTTCCCTCTGTAAACAGGGGGAAGGCTCATGGGATCTGATATACGATTACTCTAGAACTTTGAGGTGATATGAGGAATGGGACCTACATAAAATCGAGAAATGGTCCACACTAAAATCAAACACACAATTCTTGCTATTTATTACATGCTCTGCAATAGAAGAGCCAGAAGTATTGGTTAGTTGGCTTTTCCTGGCATCTGAATTCAAAATCCTGGGGGGTTACTTGTTTTATTCTCAGATCCAAAAGTTGGGACGTCCCCATTATATAGTTGAGTCCACAACTACACTTATATTTATAAATCACGGAATTAACATGATATATATATATTTGTGTGTGCTAAAACCATGTTTCGTTAATTGACATGTTGTGAACACCCATTTATATGAAAGAAATAAACATTTCATATTTGCTTGTGTCTGAATTGCATCGTGGTCAGTGTAATGAGAGTGTGAGAAAGAGGTATTTATTTTCCCTAATATGTTTCTCTTGTTATAGGCATTGCTATATCGATGATATAACAAAACCGATAATTCATGGACAAAATGGAATAGCTGAATGGAAAAAGAATAATACACATATTTAGTTCCATGCAAAGAAATTATAACATAACTTCAACAAACTGTGTAAGAAATGGGAACCTTACTTGTTATATTTCCCAAAAGCTGCTTCTCTACAACTTGGGCTAAGCCATGTGCTTTTTCCTGTAAAACCTACCGCTGTGAGCTAAAGATGTCCTTCATCTGTGGGTTCTACATGACAACTGCTCTCATCAATTTCCCACCTGACGTCATTTACTGGTTGTCACATGAACCTCGTGGCGATCGCAATGAAAGGGAGATAATCGCCATTTGTGACCCAAGATTATTAATGCCATTATCTTTTTTGTAGTTGTGTATTTTTTACTTAATATCTAATATCCAAAACAATTCATCCGATTTGAATACTATCAAAATAATTACAACCACATCTAAAACTATTATTGATATGAACAGAACCAAAAATATTCACCACAATGATAATTCTGAAGCAAGTCTATATATAAAATAAACTGTCACAACTGTTACTTACAATACACTGGTGAAACTTAAAGACTTATATTAATATTTATTATTTCTGTATGAATATCTGGGATGAGTAGTTTACAAGCAGACTATTGTCCTCATTACAGCAGCTGTAATAAAAGACAATAGATTCAGTGAATGCAGACAAGCAGCAGCACTCAACAGTCTTAGGCTCCAAGTTTTCCACAGAAAATTGTCCTACAGAACAATAGCCTAGTGGATTAAAGTGTTGCTTTGTGAATTTTGTGACATAATAATTGTGGGTTCATTCCATATGGGAACATTTTCTTTATGAAAAGAATGTATAGGCCAGTAGACAAAATAAACACTATTTGAAAATGGGGCGTTCTGCTCAAATGCAGCTATCCAATAAAAATAACAATAATGTTTGATTAAAATTCATTAATTCTGATATTTATATATATAAATATATATATATATATATATATATATATATATATATATATATATATATATATATAGGAGTAAGAATCCACATATTTATTATATTATTTTTCATTTTTAGCTTAGATCTGACTTTTAATTGATTAATCCAGACATACCCACAAGTATGTTTTAATTCTGACATTAGTATTTCCCCTAAATTTTTAACTTTCAGAAGAGGTAACAATTTGTTTTCAAATTTCACAAATAAATCATTTTTATTACAAGTTATCTACCATTGCCCAAAGAGTGAACAATTATAGTTCCAAAACATGAACATTTTTGTGTAGCAATGTAAAATGTTTTAACTGTAATCTATTATAATGAAAATATTTTAATAATATATATATATATATATATATATATATATATATATATATATCATTCATTCAAAAATTATAACATAAAAATGTTATAAAATCACTACAAAATAGCCATTTTGTTTTGAACACTTCTGGTGTCTTATCAAGTGATGGTGTTGAATGTAGAATAAAGGGTTTTAAGACACCAGAAGTGTTGAATCAAAATGGCTATTTTTGTAGTGATTTTATAATGGTTTTATGTTATAATTTTCAAATAAATAATAATATTTGCTCTGCTCTGTATTGAGCACTCTTTTAAGAATAGTATTTGTTGGTTATTGGAATTTATTCCATATACACCAATCCTATACTTGGAGATATATATATGTAAGCAGATATATGGATATAGATTCTGAGTGTTGACTTCAATGTTCACTTATATATGAGAGAGACAGAGAGATTGTAAATATTAAAATCTGTTCTTTATATTATATAAAAAAGTGATGAAAAAATGTTCTTTTGAATATTTTTATGTTTTTTTTATTTAGGTTGATATGTGGGAGTAAAATAAAGTTTTGAGGAAATCACAAAATTATATACATTAAGTTCTTCTAAAGCTGTGGAGAAGGGGAAGTGAAAAGGCAGTGCTAATGGTAAAAAGCGCATAACAATTGACAGGTAAATTTGTATGCAGGTCGTCCATAAAGTAAGTGATGAGGGTTTTATTGTTGAGTGAAACAGGATCAAACCAAATGGCAAAATATTGTCAGCCTCCATTGATCAAACCTTGTGGAAACTGATCGGGAAATGATCTTGATCTGAGTTTGGATTTTGTTAGAATTTTGAGTCTTGGTCTTAGAAGAAATAAATGGAATTCTTTGAGAGTTATAAATGGAATAAGAATGATCTTGAACAAAAAATTAACATCCTATACCAGGTGTTCCAAGAAATAGAACTCAAGATAAACCTTTCCAAAACAAAATGATTTGGTATTAGAATAAAAGCAGTGATGTAAATCCATCATAAATATTCAGGATGTGGAATTAGTAAATACTAAATACTTCAGATACCTTTGTGTAGGGATCAGTTAAAACAAGTATAAGAGAAAAGGAAATTGAACATAGAATAGGCTGCACCAGAGGTAGTTCCCCTCCCCCGCACGAAAACACTGCAAATTGCTACAAAACCAAAACATCAACCTGAAATCTTTAGTTATGTTTTTAAATAACCTTTTCAGATAAAGACTTTCATATGGATGTCATGCATGGCACCAAACCCGTTTAGATATATTGAAGCTGTCAGCTGTATACAACCATTTTCTAAGATCAATGGTTAGAAATAACTTGAGTGAAACCTGAGGGTCATGGTAAAGATCATCCTTCTTTGAACATTATGAACTTATGCTACATAATCATAGTGAACTTGACCAAATAATAGAAACCACATCACTTGAGGACTACCAACAGTGGCAACAACTAAAATGGATCGCACATGCAACTCGAAGAAAAAATGTTGATGTTTCAGACTATTTCAAACAAAAGATTAGGAATTAAACTCCCATCAATACTGGAATGAGCAATAACAGAAAATAAGAAAAATTGTCTTAAGAGAAAGATTTTATAAATCTCAACTGAAAGCAGTACTGGCTGTGGTCAAAAAAATGCCAAATGTTTCCTTGTAGGGAAATAGCTGGTATTATTATTATTATTACCATTTGAGATAAGTAGAATAGATACTACACTTTGATCTTGAGTAGTGCTGGCTGCAATATTTAATCTTTGTAAAGAAACGGCTAATCCTACCACAACCATCTACAGATCATACAGGGTGATTGTAAAATAACTTCCTATTTTATGTATGATGGACTCTCCCATCTAACTATAATTTGTACAAGATGGAAGAGTCCATTATACATATATTAAGGAGTTACTTTTCAATCACTAGTTTATTTAAATTTGACTTCCAACAGGAATCTCTAACTTTGAAGTTTCTTTCATGCTTAATATAAGTAAGTTTCTCAGTCAGAAATTTATTCCCATGTGTTGGTCATGAGCTATTGAAAGTGAGTGACTCTTACTGGATGCTTCACAAACGTAGCCTTGTGCCAGGTTACACTTGGAAGTTAATACATTATCAATGATACCAGTAACAATGCAGTGCTTAGTAATTGAATTTTTGTCATATGCACATTGGATTGTGTTGATTTTTTGTTAATACTTTATCATCTAGTATGCGTACACTGAATTTTTATTGAAAAATGAAGTGTCTTTGAAATAAACATCTGCAATTTGGAGACTACCAACATAAAGCAAGTACAAAAATTTAAATATTGAATTATTAACATTAGAAAAGAGTACAGAACTATTATGTAATATCAGTCATCCTATATGACAGTGAATACAGAAAATCTCACAGATGAAGAAGAGATTTGAAGCAATAGAATTGTGGCTCTACAGAAGGATGTTGAGAATACCATGGACTGAACATGTGAGCAGTGACTTAAGTATTAAGGAAAATGGAAACAAATAGGACACTTAGAATTAAAAAGAGGCAATTTAAATTTCTAGGGTATATAATGAGTAAAGAGGGCTTGGAGAATTTGACACTCACAGTTCATATTGAAGACAAGAAGAAATCGGCAAATAACCTACCTATGTAAAGGGTGGCTGAACAGGGATTAGGAGGGATAACGAAAATGTAAAAATTCAGATAGAACTAAAAATAGATATGTAAAAAGGACAATATGAATAAAGACAAAAGGAAAGTTATCTCAGCCGACACATTTCATTCTCTGTTATTTTTGTTTATAAATACTTGTCGCAAAATAAAATCCTAACATTTGCTTTGATAAAGTCTGAGAAAACAAAACGAATCGGTGAAGATAAGTTTTCCTTTTGTGTTTATTCACATATATGTAAAGGGAAGTAATTTAGATGCTGAGTATAAAAGCGCAAGAGTTACCTCCCTTTAGCTTTTGAAGTAACATTTTTCTAGGTCAAATATAGCAATAAGCTTCATCGATTCACGCTACTAATGGTCTTGGACAGGGGTGGACAAACTTTTCAGTGCAACGGCCATGTTCAAAATTTCACAATTTTATTGGGCCGCATAGTATATTAACCCAAAATAATTAATATTTAAAATAGATAAAAAGGCTTTTAAAGAAAAAATGCAATTAATTTTTTTCAAAGACAAAGTAAATCAATTTAAAGCATTTAAAAGATGAAATAACTTTTTTTAAGAAAAATATTTTTAGTGATTAATATTATAAAGTAGAAAACATTTATTTGAAAAACAAAATTAACTTTTAAAGTAGAAACTTCAAATAAAACAAATTAACTAAAGAAAAAATAATTTAGATTTTAAAGTAAAAACTTCACATGAAAGAGATTTATTTGAAAAACAAAATAATTCAGTTTAAAGAAAAAATGTTATTGAGATTTTGAAGCAGTAACTTCACATGAAAGATTTATTTGAAAAACAAAGTATCACAGCAACAGATGGATCACAATGACTCACTGAGAATAATGTATCTGACTGCAATCATTTACCAGTTTGTTAAAATTAGGTATCAAATTATTTGTAACAATTATTTGGCATTGCTTGGTAAATTAATTTCTCTTTCAAATTTACTAACATTTGGTAGGCCACATGAATTTTTTTGGTGGGCCGCATGTGGCCCAAAGGCCGTAGTTTTCCCATCCCTGCTCTAGGTCTTCATTTCATATCCTAGTACTATGTCATACAAAAAATTCTTGAGGAAATAATTGTTAGAAAAGCAAATTAATTTCTACAGTTTTTATTGTAAATAATTGTCATAGTCCACATTTCCCAACCATGATAGTTTAAGTGCCTATGCCACCTTGTAGGTCATGAATTATTTTCCACTTTACAATCCCTTTCCCACAGACAAAATTTTGCCATCGTTTTTACTATGTTGCTATTTTCATGCCAAATATTCTGACATGTAGGTTCAAAATCTAAGAAATAATTGCACTAGTTCAAATTTTTACAGCTAAGGTGTCACACACACACTTGGAAGAATTTCATCCCTATTCCCTTTGTATGTCATGAGTCAAAAGGAAGTTCCATTCAGACAACTTCTGAGGAATTGTTACTTTGGGGAAGCACCCTCTCAGGAGTCTGTTACACAATCAATGCAATCTTAAACTCTTCAAATCTAAAGCCAATCATTATCAATCCTATATATCCTCATAAAAACTTCAATTTCAGCAACAACCAAAAATGGTACTCAAGAAAACTTAAGAGAATGTGCTGTCTGGCTTTAAAAACAAAATAGAACCTTGCTTTATTGTAACACTCTTCATAGTCAAACTGTAAAATCATGAATGTTCAAAATCTGCTTGTGGTAGACAAAATAAATACTGTTTAAAATAAACAGGGTATCTACTCAAATATGGATATCCACTAAAAATAATGTTTGAAGTAATAATATGTCAGATTAAAAAATAAAATCTATTAATTTAGAAATAACAACAGTATATGTCTAGAAAAAAGGAAATCAAGTTGGCTACAACTGAAAGAGAAAAGGTTAAAGAGTGAGTGTAAAGTGGGGAAAAAAACCCGAAAAGGACAAATAACTACAACATTGTACATGTACACACATACAGACTCCTGGGTACGAATGCACACATATGCTGAAAAATAACTTGCACCAATGAATAGTGCACATAAAAAAGAAAAATCGAGAAGTATAAGCAGTCAATTGCTACTACCCCCGTGACGATTGGATGGAGTGATTCCTAGAGCGTCTATCTACGCTACAAAATTGTGGAGTCTGTCTGCTGAAGGTAGCATCAATCAGCTAAGTGACAACCCTTTAACTTGTATCAATTAAGATACCCATTTTTAACTAACAAGTTTCACTTTCATCATTTGATTATTTAGAATGCTACTGCTTTTGATTAAAGTCTTGTGCTCCAATAAATAAAAAAGGGAGAATCCTAAAGTTTTGTTTTTTCTTCTATTACATTTTTTATTATTTATTTCCTTAATTCATCCTCTAAAAGAGTTTTAAAATGTTGAATTTTTTTACTTTTTCTTAACTGAATATTCAGAAATCGTGATGGTTTTAAGAAGATTGATAGCCGCCCAGAATCAACGATCGTTTTGGAAACAGACATTGATGTCAATGCTCTTTTCAATTTTCTTCTCAATTGGAAATCCTGTTTTGCAGCTGCCGGTCCACAGTTTCGGATTCCTCCTACCATTTTGTCTCCTTCTGGTTTCAAAGGAGCTGTCTTGAAGTCGATGAAAGTAAGTCAAATTTCATAATTAAAGAAATCCCAAACAGTTTCTCTGTGGGCAAGGCCTAGAATATACTGATTACATTTATGTATAGCAGCTTGGATTGAGGAATCTGAGAGCCAAGTTTGAATTCCATTAGAATCCATTACATTCACTTACATGCTAATATCCTTGGGAAAGGTATGAATCCTCTTCTTCTCCCCCCAGCAAAATTTCAGGTTTTCTTTCTGACTTTTCCATTATTCTACCAATCACTTTACTTTAGTTATTTTCTGGATTAACAGAGTAAAAGTTTCTAGCTGTAAGGAAAAAGAAAATATCTAATTATTAAACCATTAACTGATGGAAATTTCAGTAATTTTGTTTCTCTGACTCGAGTTTTTGAAAATGGCCACTTGGCTGCTCTTGACACATTTAATATATTTACTGCCTAATTTTCCAGTTTTTTAAATTCAAATATTGTTTTAGCAAGTTTCAGTACACACAGTCTCCATTGGAAATTAAGGAAAAGAGGACTGCCAGTGGTCAGGAATTAAAGCGAGCATTAATGACAAAATTATAAGTTAAAAATTTTAAGCTAATGATTTTACTATGAAAAATGCATCATAGATTAATACACAAGAGAAATGCTTTTGTAGGTTATTATACAAGAAAAATATAGGAATTAAGAAGAAAGGGATTGTTGATAATTAGAAATTAATATAAGTGTTACTGACAGACAAAATTAGGACTTTATACACACACGCACAAATATATAATTTCTTATTGCTATGACTGTTATATTTATGGGTACATGTGTTTCAATAGACATCTGTTTTTAAACATGTATACCCACTTCATATGATTTTCGCATAAGAAATGTTGGATTAAAAAAATCCATTAATTGGATACTTATATTGTAGTCTCATTTTAAATGGTGTAAAGAATCTATTCTCAGTTTAAAGAATATATTTTTCCTTTAAACCAAATCAGACAATTTGTTTTTCTCACAAACTTTATAAAACTTCATGTTTAAAAATGAAAACTTATTCCTTAAAAAAAAATTCTCTAAATGCCTGTGAATTTAATTCAATCTGATTTTATTTTTCGTTTTCTACTAATTTTTTTGTTTTTATTTTTTAACAACCATTTTTAAGAATAACAGCGAAAAGTGAAACAAAATGTTCAACTAAAGAAATAACTCTGCTTTAAAATGTTGTACCAATGTATTTGCTTTCACTGTGTTTTCAATAATAAGGATTTGCGAAAATGCACAGGATACATATGCTAAGTTCAAACAATTTATCTTGTTAAAAATATTCCAACATTAACATTTTATTTTTCGTAATTTAAAATTACTATGACAGCCATTTGCTTAAAACATTTTTCTTCTGAAAAAGAAAATTTGTAACTAAGAAACTGCACTGAACCATTCCATTTCTTAAAGAATTCATTCTTGAAAATGTCTCTTTTGAGAGAGAGGAATTAAAAAAAAACTGACTGAATTTAGTAAAGCTGATGTAATTAATACAATGAAAGTCATTTCAGACTGAATGCTCGGTTTCTTCATCTTGAGAACAACATAACATTACAATCAATCAGTATTACTTGTAATTGATATATTTTGACTGAGAAAAAAAAATGACTGTTTCATTAATTTACTGCTACTGTCATCCACTCATTTGTAATGTTACAAATGACATGTAATTTTTTTTCTTTAAATGATGACTCTGTCCAAAGCAGTAACCAGATGAGACATGGCAAACAAAAACAAATTTATCTTGATCAAATGACAAGTAAATTATTGCTTTATGACGGTGAATCTGTCTATTGCCTGACATGCTGAATTTTGATCTGGAATTTTCACTATATAATGTTTGCTTGATGACATCTATGAAGAAGCATTGGATTAAATGTTCTCAAAATAGTTTCTGTTGGAAAATATTTGCTGTAAATACTTTTTTCCAACGTTAAGCAATAGACTTACTGTCATATCTGATTATAAACATGAATATGTGATCAAATTTTCTTCAATAACAATTATTTCTTCTTTTTTTTTTTTTAAGGCAAAAAAATTCCATGCATTTTGTAAATTAAAATAATTTGACCAGCTTAGTTTTTAATTTTTTTAAGCACAGTTAATCTTACTTGAACCTAGTCATACTTAGCAAGTTGTCATGGTTGAGCCTTATTTCATGCTTAGGATAGAAGCCTAGTGAGAGTTGGAAATTTCATTTATTTTTCATGAGTTTTGCTAAAAAATTATCTGAGTTTTGTCATGCTTATAATCTTCATGCTCATAAGAAAATATTAGCTTCATTTCAGGCTGAAGTCACTTAATGATAAAATTATATTGTCAGTCATTCTATTTTGTATAAAATTAAAATTCGATATTTCTTAATATTATTTTCTATTTTTAAAATTTTTCCTTTTTCCTTTTTATCTCTCATCATCATCGGCAATATTTTCTAAATATGTTGCCACATACATTCTATATATATATATATATATATATATATATATATTTAGAGATCATATGAGGATCAAGCAGATCAGTTCCTAGGAAACTGACAGCCCAACAATAGCACATGAGATTTGATTACAGTGGTGATGGTTTCGTGCAGGACCATCCACACTTTTTGAAGGGCCAAATACAGAGGTCTGGTGTACTGTGTGCCACAGGATCTCCAAACGACCCTCCGCAGGTTTTGAATTCAGAGTTGTCCTTCTCCTAGACCATTTGCCATCCAAGGCTATAGAACCCAGTCTGTCATGCTATTTACCCATAGCTGGAGGGAGAACAAGAGGATTCACACCTTTCCCAATTTTAACGTTATTTTTGTTGAATATTTTTGCTAATTGCTTTGTTTCAGGGAAGTGCTTTTCTATTAAGTTTCGGAATGTCCTTCCTATGTTTGTTTTGACGGCTTTGTTGTATGGTGGATTAAACCAGGTGCTATTTCTTTTCTTTTTTGCATTTTTGCATTTTTTATATTATATATATATATATATATATTATATATATATATATATATATATATATATATATATATATATATGATAAAATGAAAAGCTTTGTTTCAACCTTACAAGGGACTTCTGCAGACTAATAATGTTTTTGTTGGTGGAGTTAGTTTTGTATATAACAGGGTGGGGTGTAGAAATACAACAGACACCAGTTATAATTTGACATCAAGAATACTGAAGATCCAAGAATACTTGGTTTTAAATTTAAAAAACATTTTGACATCCAATTTATTTAGATGCATAATTTAACTTCACTGTGCTCAATACATACATACATACACGCGCACACACACACACACATACATACATACATACATATATATATATATATATATATATATAATCTCCAAATTAGAATAATGATACATATATACACATGAAAGCTGCTTGACAGGACAGATACACATGAGACCTGCTTAAGCAATAATTCTGATCCATATTTGATCCCAATTCATATATATCTATATATGTGTGTGGGTGGAAGTGGGGGTGTAATATATACATTTTTATATATCAAAAAAACAAGAATGATAAAAACATAAACAAAAGATAAGGAAAGTAAATTAAATCAGCTGGACTATAAACCCAAGATATATATTAAAATAAAATTAAATTTAAAATTCTCAGTTTCTCATCTCCTTCATGTGCAGGTGTACTCACATAAACATTAGGTTAGTCTGAAGTCCTAAAGAACGAAAAACTTTTACACTTTGTCATAGTTTTCCTTATATATATATATATATATATATATATATATATATATATATATGACATTCTTGGGTCTGTTTGACATGCATTGCTGAAAATCATTGATATTTCACTAATTCTAATCTCCTAAATTTATTACTGATATATCCATTCACCTTTCTCACTGACTTGTTTGTAATGTCCTTGGCATTTTGGAAGATAAGTTTTCCCTGTCAGTGTAAATTTGGTAGGTATTGGATTATTGGAAAAATTTAAACCAACTTGACCAGATTCATTGTTTTCACATCAGTTTTTTTGACCATCTATTTTGTTTGTTTGTCAGGTCAAGCACAGTGAAGTGTTTTTGCCAGAGGAAAAACAGAAAGGACACGTCTTGGAAATTGTTGGTCCCCTCTTGCCCTGTCATGTCAGGGGCTTTGTGAAGCTCTTCTGGCAAACACAGGCCAAAGAGTTTTCCATGGCATTGAATACCCATGAGTCAACATCTCCATTTAATGTTCCAATGGATTTTTCCAAGAATTCAGACAGCCTGAATTTTGATGGTGATGAGGCTCCCAGTTTTCTGGACTTTAAAGCATTGAGGTCAATTACCCAAGTGAAGTGCATGCCTTCAGGATTTACCTGGTCATGATGCTGCTTACAGGTGTGCACACACACACACACACACACACACAGTGTATATACGTGTATAGATATACACATGGTGTATGCACATGTTTAGGCACACATACACACAGTGTATACACGTTTAGATACACACACACACTGGGTGTGTATACACACACACACAAAGTGTGTATACATGCACACACACACACACAAAGTGTGTATACATGCACACACACACACACACACACAAAGTGTATATACATGAATAGATACTGACATATACAAAAGCAGGTGCTGAAAAGTATTTAGCCTCACTCACTTCCCAAAATCAGTATTTCATTGATCTAGAATATAGATTTTGAGAAATGGGCTGGAAACTTTTCAGTATTCCCATTGTATGTGTACATAATCTAAAAAATGAAAATATGCTTATTAAAATGTACATAATGCAATTTCACTCGTGTGTGTGTGTGTGTGTGTGTGTGTGTGTATATATATATATATATATATATATATATATATATATATATATATATATATATATATATATAATGCTAGTTAATAAAAAAAGTGCTAGTTATATAAAACGGGGCTATTAAGTATATATTAATAAATATACATATTATTCCTCACTGATAGCATGACTCGGAGTTTCATGCATAATGCAATCTTCAGGTGCTGAGTGTGTGTGTGTGTGTGTGTGTGTGTGTGTGTGCACGCAAAAAGGTTAGATAGAAAAGATATTATTCTTAATGTTTGGGCATATTCATATATTAATGTTTGGGCATATTTATTTTAGTGTTTCATAAAAATCCCATCACAGAAAACCCAAGTGCGCTTTTATCATATTTTTTATTGTATTTGTTATAAAAATATTCCTGGCTGGACAACTGCCACTATTTTTAATTCTGTAAATTATATATGAATAATTCATTCAATACGATATTTAAAAAATGTTTTCGACATTTATGTTAATTTAAAATTGTAATTTTATATCCATTTTTGTAAACCAATTTTTCCTCCATTTTTAAATATGTAAATTACTTGGAAATTTTTTTCTGTATATCTTTTTTTATTTTTTTTTTGACTTGTTAACACATCTTTTATCTTCACCTTTTATCGTCATCATTTTTTTTTTTTTTCTAAATATTAAATATCCTTTCACTATTTATGTTTGGACTATTGTCCTCATTTTTGGTCATTATGCCCTCCAGCCTTCATCAATCCAAGTAACCTACTGGAAATTTTGAAATGAAACCTTTATTTAATCTACAGGGTAGACTTTCTTGTTCCACTGCCCATGTCTACGGATATTTCATCTAGTTTCTTATTTTTACACCTGCTCTGTTATTGCTCATCCTGTTTCCACTGAGTTCAAGTACACACTGCCCAGCCCAGGGATTGAACCCACAATTACCATGTCACCAAATCCACAAACCAACACTTCATTCTAGTAGGCTATTGTCGCATGTGTATTTGATGACTGGAAGGTACAACAGCCGAAACGGTGTGAAAACAATAACAAAGATGGGGAGAATAGTCTGAATGTAAATAGTGTAAATCGGTTTTCCTTTTCTAAAACTGGCTACCATCCAAACCTAGAGTGTTCAGTTTACTATACTATTTAACCCGTATCTGGAGGGAGAAGAGATGGATTTGTGCCTTTCCTATGAGCACTTGTGTGAAAGTGAATGCAAGTGGGAATTTGATCTTAACACAATTCCACCTTTTGTTCCAATAACCATTACCTGCACACATTTCTGTTTGTTATTTTTTTAATCCTTTTTTAATTTTCCTATTACTGGGATGTTATCTAATTAAATCTCCTTAATGTCATGTGGAGAATTTCCTCGGAGAGCCAAGAGAGCTTGAGTAATGTAGCCTGAGCGAATTGCTAATGAGGCAAACTGTCTGACCATCAGTGCTGGAATGACAAGGTGTATACGTCATTGAGTTGGCAGCGTACTCAATATGCAAATTCTCTGGCTTGGCAAGAATGTATAAAAAGGGGTGTGTATTTGTTGAGTTGTCAGAAGGCTTGCGCATTCAATACAGTTCACGTCGATGCATACTGAACCAGAATCCATTGCAAGTGCGTTTCCAGTGTCCGTGCTACAGGATCTCAGGTTTCCTGATACATGTCACAAGTCTTGAAGATCTCTTTTAAAAAGCTTCTTAATTTTATTCTTGCTTTTCATCATAAGTTTTCATGCCAGAATTGGTTTGGGTGTTGTCACTGAAAGACTCGCTCCTGAAATATTTGATGTGAGTTAAAGGCTTGTTGGGAACTACTACTTTATATATATATATATAGAGAGAGAGAGAGAGAGAGAAAAAAAAATCATCAATTCTCTCTTTCTTGGGTCTGGACAACTCCCACTATTTTTAATTCTGTAAATTATATATGAATAATTCATTCAATACGATATTTAAAAAATGACTTGGATTATTATCTCAAAAAAAAAAATTCTTACAATCTAAAAATATTTTCTGGCTTTAAATAACCTGCAAAGGGTTGATAAGCCATAGAACACAAATCAATAAACTCAAATTTCCTGCTGTCCTATATTGCACATAAATTGAGTAGTGAAAGTTTTTGTTTTTGTATCAAATCTGAAGTTGAATAATTTACCTGCTATATGATCACCAAAGTTGCCCAGACTTCATAAGACTAAAGAGAGCACATATGCTGTAGAAAACCAAAACCTTAGTCGTAATATTTCTATCTTCCCAAACCCAACTAACCAAAATTTTTATAGATTTTTTTGGATGAAAATTGTGATCTTATTTGCCTTTCTGTGACTACGCCTGATTTCAAAGAACTTTGTTCTTTCCTCCACTTTAATCAATTGGTATCATCATTCTCCCAATTATCTTTGTAGATTTTAAAAGCCAAGAGTGACTTGTCCATTGATTCCTTAAGACAAACTTTTGGTATATCTTTGTATCTTTTTGGTTCCCTTACTCGATCAAACCGTATTTGGTTTGATATGTCCTTATTTTCCTCTCTGATCAATTGACTCCATCAATGTGGCCTGTTCTTAATAGCTTTCCGTTTCAATGCTGGGAATGCCATTTCCAAATCTTCTTTGGCATCTTTGACATGTAATGCACTTTGAAGATGCTACATAAGCAGTATTGATGCAATCTTTCCTGGGTCCTGATATGTTTTTGATATGTTGCCCAGACTTCATAAGACTAAAGAGAGCACATATGCTGTAGAAAAGCAAAACCTTAGTCGTAATGTTTCTATCTTCCCAAACCCAACTATCCAGAATTTTTATAGGTTTTTTTGGATGCAAATTGTGATCTCCTCACTTAAAGAAGAAAGGCAATTCAAAGTGATTCCAAGATATGAACATTTGTCCACAATTTTCAATTTAATGTTATGTAAGAAGATCTCGGGCTTAGGATGCAAATTAGTTGGCACAGTTTGATACATAAGCATGGTTTTATCCAAGCTAAACTGAAGCCCAAAAGCATTGCTGGATACATTGAGCTTGATCATTAAGTTCTGCATATCACTGTCTGTACGGCTGACTGAATCACAGTCATCCACATAAAGTGGACCTTCTTATTAGAGTATTGAAAGTTTTTGTTTTTGTAGCAGATCTCCTGAGGTTGAATAATTTACTTGCTATCCTGGCTTATGACCACATCATGTTGAAACATTGGTTCCCATATGATCACCAAAGTTAAGCAATGACAAACCTGGTCAGTACCTGGGTGGGTGGCTGATTGGGAGTACCAGGTGCTGTAAGCTTGTAGTGTAATGGATAATGGCTCAGAATTGTTAATCAGAGAGCCAAGTTCAAATTTATGGTTGGGTTCGTTATATACTCTTAAGAAAGGAATGAATCCACCTCTTCTCCCCCAGCTATGGATTAATTAGTAAAATTTGTATCACAAAACCATTATTATCCCCCCCAAATTCTTACAATCTAAAAATATTTTCTGGCTTTAAATAACCTGCAAAGGATTGATAAGCTGTAGAAAACAAATCAATAAACTCAAATTTCCTGCTGTCCTATATTGCACATAAATTCCTTGGAGGCAATCCTTAAATATGTTTACCAATACAACAATCTCATTGCAGGAATATCTCCCTGTTTGACATGGTTTTCTTACTTATAAAGTTCAATAAGGATGCCTTCTATATTTACACAAGCTTCTATATCATCATGAAATGATTTCACCACGCTGGCAAAATGTGCATGACATCTCATTTTAAGCCAAATGTCTCGTAAAGCCTACCTATTCACAGTATCTGCTGATAAATCAACAAAAGCCTGGATAATTCAAATTCTGCTTGGCATTAATTTCTTTCTTTTTATTTTTTTTTTTTTTTTTTGTGTTTCCCTGGCAGTAAAAATCATGTCAGCATTTCCTCTTTTTCTCAAAAACTACATTGAGATTTCAGAAGGATATTTAGAGACATACTGATAATCAACCATGAAAAAAGAACACCAGCAAGTACCTTTCCATCAGAAAACAGAAAACTTGAATGTCTAGAAATCTTGAAATCTAAATATTTTGAACATAATTGTATGCCTTCAACTACAGAAAATGAATTCTATGATAAATGGGTATTGCTGGTAATTTTTATATATATATATATATATATATATATATATATATATATAAAAAGGAACATTGAAGTCAATACTCAGTCAACTGCCTGTTTCATGCTAGATGCAATCATCTCGCATGAAACAGCCAGTCACCTCTGAGTGTTGACTTCAATGTTCACTTATATATATATATATATATATATATATATATATATATATATTGCTGTTAATTTTATACTTTCATAGAGTTTTGTTTTTGTTTGGGGTGAGATCACTGTTTGCCTATAGCTGGGACCCTAACAGTTGCTACCACCCTGGGGCAGCGTGTATCTGGGAACACCAGCAATTAAGAGGTGGTTCCATGCTCCTCAAAACCTGCAATCTCCTGAATAGAGGCCTTGCTGGTGGATGTAGTTTATGGTCATACCCAGGTCCATTCTGGCTTTAAATAACCTGCAAAAGGTTTGTAGAAAAGGCTGCCCATGTGTAGGTTGGTGACACTACTTCCAATCCAACACTACAATAGCAAAAGGATTTTAACATGCTAGAAATGCTTGTGCAAAATTCAAGTTTTGTGTAACTTGCAGAGCATTGCAAAGAGTCTCCCTAACAAAACCAAGTAATTCAGATATTTGGTTAGAAGGTGTCACATTAGAGTTTCTTTCTCTTAGTCTTTTTCCGGGCAAGGGAATGACTACAGGACTGTAATATTTTAACTTTTCTTTCTCCTTGATGGATTGTCTTCACAGCTCAGGACCTCCATTTACTTGATCTTCCACCCCCCCCTCAAATAATTGGGTTCACTTCTTGCCATCATTTAGTACAGTTGTATATTCTTTTATTTCGTAACCCCTCGAATATAAGAGAGATTAACAGGTGTTACACCTTGCACAAAGGTGAAATGGCACTGGGCAATATAGGGGTGTTCATCTCCATCACGTATTTTATATGCCTGTATACCATGTGTATGCATGCACAAATGCTTATACCTCAAAAATCTGATTGTTGTCAATTTAGAGAACAAACCAAATGTGTTTATTATAAAGTAACCAACAACAACATACAAATAATGACATTAACATTTTCTATAAAAACCAAATACTCATTAACTATAAGCAGGATGAATTTTCCCTTAGCAACATTATAAAAAAAAAATACACAACCTCAACTGACCAGAACAAGAAAATTAAATTAAAATAATAAAAAAAATAAAATTACAGAGAACTAAAATCAATTCTGAATTCACATGTCCCTGTCCTCCTGATCAAACCAAATTCATGAATAATTATATTGGACATGTTACTACATGTCTATGAAGAAGACTCCTGTTACACTTCTCTGACCATAGCTCAATTAGGATTCATTTAAACGCACATGGAAACCTACCAAACTTAATAAAAGTTAATAACAGTTTTCTGAACTACCTCATAGATCACCAAATTAGACTATTTATTTCTAAGGTATTTCAATAGCAACACTAAACATACAGATAAAAACAATAACATTAACATTTTCTATAAAAACCAAATGCACATTAACTATAATCAGGATGAGAAAACATTAGAGACATTATAAAGAAATAGTCAAACAAAACAAAAAAATTAAATTATATATTATAAAAAATTTAAAACAGCTAACATTATCAACAACAGCTTACCTTGAAGATCCAAATTACAGAGAATGTCTTCTGGTGTCTTATCAAGTGATGGTGTTAAATGTAGACCATCACATAAGACACCAGAAGTGTTGAAGCAAAATGGCTATTTTTGCAATGATTTTATAACATTTTTATGTTATAACTTTTGAATAAATGATTATATTTGCTCAATTCTGTATTGAGCACTCTTTTAAGAATAGTATTTGTTGGCTATTGGAATTTATTCCATATACACCTATCTTATAGTTGTGTGTATGTGTGTGTATATATATATATATATATATATATACACACACACACACATACTCTTATCACCAGTCCAAGGAAGACATTTGAATCACTACCACACAAAAAAATTAATTTTTATATGTAGAAATATCCACTCTTTGCTTGAAGAAGGTTGTGAAACCAAAGACGCATTTAGCAGAATTATGGAAAATAGTATATATTATATATTTAAAAATAAAATATCCATATTTCAACCAAAGATGTTTGTGGTTTTTATCCTCTTTTTAAAATATATAATCATTTGAACAGTTTTTACAAACTTTATATCAAGAAAAGAAAACGCTTGTACAAACAAGAAAAATTAAATAAAAAGCTTTTTAATGAAACAATAACCTCTCCTTTTTATATATATATATATATATATATATATAAAAATGTGTTTCTGTTTCATTAAATGTGATAGACAAGGAAATTTTTTTTTTTTATTCAGCTGTTCTAACATTCTTAGGATTTTTCTTTTATGAGGATTTCAATCAATAATCACTACAGACACTTTCTACACAATCTTAGTCCTTGTAAATGGAAAAACTGAATTTAAAAAAAAATGTGTAAAATTTTTTCTTGTCCTTCACATTCAATGAAACCCACAAATGCCACCCAAATGTCAAGTATGATCACCACAAAACACCATTGTAAGATGCAGTTGTACCTTGAACAGGCATAGCCGTTGAAACCGGACAAACATTTAAAACCTCTGGCACAAAATTAGCAGGCATGAAATACACATATTCTTTTGTCATAGGTTTAGTTTTTGTGTATATTTGCATGTTTCTATAGTGCACCGGATGACTTGCATCCTTTTGTAAGGAAAATGACATGAACTGTTAGTATTTAATACTCTTTCATAGTTGGTCAGTACTAATATGACTCAGTTTACCTGTTTTACTCAAGCAAAACCTAAAAACCTATCATTCCTGAATCAGGAAGGTTGACCTTTTCAGATACACAATCATTTGATCATGAATCAGTTGGCACAATCATTTGTGTGTGTTCATTTTTTTTGATTACTTCTGTCATGGAAAAAAGGAAGGATTATCTGCCCTTGAAGTAGTTGAACCTTAGAGAAAAAGATGAAAAACACATGTTCATTCCCAATGTAGACATGGACAATATTTGCTAGCAGAGTGTAGGTTCAATAAAAGTCTGACAACAGAATTTCTTTTGTATTTAATTATGCACTGACATTGTTTTTTTGTTTTTTTTTTTTTTTCTTTTTTTTTATTATGTCCAAGAAAAAAAAAAGATTTAAATTTTAAAAATGTCCTAGTTTTAGAGATTGAAGAATATTACTTGAATGAAAAAATGATTTAAAGATATGACAGGCGTTTACTTATCTTGAGAAAAAGAAAAATGACCCATTTATCTTACCCTAACTGGACATACTAGAGATTATGTTTGGGATTTAACAATGCTGGGTATTTCACACAAAAAATGCTATTACAAAGAAACTGGACATGCTGTTTTTGAAAGACCAAAACACATGCATATTTGGCCTTTAACTTTTGTCATTCATCAGGTATGATTAAAAAAGTTTTGCTAAAATTTGAATATTTATACTATAAACTTAATGTTTTTTAAAAGGAAATTTTTTTTTTTTTTTTTTTTTTTTTTTTTGAAGGCAGTAAATGTGTCTGACAAAAATGAGTGGCAGGCTTGTGCTATCTCTTCAGATTTGGTTTGGTTTGGTTTTTTTTTTTACAGCATATCAACCTCAATGGGTTATTTAATACCAACAAGATTTTTATGCTGTTAATATTTTTTTCTTCAAAAATTTATTGCTGGTAATTATTTTTTACAATAATGTATTGCTGGTACTAAAACCTATTTTCACACTTTCATAGTGTTTTGACCCCAGTTTGGGGTGTTAACTATCTGCCCATAGTTGGGACCCTAACAGATGCTACCACCCCAGCTCAGAGTGGACTTGGGAACACCTGCAATTAAGAGGTGGTTCCATGCTCCACAAAACTTCCTGACCAGAGGCTTTGCTGTTAGACGTAGTTTATCATCTTACCCAGGATGTGGATGTTGTTTATTGTCTTACCCAGGACGTGCTATTAGTTCAACTATGATGTATAAACACATGAAATTGATGATAAAAGGATTTTTGACAACCCAGCTGCTTTGACTGATGAAAATATTCCCTCTGCTAAGTCCAAGCTGATATTTTTATATGAACATATGGCAACCTTTTAAATCGAGAAACATGTGCAATCCAGATTTCAGAGAAACATCACTAATCCTTCTGATGGACAAGTAAATTGTATGAGGCGTTTTAATTGTAATTTGATGAAACACTTTGCAAAAGACTGTTATTGCCACCATAAAGATAATAAAAATCTCCATAGAATTAACATAACTGTTAAATGCTGATCGTCAGTTTTGTATTAATTAAAAAGTCACTTGGAATTTTGGTTAATCATGTGGATGTCTTTGCCTTCTGTGGTAATAAATTTTACAACATTATAAAAAAAAAAAAAACTTTGAAAAACCACTCAAGGTGGGATCACATGAAAATGGATCCATTAATATCTGGGATTAAAAGTTCTACAGATATCAGGAGTGACAAATAATCAAGTCTTGTGTATCCCAATAATAACTTCAATTAATATAGCTCAAAGTCCCATGGCTGAGAAACATGATGAATTGACTACTGAAGAAAAGGCCGACTTGAAACGTTAAAGTAGACAAATGATGTGGGTTGCTTCACAATCAAGGGCGGATATAAGCTATGAAACATGAGCCAAAATCAATACAGAAAGCACCAAACTATTAAAATAATGCATGAAGCAAACAAAGTCTTGACAAAATTGGAATCTAAGAAATCTCTCAGATTTCTAACTTGGACAATCCCCAAAATATGATGGTTCTTGCAATATTCCAATGCTACATATGCAAATCTGGAAGATATGTCTTCCCAGGATGGTATGATCATTTTTATTCAAAAAGGTGAGAACAAGTGGTACCAGTTAGCAAATCTAAAAGTCTGGACAGGGTCATCAAAAGTCTATTGGCATCAGAATGAGGTAGATTACACTGGGTTTTTAATTTCTTCTTTGGTACTGTGGTAAATAACGAAGTTGTGGGTTTTGTGTGTATTTTTAGGTGAAGGTGGAAAAGATTTTGGGCCTGAACATATTACCACCAGTTCAACATTATGCAGACAATTCATCGTTAATAAATGCTTTATAAACCTCAAGCATTGTTAATAACAAAAGATTGTGAATAGATATAGCAAGATTAAGAGAGTTTGGTTTATTTTGTTTTACAGCATATCAATCTCAATGGGTTATATAATGCCTCCAAGATTTTTATTGCTGGTAATATTTTTGTTTAAAAATGTATTGCTGGTAATAATTTGTTCTTTCAAAAATTCATTGCTGGTAATAATTTGTTCTTTCAAAAATTCATTGCTGGTAATAATTTTAAAAAATGTATTGCTGGTACTAAAACCTATTTTTACACTTTCATAGTGTTTTGACTCCAGTTTGGGGAGAGAGGCAACTATTTGCCATAGCTGGGACCATAACAGGTGTTAACACTCCGGGTCAGGGTGGACCTGGGAACACCCGCAATTAAGAGGTGGTTCCATGCTCCTCAAAACCTCCTGACCAGAGCCCTTGCTGTTGGATGTAGTTTATCATCATATCCAAGACGGGATTAAGAGAGATGGTATCAGGAGAGGAAGTTAAATTTCTTTGGCTCAAGGATAAACTGCATTGGAAGATTCTGTAACAAAGAGAGGTACCTCTCCCTCGACATTGTCAGAAGTACTTGAAATCCCAAAACTGAGAAATGAATAAATCAGTTATTTTTCAACTTTACATAAGAGCTGCAATGTTGATATTTTGGTCACTTCCGTCTTTGACAAAAGACGAAATAAGCTACCCCTGGGGTAGTTCGACTTCAGAAGAAAAGATGATTAGCACATTTTGGATGCATTTTCAATACTGACATGGACACTATGTTTGCAAGGTTCTCTGATTATTTCAGGCTATCCTTATAATGTTTCTTTGGCTTATCGACTGGTCGTTTTCCGTTGGCAAACTCTTCATATAAAAGCTACTGAGCTTTTTCTGAGTTGTATGACTATTGGTCAAGTTTTCCCAAGTGTCCACATCAATCTTCGGGGCTTTAAGCCTACTTTTTGCAACATCATTAAGTCACATCCAGTGGCGACTCGTGGCTAAAATTAGTAGAGATGCTGCTTCAAAAATATCTTTAACAATTATTTTAACATAAAAAGAATATTTATATATAAAGTTGATTAGATTCTAAACGAAAAAATTATTTATTTTTTTTTTTTTTTTTACTTATAAATTGTTACAGTTCAAGCTTGATCCAATCATTTAAAAATGTAATCCATTCTTCTTGTTTTACTTTCAGCAAAAAGGTTAATGATTTTTTTCTTTGATCACCGGATGACTGTTGAGGAAATTTTCCTCCATTGAAAGCACTGCAAGTGCATTTAGTCTTTCAAGATTCATGGTTCTCCTTAGAAAAGTTTTTATTCTTTTCTGTTTTGAAATGCAGTGTTTTGGCTCTGATGTAGTATGCGAATTATCAAGAAAAATTTTATCAGTTTCTTAATGTCATTAATAATACCATCTATATAAATTAATGCGAATGTCAGTGTGTCACACTTTTTCAACATTACTCCTCGAGGCCATAGCCCAACATATCATACCATTTTGGAATCAGGCCGACTCCGTGAGCAAATTAAAAACATTCTGGTGCTCTTGCTTATATATCTCGAGATTCTTGACAAAATCTAAAGAAGGGTGTTGTATCCTTAAAGAGGTTACAAACAGACAAAGTTAGTACTCGAGTGAAGGAACAGCAACACGCGCGTAAATGAAAGAAGAGAGGTTTGTTGTAAAAGAGAATGTACTACTGAAAGACGGGAAATCGGGTGGCAGGCCAGTAATTCCCGAAGCAAGTTTATTTACCTTACCTCCCCGCGAGGCAGGATGTTGTACAAGGCCTTTTTTAATGCGAGGCAAAACCGAGCCCGTAGGCTCGCGCCAAAATTCCCCTAGACCCCGTATGCACGAGGTCGGGTAGCTGTCTACCACTCCAGACGAGACTCTGCCCTTCGGCATAGCCTCGTCAGGGTTCCTTCTGCTCGAAGGCAGAGAGTTCGACCAGCATAGCTGGATACAAATCTCCAACTAATTGCCGAAGCAAACCCCCAGGTATATACTGTGCTCACCATACATAGCTACTGATATAGTCATTACATATAGGCGAGAGGGAGTATGGAACATTCCATTACAACAAAGGGTCTGTAATGTAATCGGTCCTAACCTGGCATTTCAACTCCAGTCACTTGTCCACTGACGAAACAGGGTTTGCCTCTATTTTTTCTAGAAATATTTTCATAGCAACTGTTCTGATAACTTCGGGCGATACTTTAAAAAAAAAAATTAAGTATCGCCCGAAGAGACCGTCAGGTCGAAAACATGATCGCGTATTTTAATTGACCTCCTGATTTTTAAAGTTAATTCTCTCTCAGGATTTAAAGGTTATCTTTGTTTACAAGTCATGTCCGTGCCAGCTGAACAATGATTCATTGTTTCTCTGCCAACATTTCTAGGTACAAAATAATGAATAAGCAGAAAAGAGTTTTGCTTGATAACCAAGCATATGAATACTTGAAATGGTAGATAAGCTTTGTCTATCTCGGAAGCACACTCGACGGCGCTCTCGACGCTGAAATCAATCATAAATCTTAGTACCGATTTGGGGAAACTTGAGAAATGAGTTTGGTCAGATCATGTTTATCACAAGAAATACAAAACTCCGTGTGTACAAGACTTGTGTCCTTACAGACTTTCTGTATGAATGAGAAGTATAGGCAACGTATAAGCATCATGTTAGACTTCTGGAAAGATTTAATCAGAATTGCATACGGAGAATACATAGTAGCAGACGTTAAAAAAAAAACTCTAACTAGACTATGCATGGTATGACCCCGGAGGAGGCTAGATCGCTTTCACCTCAGGCCAAGATTGATATCAGTCAGTTATTTGCCATGAGTGATACACGCTTAGGCGATCATGTATCTTTCGATACGTGACTGACGAGGCAGATTTTTTCCTGCAGTAGGTTTGCCATCCAAGGCTATAGAACCCGGTCTGTCCTGCTATTTACCCATAGCTGGAGGGAGAAGAAGAGGATTCATACCTTTCCCAAGGGTATTAGCACGTAAGTGAACCTAATGGATTCGACTGGAATTTGAACTCGGCTCTCCGATTCCTCAATCTGAGCCACTATCCATTAGAACTCCATAAAGTAGCCGCAAATGGCTTACACTATACACATCACAAACTCTTTAACTTACCAACAGAGTAAATTCAACTTTTTCTTCAGAGACACTCTTAAGAACATTCCTGGAATTTTCGTTTTCTTTCAGGAACGATCCTTGAAATTTCATCTACATGCAAATGTTCCCAATAAAATAAATATTTCTATTGTATTTCGTTTCATTCATTTGTTTATTTTCTAAACCAATTCGACACGTAGTTTCTTATTTTCAACGCCAACATTTTTTCAGGTTCGAATGACGACCCCCTAACCTAACGAATCTCAACCGCCATGACGCGGCACACAAGTGTCTCGCGAAATATTGTTACAGAATACACACACACACACACACACACACACACACACACACATATATATATATAGGGGAGTATTAATGGTACAGCGTTAGTATTCTTCGATTATGTCATTTTAAATAATTTTTTAATATTCGTGAAAAAGAAAGGAGGTTTTACTTATCTCACATTCAACCAAACATTGAAGAAATCATGAAAAAAATGCCAGGCAAAAATATCTCACTAAATAAACTGCACAAATAATTGAATAGAAACAGTGTTGTCCAAGTGTAAGGTAATATGTGTTACGCTTAAAAAACCGTGTACCATATTAATGAATGCAATAAACAGTAGATAATTATCTTCCTTCCAGCTATTCTCTTTAATTCATTATTTTTTTTTGTTTGGTTCTTTTATTGTATCGATAATTTTAGTAATTTAACCATGACCCCTAAAAATGTGTTTTCACTGTTACTTTTCGGAAACGTAACGAGGCATACAGATTTTCAATCAATGAGCATAAAATGAAGGTTAAAAAGAACCGTGAAATTTTATCCAAAATAATAAACTGTATTTTATTTTGTGGAAACTGCGAAACTCCCTTATATGGACAAGATGAAAAAGATGCTTCATTAAATCTAAAGGTATTTAGAGAATTAATACATTTTGCATCTAAATTAGATCCAGATTTGAAGAATCACTTAGAAAACCAGTACAGTTTTCAAAGGTGCTTCTAAGATCATTCAAAATGAGATACTTGACTTCCTGCTACACATATACCATGAGGAGATAAGGAAAGAAAATAAGGAAACTTCGTGTCTAGCCGTCATAGCTGATAACACAACAGATGTTCGGAACACACCCAAATGGTCATTGTTGTACGATACGTGCTGAATGAAGAAATATTCGAGCGTTTTGGGGGACTCTTTATTCCATATATCAAACTGTAGATGGCATATCAAAAAGTATTCTAGAATAATTAGACATAATCCTTCAAGGAAATGGACAAAAACTGATAGCTCAGACATTTGATGGGGCAAATGTCATGAAAGGCAAAAAAGGAGAAGTTCAAACAAAAATAAAAGCAGTTTATAGCAGTGCACATTTTATTCAGTTATGTACACCAATTTAGAAATGCAGCAAGTATTACACTGAATGCAAGAAAGTTTTTCATCAATCTCTTTCGAGGCTGCTTCTATTATATAATAGTTTGCAGATAGGCTTAATGATGGTATCAAAGCTGTAATATTCAAACCAGGCAAATACAACAGTTAAAGAGACACAAAACACCCTGGTAGACCTAAGCTAATTTATGATCAAACTCCTAGTCATTCATAACTAGAGATATATAATGACGCTCATAAAACAAGCTGGAATATTTGAAGAATGGTCCTTTAATTGGGTATGACAGCTCAAAGAACATTAATAAGCGATATTCTCATATCTCTCTCAGTCTCCAGCAAAATATTTTGGTCTGGGAGTTGTGATTTAAGATTTTTGTCCTGATCAATCTTGCAAGAGGGAGGTGTCCAAACTCCATAAAAGGAAATGTTTTACCCGCTAGTTCATCCACACCAACAAATGCTACAACGGGGAACCTTAATTAACACTCCGCGCTTTTTCCATTACCAAAATCTAGTAGTAGCTGTCTCATCTCGCTGTTCAAATACATGAACAAACCGGGATCATTTCTTTAAACAGCTTTTGTCGTGCATAATTTTTTAATAATAATCACTTTTTCACCAGGCGAATTATTCGGCATCAGGTAATAGAAATCAATTAAGGGTCTGTACCTAAGACCTAACCAGATGCTGGTTGAAAGAGACAACGTTATACTTAGAAGCAAATCCTGCCTCTCGGAGTAAACCCCATAGCCTCCTAATTAAAACATTTCACAGATTACAATTTAGCATATATATATATATATATATATTTATATATATATAAAGGAGAGGCTATTGTTATTCCAACCAGCACTAAACAGATCATAACCTGACACATAAGCACACAACATACGCACATAATGGCCGAACACACTAGTCGCACCACACACACACACGCGCGAGCGCAAATAGCTATAGAGAACGACTATATATATATATATATATATATATATATATATATATATATATATATTGCAAAAACAAATACACTAGAGTGACCACACGCACACACGAACCCTACACACCATGGGAAGTGTATATATATATATATATATATATATATATATTTATATATATATACTAATTCTTTATAATAAAACTAAATATATGTATTGTAAAGGGATATGTATACACATACTAGCAAAAACACACACGCACACAAAATACACAAAAATGGAGATGGGTTTTTAAGAAGATACAGAAAAAATAAAAAAAACAATGATCTCCTTCCTTCGCCCTTTCTGACCAATCCTAATTGATTTATTAGCCCTTAAACAGAAGAATATTTGGATTACTACTACACACAAAAGACAATGGTTAAAAATCAGAAAACATAAGGAAAAATTAATTCTTTTAAATACTGCATGGAAATAACCACTCTTCGGCTGATGAAGGTCGCGAGACCCGAAACCCGTGTAGTATAAATATGGAAAATAAAGTATGATATATATTTAAAAAACCATTTCGTCACCAAAAACGTTTGTGGCTTCTCTCTTCTCTTTATATATATATATATATATATATATATATATATATATATATATATATATATATATATATATTAAAATAAAGAGAATATGAATACCCTACCGCTCCTTGCCAAAATGACTGAATGTCCCCATATCCTTAGCAACTAATAGTAAGAATGTATGTGCTTATAAAACTCAGTAAATTTCAAAATAAGTTATTCCAAAATTCGCTTGAAAATGAAACAGTACTAGGGATTTTAAATAATTTAACTCTATAATTAAATTTGAAGTTTTTACTTTCTGTTTTTGAAACATGGTAATTCCTGTGTAGGGATGGAACCATATTTTTAAATTAGTAAATTAATAATATATATATATATATATATATATATATATATGTTGTCAGTTCATTCGTCAATTACGACGCGTGAGAGTCCATCACGGAACCGTCAGACTACCTACGCATGAATTGAACATACTGAAGGCTTGTGTAGAGCCTGCCACACTCTTTTGAAAGAACGGTTGCATATTAATTTGCCAAATAATTCTATACGTTTAAATTATTTACTAGTTTCTTAAAGAGGCCTCTTATTCATCAATTATTAAAAAAATTATGTAGGAAACTCACAAAGCATATGACTAGTTAGCATCAAGATAAATTACCTCCCTATCCACTCCGCTTTCATTTCTTGGGAATGTTGATTGTATAATTTGTATACACTTTACGAATTAACGTAACCATCTGTATTAGTTTTAATCTAATATCCGCGAGCTGTTTGCAGACAACTTACGGTCATGACCCATTTCTAAATTTTTTTTTTCTTTTTCGCTTAGTTTGAATTTACGTAGGTCATTTCCGATTGGTTAATCAAGGTAAAGCCCTGAAACCTATTGTTTTCTCGGAAAAAGGGAGGTATATTATTATTGAAATTAAATTAAGCGTTCACTCGTCAGTAATTTACAATCGCCTCAGGAGACTCATTGATATGTGTCGAAGCACGATCGCAATTGTGTAGCGATTTTTAACATGTTTTTGATTTAATATCCTAAAATAAATAATATTTTACTCTACTCTATAAATTAAATGTTACGAACGTTGGACTCTATTCGTTCTTATCTTACCTGGGTATATATATGTCTTGTGTATTTAGGCAGTAAACCCTCTTTTATACAAGTTTCTTTAAAGACAACAAGGATAATTTTACTTTTAACTGAATGTATAGGTTGTAACTAGAGTTATAGGAATGTTTTATTTTCCAATCACGGTCAGCACATTGTGGCCGTGTTCATAATTAATACTACTGAGTAAGGCGTCTTTTTCATTATTAGGCCTTCCATTACTTTTAATCATTTTTTTTTTTTTGCGTCTGGATGAGATTATTATGCTTGTATTTTCTATTAGTATGTTTCGTATGGCGTCTGGTAGTTTTTTGTGTGTGTTTAAACGAGTCGTAATGGAGCTATGGTCGGATAGGTGTAACGTAAGTCGTCTGGATAGGTATGTAATAGTGTGGCAGATGTAATTATTTATGAGTTTGGTTTAATCAACAACACAATTCCTTAAGGGGCATTTGAACTTCTAAATAATGTTGGTTCTTTGTAGGTTTGATTTTACAGGTATATTTTTATGATAAGGTTAGTTGTTTTAAATTTTTTATAATAATTTTTTTGTTGTTCGTGTCGACTGGAGTAGTGTATACCTTTATGATATTTCTAAGTGAAACTTCATCTTGTTTATAACTGACGTGTATTTGACTTTTATAGATGTTAATGTTATTGTTTTTGTCTGTATATTCAGTATCGTTTTTAGTTACTTTGGAAAGAAATAGTCTGATCTGGTGGTCGATGAGGGAGTTAGGAAAACCATTGTTAACTAGTGTGTTTTGCATTATTGAGTTCTTTAAGGAGAAGTAGACGAAAAGATGAATTCTCGTGTCCTCTCTTTAGGAATTTTTTAATAACTGCTAATTCATATCTGAGTGGGCATTCGCTCTTTACATTAAGGTGGCAACGGTTTCTGTTGATGGGTTTTTATATAATTACGTGGTGAAAGTGTCGTTACTGTATTCTACGAGAACGTCTAAGAATGGGAATTTATTTTTTTGACTCATTTCATAGGTAAAGTTAAGGACAGAGTTTGTTTTTTTGTTTCAAATATGGTTTTGAGGTTATTTATTTCTTGTTTGTTTTTCGCTAAAATAAAAAATATCGTTTACATAGCCGGCATATATTTTGGGTTTAGTGACGAGTTTAAATATCATGTTTCCTACGCGGGATATGTAGTAATTGGAGAAGCACGGGCCGAGTGGATTTTCGATGTCAGCACCGTTAGTTTGACTGTAGTTGTTGCCATTATGCTCGTAGAAGGGGGTCTTTCGTTGGGCATACATGTAGTAATTTTTTGAGGATATTTGGTTTGATGGATGGAGTTATGGAATGATTTACGTACACGGAGTTAAGGATTATGTCAATAGGTTGATCAACGGTGACGTTTGCTAATAAATTTTCAACGTCGAGCGAAGTTAAAATACTTTTGGTTGGTTTTATACTTTTTAGAATTTGAAGGGATTCGGAAGTTGATATGATGATGTAATTGGTGGGTACGTATGGGGTCATGATGCCATTAAGGAATTTGGATAGCTCGTAGATAGGGGTTGGGATCTGGGAAATGATTGGTGGTCGTAGGTACGAACGCAACAAAAATTAAATAAAAGTTTTATCGCATTACCATGTCAGTTGTCTTTAACGAAACACACACACACACGCGTGCGCGCATATATATATATATATATATATATATATATATATATATATGAATGTATGTATTTGTGTGTATTCATTTATCATATATATATATATATATATATATATATATATATATATATATATATATATATATATATATATATATATATATATATATATATATATATATATATATATATGAATATAAGAAAGTTCTTTTTCGAACACAAGAAAACTTAAATAAAAAGCTTAACCGTAGTACCTTGTCTGTCGTTTTTTAATGATATATATATATATATATATATATAAAAAACAAAAACAATTTTTATGTTTATACGTTCTTTTTATATATACAAATATTTAAGTAAATGCTCTGTTTATAATAAACAATATTAACCGGCCTCAATGTTCAGGAAATTTTCATAGAAAATATGTGTCCTCCGAGAGGAATCGAACCCGTATCCTATACGGAACCGTCATATAGCCTGACCGATTGGACCACAGAAGAGCATTCGGTTAGCGCGGTCGATTTTACTGTTTTTAAACACAATTCTCCATGATTTTCTCTCATTCATTCATATCTTCTCAATGTGTATCCAAATGTAAACAAATGACGTCATACATTATGAAATGGACAAAGTCCGACAATTATTTAAGACATTTTTGTTTATACATTATTTTTATAGATACAAATATTTAAGTAAATGCTCTGTTTATAATAAACAGTATTAAACAACATTTACCGGCCTGAATGTCCGAGAAATTTTCATATATATATATATATATATATATATTTATATGTGTGTGTGTGTGTGTGTGTGTGTAATAAAATATTTTTATTATAATAGATTACAATAAAGGCATTTTACATCGCTACACAAAATCTTATATCTGTTTAGGCTTGGTATTGGTATATCAACTTGCATGGGTTATGTAATGCCGAAATCTCAATATAATTAATTCAAGTGAATGACATTATTTCATGATTAAATTAAAATTACTTAGCTACATTTATTTTACCAAGTAATCTTATAAAATCAAGCGACTGGTGAAGACATATTTCTCCTTACGAGAAATGAGAGTAACTATAACAAATATTTTTTTGACAATGCATGCCTCTAATTTTACTATGAAATATATTGTCATTTCACAATAAAATGTGTTATTCTTTTAACAATGTGTGCCATGCTTTTAATTTCTGTACAAAAATGTATTATTTGGCTTTTTTTTAATAAAAAATGTATTCCTGGTATTTTTACGATAAAAATGTATTTTTAAACTTTCCTAGTGTTTTGACCCCAGTTTGGGGGTTCAGTATTTGCCGATAGTTAGGACCCTAAAAGTTATCGGGGAAGCATCCTCTTGGGAGTCAATTCCACGAATAGCAGTTCGTGTGCAGAAGCTGCTCAAGTTGAACTTACATCTCACCAATGGAATACGAAAAGAATAGGGTGGCTCAATACAGTATGCATGGCAGGGTGAGTTTTAGCCATGAAGGTTAGAACTAGTGGAATGTATTTGGTCTGAACATTTTCCTTGGACATAGCGATAAGGCAGCGAGAACCCTGCGACGTTTTGTCTGTGAGTAAGGGGTTGTATGGTGGCAAATAATTCATCACCCACAGGGACACAGAGATGCTTTTAGGCTCAATCGAGAATTGGACCAGCTTCTAATGCTCTGGAGGGAGCGGCTTGGGAAAAGAAGACGTTGCTCATTCACAATATATCGGAAAAATATACTTTGGATGAGTTACACCACGGTAAGTGAAAGCAGCGCTATATCAAGTCCAGACAGTTTCTGCTTTTCTACCGAGGCCCGTTGGTGCAGGTGGTATGATGCTTGCGTCTTATTGTTACGGTCCGGGTTCGATTCTTGGTAGTAGATGCTGACTGCTGATGACTCCCAAATATAGAACGAAAGGGTCGTCTAGTGGATTCTTTTAGACTCGATGAATTACTTTGATTTGTTTATTCAAATCAACCCCCAATAATTTCTATCCTCTCTCTCTCTCTCTCTCTCTCTCTCTCTCTGTATGTATATATATATATATATCCATCTATAAAAGGCAGGATGTGTGTATCTTTGTAACGAATGCACGGCCGCAATTTTCGACGGATTTGCACCAAAATTTACATGCACATGCTCCAAGTTAGCGGGAAGGCCAAGACCGATTTTGCATTTCCCAACTCCCATCGATAGTGGAAATAATCAATTTTTTCATGCTTCTACGGGAGTTTTAATGTAGTTTGCGGTCATTTTGTACTGGCCAGAGTGAGAACCTATAGCTGGCTGCCACGAATAGGCAGGAAGATTCTATTGGCCAGTGTGAGAGCCAACAGCTGACTGACACGAATGTTAATTAGCATGCTAGCATGCAAAAAAAATCGATAGCTGCATTCGTCACAAGTGGGAAAAATTTTAATTTGCATGACACTTTGCTCCAATTGGCTGATTCGCTTGCTTTAACTCAACGTTGATTCTGATTCCGCAGAACTGGGTTGGGTGTGAAAAAGTATTTGTTATTAACATTCTTTTTTCATTCGGTTTTTCCAGTTACGAGTCCTTTTTTTAAAGCTGATCGTTTTGTGTTCATTTTGTTTAGTTCTTTTTTCGTAACAGATTTAATGTTTCGTATAGAACTTAGAAAAAATTAGCAATATGAGATAGGCAAGAAGTAAGGCATGTAGCAACATCAGCACAGTAAAGGGCACTCCCTTAAATGCAAGGAAGGGCAAAAGTATTTTAAGTCAAGTGATAGCGATTGCTGTATGAGTCGGACATTTATTGAATCAAGCACGGACAACACCGGGCCATGCTGCTAGTATATATATATATATATATATATATATATATATATATATATATATAATATATATATATAAATAGTAAAAAAAATTATTTCAAGCAAACTTCATTTAAGACAAGGTCTGTTTAACTTAAGAAAATTTCATCAGTTTTGTATAAGCTGCCGCATCACTCAGAAATTTGTAGAGAAACTGTTCAAAGTTATATTTTTTAATTACTTTCAATCGTCTTTAGTCATTATCAAGAACGCTTATGTCATTAGTCAGACAACAAATTTTACTAATCTTTTTTCATTTTAGGGTTTCTAATATATATATATATATATATATATATATATATATATATATATATATATATATATAGAGAGAGAGAGAGAGACAGATACAGACAGACAGGGAGAGAAAGAGAGAGAGAGTGATACAGAAAAAGATGGGAAAGGAGAAAGATAGGGAGACAAAGACGTTGAATGAAAGAGGGAGATACACACAAAGTCACAAAATGTCATCAACCGACAATGTAATTAGATTTAAGAATTAATAATAGCTTTTTTAGAACTCGTAATTAAAAATTGTCGTTGAGCAAGTTGGACAAAGTTTTATAGACGAATGATTTTAATGATGGTTAATTACATTGATAATTAGGTCAGGTTATTTTCATTACATTATTTTTACGCTTTCTTTTTTCATTAAGTTCAGTAAAAGCACATTTTTTTAAAAGTCATGATTCGTTCTCTTACTGTACTGGCAATGTACTAAGTTTTGTTATTATAGTTTAGTTATTTTTTTTCCTTATCGGAAATATGTCACTACAAATTATTCTGACAGTTATTTTAGCAATTATTATGAAACACTCTTTCCTGAAATTTTATAGAATCTATGAGGAACATTTGGCGATAGTTTGTTGTGGACGACATCACAAGGGGAGATAAATGTGGATGGATTCGTTCAAGATTTTCATTCGTCCCTCCGGAGCATGTCACCAGTGGGACCAACTAATCTCATTCTATTTCGTTGTGAACAATTTGACACATGATGCAAGAATGCAGGATAACATTTTACTATAGCCTTAGTTATTTTAATTACTGTTCAAGAAGTTGAACTTTGTTTGGCACAAGGTTACACGAATAAAGAGGGGAAGATTGTACTGCGTCAGTTGTCTATGAGAAAACTGGACTGTCAACATACTGAAGCCGAGTTTTCTCCTTTTTTAACCAGGTTTCTGAATCCGATTAATTAAAACTCTTGATGGTCAGAGATTGGCGGCTGATCTCTCTTCTGATCTTGCACAAACTACCCAATAGGGTAAAAACTGGCTGGTTACATTTAGTGCCTCGAAGGTCAAGCTAGTTATATTCCACCATCGCCGATCTGACCCCGAACTGCCACCAATCAAGATTCCTCTTCGGGAATCACCGTACCTTGAAGGACTGTTGCGTCTCAAACTCTCACCGACCTCAAGTGGAACTCGTACATACGATCCGCTGCTAAGGATACTAGTAAAAATGGTTAGCTTCCTGTACCCCTTCAGTAAGTACCTGACCCCTCCTGCTATCCTCTATCTTTACAAGAACCAGATCAGGCCAATAATGGAGTACTGTTGTCATATCTGTCAGGAGCTACCAAAACCTCACTCCCCAGCCTTGACAGAGTTCAAAAGCGTTTCCGTGCCCTTGTGGTTGTCGGATTACCCCCCTTTCAACTCCTCTCCCGGAGGCGGGATGTAGCAAGCTTCCCGCTGCTATATCGCTACCTCCTCGGAAAGTGCTCGGATGAACTACATTCCCTGATCCCTTCACGGTAAGATCACGCCATGCCATTTACTTCGTAGCAAAGCACCCCCACATTCCCTCTATATTCTATCAGTGGGAAGTTCCACTCGAGCATCAACTTCTCGTGAACCACTGCCCTGTGGAACCGACATCCAAGAGGGTGTTTCCATGATCACTACAATCTTAACCTATTCAAAGCTAGGCTTAATCATTATCTCCTTCACATATACACACATTGCCTCCTATCGTAACCCGCTACTTCGAATGGCCACCGGGCTTTGTAAAGGGTGACTGTTATTGTAAAAAAAAAAATCAACCTTTGTGGAAGAACAAACCCAAATTAACTTAGTTACAAAGAATGAGCTCGTTTTTTTACGGTGGTGTTCACTCTGTACAAGGCCAGAGTAAGAGGAACAAGTTATATGGATGTGTCTGGAGGATAAAATGTCAACCCTAGACTTGAACAGATTAAGATTGTAGTGATTAGGGAAGGAAGCTCTTGGAAGTCGGTTCCATAAGAAGAAACTGCCTGAATGGAACAATTCTCACCAAGGAAATGAAGGTGGTCTGCTGGTTCAATACGCGTGAATAGACAGGCCTTAGCCGCGAAGGTTAGGACAGGTGGAACGAAGGAGTTTAGTCCATCTGAACACTTTCCATGGAAATAGCGATAGAGCAGCAAAAGGTTTGCGACGTTTCGTCTGTGAGGAAAGGGGTTGCAGTATGGAAATTAATTTGTTACTTGCAAGGACGCGGAGTCACTTTTACACTCTATCGAGAGTGTAAAATGAAGACTGAGTAGCTCCTGAGTATTCTATTGGAGAATACCCCCATTTTCGGCCTGATCTGTCTCTTATAAATGTAGAGGATAGCAGGAGGAGTCAGGTGCATACTGGGGCGGTACAGGCAACGGACTTTAGCGCTGGATTATATGTACGAGTACCTATTAAGAGTTGAGTTGAGTTTAAGTACCAATAAGCGCTCAAAGCTCGAGGCTTCCCTAAGGGAACATCATGCATTACGATTAGATGCAAGGTGGAAACTAATTCATGACCTACAAAGATGCGGAGATACCTTTGAACTCTATCGAGATTGAAAAGTGAAGACTGGACAGCTCTTGCCTATATATAGAAACAGTAATTCATTCCCAGCCTGATTTGGTTCTTGTAACAGTAGCGGATAGCAGGAGGAGTCAGGTTCTTACTGGAGCGGTAAACAGAACCGGCCATTTTCCTTGCATCTTTAACGATGGATCTTATTTACGCGTTTCATTTGAGTTCTGGCTTGAGCTTAAGTCCGAATAGCGGTTCAAGGCAAGGGGGCCTCCCTAAGGAAACACCCGTTCATCGCGATAGGTAAAACTTGGCTAACACCGGAGAATGAGCGATAGCATGACCCTACTCATCCCCTCCTCAGTATTTTCTTAGATCCCCAGTCGTAGTCGGAATATTCTCATTTTTTCCTCCAAACTGCAATGATTCCAGTTATAATCGACACAATACTTACGTTCTACAGTTTCTTCAATTCTTCAAGTCTTGGTGTCTCCTTACTTTTCTGTTTTCTTTCATAGTGATCTACTTGCGCAGTCTCGTCTACGGTTTGATACACTCCCTTTCTGATTGGATTTCTTTGACGAGGAATTTTGACTATAATGCATTAATCTATTTGGTGTTTTAGTTTTTAGTTTGGCTGTTATAGACCCGACATTTGGATCGCTGTACACTTCGGTTTTCGTCAGATGTCTGTTTTATTCCGTCGTGGTCATGACTGAATTCAATCCTCGGATCAGCTAGTGTAAATCATAAACATTTGGCTTAATGGAAAAGTCAAAATTAGTACCACAAGGATAAATTAACTAAAATCGATGTGAGTTATCTCCCCTAGCACAGACAGTGGGATTATAAGTCAGCCTTCTGAATTGAATAAATCGTTCGATTCGAAATTCTCTGAAAGGAGACCGCTGATGACGCCAAGAAAGTACAAGAGTCGAAATATTTTGACTATAACAACTAAAATGAGGATACTAGTCAATGCATAATAATTTAATTTCCGTGTTTACAGAGATCAAATTGTGGTTTCTTGCTTGTGTGGGGGGTGATTGGAGGCGTAGTAGATATAGGAGTTGATTGATCACATGTTACTGTCATTAAGTGGTCGTGTGTTCAGTCCTTGAATCAGGTAGTAAAACAATATGCACTGGTTCATCAGGGACGAACACGAACTTACTTATAAGCCAAAACAATGGACACCTGAAGATGGCTAGAGGCTACATGACCGAAACGTTGTGTCTATAATGACAGCGATAATAATTAAGATGATGATAAATTCGATTAAATTAAAGTATACTGATTAGTCCATATCTCAAAGTTGCTGGATATTTTATACTTTATTTTCTAGGAGAAACTGTTTTTTCTTATATTTATATGATAATGTTATATATTTATAATAAAACTGTTTTTTGTTATATTTATATGATAATGCTATATATTTATAATAAAACTGTTTGTGTTATATTTATACAATATGCTATATACATTAAGAAATCGTTTACATTTGATACGCCATGAGCAGTTATGAATGCACGGGATTCATGGAAGATTGAAGTTTATAAGCAGTAAATTCGACCTTGCCTACCGAACGCTCCTTTGTGGCCGATCGGTTAGGCACGTCAAGCTAAATGACGGTTCCGTATAGGATGCAGGTTCGAATCCTGTCAAAGGACGAATATTTTCTATGAAAATTTCTCGGACATTGATCAGGCCGGTAAATGTTATTTAATACTGTTTATTATAAACAGAGCATTTACTAAAAATACTTCTATCTATAAAAAGAACGTTAAACATAAAAAATGTCTATAAAATGCTATATATTTATAATAAAACTGTTTTTTGTTATATTTATATGATAATGTTTTATATTTATAATAAAAGTGTTTGTGTTATATTTATATGATATGTTATAAATTTCTGTTCATACCACTAGTTTACTTTGTCGCACCAAGGAATTTGCACAATTCACAGTACACCCTTGTTAATTAATTGAAACAAAACGAATAATTTCGTTATTACTTACTTTTTATTCATATTTTTTCCCATGAAACATGACCTAGTGCACATGTTAGTAATTTGTATGTCCATTCCACGATGTCGTTCCTTGCAGATTGACAACAGATTCTCGATTGGATTTAAATCAGGAGAGTTTCCAAGGCAGTCGATTGTACTTTGGGATTTGCTCATTGGTAAGGCTTGCCACTGTGTTCGTGCAGCGTTACAATTTTCGTAGGCTTTCTTGGAGTAACGCCCATCGCAGACAATGGCCGTAGGACAACTAATCGACAGTCGAGACAATAGTGTCTGAGAATGATGAAAATCTGATGCAATCACGGATGACGCAATATTTTTCAAGGCCAAACATTTTATTATACACTCCGAAAATAGATTCATATTACTGCACACCACTGCAAATGACTTAATCCGAGGAAAAAAAATAGAAATCGATTATACCCTGTCACTCCTGTGGGTCTAAAACTGACCGTATGGTGAAAGAAAGGAAACTAAAATGGTTGCTTCAATTAATTTGCACAAGGGTGTATGTAGCAGTTTCTACCCTGTTTGACTAATTTTCATATTCTTTTTTGGTTGGATTGCTACTGAATGATTTTCTAAGCGGAGCATAGATATTGGACAAGACCGAAAGTATGGGGCACCCAGTGAGGATCGAACTCATTATTCAGTTGCAACTAATCTGGCGAGACAAGCTTGCTAACCATTACGCCACGTGCTCAATGATTATGTTAGAGATTTTCCAAGCGTAGCTTAGATGTGGCACGAGGCCGAAAGAAGGGGCACCCAGTGAGGATCGAACTCACTATTCAGCTGTAATGGTTCTAGCGTGCTAAGCCATTACACGACCCCGTGGTGCCCTGGTTGGATTGCTACTGTGTAATAAAATTTAAGTTTGTTCTATAACCAAATATTCTTTACTAATTCAGTTTTATGTGCTTTGCCTCCTGATGTCAGTGTCAGAAATAATGATTTCTGTATAGGTCGTTATATTTGCGTCTGATTATATTGACTTCATTAACCATAATTAACTATTTAATTAATTTATTTAATTAAATGTTACGTATTTCTTTTTTTCTCAGTGGTGAGATTGGCTGTTGGGAATTTAAATTGATAGGCCAACAAATTTCTAGGTATAAAAACAATTTATTTTGACAAGAAAATCATCAAAAAACAGAATTCGATATATATATATATATATATATATATATATATATATATATATATATATATAATTATATAAAATATCAAAATGTGTGTGTGTGTGTGTGATCGGGTGTTGTTTATGCCTTTCCACAGCTTTCATCCGATTTCGATAAAATCTGTTTTTGTTTGATAGATAATTCTTCAGTGCCGGTTTTGCTGTTGACAATGGCTCTCCCCTACTTCCTGTCAATTATAACTCAGCAACGTTTAAATTATTACAATAATATTATCTATATCTATAATTCTCAAAATGTCTCTGTGTATGTGTGTGTGTGTGTGCGCTCGCGCGTGTGATCGAATGTTGCTTCTGCGTTTCCAGAGTTTTCATTCGATTTCGATGACATTGTTTTTTTTTTGCTTGATAAATTCTTCAGTGCTGGTTTTGAGCCCAAATTGGCTAGAAAAATTACAACATTGAAGGTGAAAAATCGAAAAAAAGATTTTTTACACTTTGCGCAAAAATCAAAGACAAAATTTAATGTCTGTAAAAAACAGCGTACAATCAATTTAGAGAGTTGAAATCTAACGCAAAAGATTATTAGAATTATAAAAAAAAATTATATTATAAATAAAAATTATCGTATATTATTATTATGACGGTCCATGGAAGAGGTTCCTTGCTTGAAAGATTGAGAACGCAAAAACTACCCTTTTTAGGCCCCCCCCCACTTCAAATTGTTAACTCCCCATTTGAGCATGTGCCTTAGTTGCCCCCAATTGTTGCTACTAATATTGATTTTCAGGTGGGCTGACATTACACTTACCCAGTAATGAAACACCCGGTCGAAGACAGGTTATACTGCTAGTATATATATATATATATATATATATATATATATATATATATATATATATATATATATATGATTAATAAATATAAAATGTGCCTAGTAGCTGCTTGAAGTTATATTCAGTACCTCTATTCCTGCAATCGTTCGGTCCACTCTTCAGGAGATATCAGCAATTGTCTGTCGATTTTGTCATTTTTATATTAAGTTAGGTATTTATATTAAGTTGCTTGGCCAGTATCCCTTATTACCAGATTTTTAAAAAATAATTTTACCCCAAGCAAGTCAGTAAAGCCCCTAAGGCACACAGCGATACTGTGTGTGAAAAAATAAGAAAAAAAGAGAAACATTAATAAAGAACGAGAACAATAAAAGAAAAGGAATCAAGAAGACAGTAGATAACGATTGACATTGCATTTAATATTTTGAAGATCGAAATTGGCTGGAAAGCAAGAAGACAGAAGAAAGTTCCGCAAGTGAGAATTGCGAGAGAAGAAACTGTTAGCATAGAACTTACGGTTACATCTCGCCATTTCAACTGTAAAATGATGAGACCTTGCCGCCAATCTAGTACTGTGTTTAAATCCAGAAAGTCTACGTACTATAGAGAAAAAAAAAACCTTCTGCTTTATAACAAACACAAGGAGCCGGAAGAGAGTTCCACAAGTGAGAAGCGTCAGAGAGAAAGAGAGAGAGGGAAGGAGAGAGAGAGAGAGAGAGATGAAATTGTGACGATGTGTTTCTCTCACTTGTATACTATTTAATTAAGCCTTTCACTGCAGTAATGTTGTCGCCTTGATTTCGAGATGTCCTGTCTCGTTTTGGGGAAAATGAAAACTGCCATTTACTGGAAATAAATGACTATAATGACGTTGACAGATTTCTTATGGGCTCCGCCATTTTGGTTTTGTTTGGATACTCTGTAGTACAGGCTAAGCTAAACAACAACCACAATCACCGAACAGAACAGGTCGTATTTTACAGTTCTGCATCTCTATCCTGGTTTGGTAACAGTACTAAGCGATTCTTCTTCTTCTTCTTCTATGTACCGTCTCCCTTCAGGACGTTGGCTCTCCACAATTTCCTGTCATTTGTAGTTCTTTGTATTTTTGTTATCTGCCCTAGAATCTACCATCTATTTCTTCAAGCTGGCTAGGTCGGTTACACATTATTTTTCTCTGTGTCCTCTTGCCTTCAATCTATCCTATGAGTATCCAATTTTCCCAACACTCTTTCCTCATTTTGTGCCCTAGAAATTTCAACTCTCTCTTCTTGATGTTGTCCTTTTTTATTTGTCTATATTCCTGAGATGAGGTATGTACGTTATTTACATTATTCGGACTATTGTCCTCATCTTTGTCGCCATATTTATTACAAAGGGTTCAGTTCGACGTTCCAACCACCTGAAGAAGGCCGTAGCGTACAACGTCCGAAACGTTGTAATAAATATAGCGACAAAGATGAGGACAATTGTCCTTTTTTGTTTTCATTTTCCCTAAAACTTTAAACACACACACACACACACACACACACACACACACACACACACACACACACACATATATATATATATATAAATATAGATAGATAACAATGATGCTCACCCAGTATTTACACTGAACTGGCGCACGGCAGGGATGAAGGTGAATTTAAGCGTATTTATTTCTACATACACACACACACACACACACACATATATATATATATATATTCAAGAAACACACACACTATTACAAGAAACACAGACATATATATATATATATATATATATATATATATATATATATATATAAAAGAAAGAAAGAACAGTAAGATGTATAATCCGGTGTTCACTTGAGGATGAAATGGAACTAATGTCTTTAATTTAATTTCAAAATTAAATTTGGACCTTCCATTTTTGAAACATGGTTAGAACTGTGTAGCGGAAAAACCATATTTTAAATCAATTAATTTATAATATATATATATATATATATATATATATATATATATATATATATATATATATATATATATATATAGGTTTCTTGAATATATATAGATATATATACAAATATATGTATATATATATATATACATACATATATATATATATATATATATATATATATATATATATATATATATATATATATATTCAAGAAACACAGACACACTATTACATGAAACACAGGCATATATATATATATATATATATATATATATATATATATATATATATAGATATAGATAGATAGATAGATAGATAGATAACAGTGATGTTCACCCTGTATAAAGCCTGAGGATCACAGGAGGTAGAAGGTTGCACAATTTATACGGATATGTATGGAAGATAAAAGTTAACCCTAGAGTTGAACAGGTTAAGATTGTAGTGGTCGGAGAAACATCCTCTTGGGTGTCGGTTCCACGAAGCAGTTGTTCGTGGGTAGAAACTACTCGACTGGAATTTACGTCTCCCCAATGAAATACAATGGCTGCTCCGGTACAACGTGCGTAGAATGGCTGGACTTAGCCGTAAAATTTCGAACTGGTGGAACTAAGAAATGTATTTCGTGTGAACACTTTCCATGGAAATAGTGATAGAATGGCAAGAGGTTTGCAACATTTCATCTTTGAGAAAGGGGTTGTATGAAGGAAAATAATTCATCATCTACAAGGACGCGGAGATGCGTTTGAATTCTATCAACGCTAGAAAATCGAGACTGGGCAGTCCCTCCCCATATATGGTAGCAGTGCTCCATTTTTCTTCTGATCTGACTATTGTAAAGGAAGAGGATAGAAGAAGGAGACAGGTCCTTACTGGAGAGGTACAGGAAACCGGCCATTTTCCCAGCATCTTTAGCGATGTACGAGTTTCATTTGATGTCTGGTTGGGAATTCTGGGTCAGATCAGCGATTATGGAATGTCAGTAGTTCGGTTTTGAGGCATTGAATGTGAGCAGTCATTTTTTCCCCACCGAGTCGTTAAAGCTAGGTCAGAGAAGAGGTCAACTGTCAAACTCTGGTCATCTGGTATTTTTGGAGGTGCACACTTGTACCGTTGTATCATCAGCATAGATATTCACAAATTATTGCAGTATACACCAACGATGATCTCTTTAGCTTCGGAGGATTGGCCATTAACAACTACCTTCAAGAGGTAATTCCGTTATGAAGAAGTTTATAATTGAGAAAACTCTTCCAGTGATTCCATGGCTAGATAGCTTGTGCAATAACCCTTTATGCCACATCTTGTCAAAAGCCTTTGAAATATCTAACGCGATCTTTCTTGAGATTTATTTGTTATCTAGTGCCTCATTGTGAGTAATTGCATTTAGGATATCAGCATTGGACCGCACCGATGGAAACTCATACTGCTTGTCGCTTGTTCCACACCTTCTTGTTGATTACAGCTTCAAAATGTTTGCTAATGCCACTGAGGAGAGTGCGAGGGGTGATGAGCGCTCATACGCATTCTGGAAAAACGGACATACATTTGACACCCTCAAGGACATGGGGAGGATTTCTCCTTCAAGCAGCGATTAAATAATATCACTAGGATCGGGATTTACTTCGGGTTGATATTCTTAAGAACAACCACTGGGATTTTGTATGGACCGGTGACCTTCTTAGGTCAAGGCTTTTGATAAACCTTGAGATTTCCCGCGCTGTAATGGAAATATTACTGAAATAGTGCCGAGAGAAACGATCGATGTCATCTAATGTTGCGATTGAGGCAAAGGTCGAGGATGAAATGACCCCGGAGCCAATTATTATAATAGATACTGACGTTTTACCTCTCATCAGAATTAGCTGAGAACGCTTCCAGAACTCCCGTGATCCAAAATTGTTTGCTTTTAACCTTGGCCTGGACTGTTTCTGTATAGCTACACTTTACATTTTCTAGAACTCTTTTGCATTGATTGTGGGCAGTTCTGGATTGTTGTAAGCTAGGGAAGGTTACTGAATAGAATAATCACACGAAGGTTTGGCAATGAACGGTAATACTTAAGACAAGAACAACACATATAAGATTCGCCAGCGACACATAGAAGAATTAGTCAACTACTAGAAGTGAGTCAAGTGTATTCCACAATGAATCTTAAACTGCAGGATATCTACCAACCACCCCACACGGTCAGATGTGGCACAAGGCCAAATTTAATGTGGGGTATCCGAGCCTGCAGACTTGCCAGAAATACTCCATAGACCCCGTATCTGCTCTTCGATAGAGTCTCGTCTGGGAATCCTCTCTGCCCGGAGTCAGAGAGTTTGACCAGCACAGCTGGAGACGAATCTCCAACTGCAGACCAACATACAGTATTTACTACTGTATTTATGTGAATGGGGCAAAGCCATTATCGTCCGTAGGTATGCTACAACATGGATGCAGCAAGCATCCTACTCCACCACTCCCTGTAATAGATATTGTAGTAATGGTTACGGTGAGCTATGGTTTTCAGCACATTCTGGGGCGACCTAGGGCTGGGTTTTGCTGGAATTTTTTCTGGGCTATAAAATTCTCCATTCCATGCTGGATCCATTCTGGTACGAGGGCAGCAGTTTTGGAGGCTTTCTTGTACCGACAAATCGTTCAAGGTAAAGACATCTCAGGGGATGCCTTTGGTTTGGCATCAACTTTTACATTGACTAGTGAATGATTTGAAGCATAAAAACTTCAACGAAGCCATTTTCAGGACAAGATGTGGGGAAAAGATCAAGGAGGTTCGCCTGATGTCCCGTTGCATCAGAAACGCGGGTGGGTTGTTCAGTGATCTGAGTTAGGTGATGGGTGACGGAGAAGTTTCTGCAGTATCTGCCACTTTCATCATTTTTGTTCGAGTGCACTAACTGCTCTTTGTGTTGAATATTGAAGTCACCACAATCATGAAAGCTAGACTCGAGAAATCCAATGAATATATTCGATTGAACTTGAGGACGATACGGGTGGCGACGAAGAAGGTACTATGGATAAATACCACGCGGAGATCAGGGATTTCCTGTTTGGTTGCGATGGATAAATTGTCGTCTAAATTAC